>LR749502.1:977136-1051585 GCA_902729485.2 Mus minutoides
TTTTTTTTTTTTTTTTTTTTTTTTTTTTTTTTTTTTTTTTTTTTTTTTTTTTTTTTTCCAGTTTCTGGCTATTATGAACCAGGAACATAGTTGAGCAAGTGTTATGACTCTTATCTTATTTACTTAGAAACATTTGTTTTTTGGTTAAAAATGAAGAACTAAATACTTATATTAGTTTAGACTCCTCTGATCTTGGCTAGGGGTTTTAGGAAAGGTCATCTGTGATATTAATCTATAAAAGTTGCCATCCCCAATCAGCATATTTTATCTTTTCAATTTTAGCCAATTTATGACTAATATGCATTTCATACTGCTCAATATCGACTCCAGAGGTTCTTTTTTGGAAACATCAATAATGATTACTAGTCTTTCCTTCAAGAGGAAAAAAACTGAGAACTTTTAGCAATTGCAATTAATAATTGCAACTTAATAATTCTTCTATTCTAATTATTCTATTAACTACAATAATACTTCGGATATACTACCAATCTCTTATTGAATAATATGCTACCAAATCTCATTTTGTACCAGTGTCTGACCCCCTCCTAAAACAGAATTATTATGCACTTCCAAAAGTTACTGTTAAAAATAAATATAATTTATTCCAACCAACTGTGAAACTTCTAAAATACTTTCCATGATATTAACACAAACACATTGGTAAGAAACTCTGGTGTTATCACTTTTCCATGGAAATAATTCAACTTAGGATTGTTTTTGTTTTCATATATGTGGTTATCTCTGTCCTCACAACACAATGTAAAGGAGATTTACACTTTCCATGACTTACAAAAATGAGCAAGGGAAACATCCAAATTAGTATGTGCACATACAGAATTTTTGTGTGGAGGTTAGATTTAAATGTAGCTCATGGAAAATCTAACTTCTAGAATAGAAAATAGCTAGAAATTTTTCATCACAATGTTCAACTTGCATTTTGACTTTGTTCCATTTTTTGACTTTTTCCATTATTATTTTTAGTATTACAAACATTATCTCAATTTTGTGGTATTTTATTTACACTAAGGATTTGTTGAATCCATATATCCATTTGTCTCTGCAGTATAGAAAAATAGAAACTTCCCATCTGCCTTAGTTATAAACTCTACACTCAATCCACATTTGCATATCCCATTATTGGCCTTTTATAGAGGAAAGTTTTGAAAAGGTTCTGTCTCCTCAAAATTTTCTGTAAATATTTTCCTCCATCAACTGTAGTTGCTTATCATCCTCAATGGGAATATACTTCAGAAAAAATGGCAATTGTACTCTACTTTCTATGTTTAAGTACTAAGTACTTTGAAATATATTGGCACATAGTGAAAATTTTGTTTTTCTTTATACTATACAATCTATATAAGCTTATACAAGCCTAGTTGGAATACAGTCTCATAACTTTTACATCTATTTAGGATGATAAAAAACATGTAACAATTATAATATTTATATGGTAGTGACTCCTCTGGACAAAGCAATGAATTGGATGCTATTATCATTTCTATTTATTGATCAAGGCTATGAAGGAACAGAGATTTTAATGACTTGACCTACATTTCACAAAAAGTATTGGACTTCAACCTAGAATAATGACTTGTGAAGTCTGTGCTCTGAAGTGCAGCATTACACTTCCTCCCTAAGTTCACCATAATAATGTTCACTGATTAAAAAAAATAAAAAATAAAAAAAGTTTACTGATGAACAACATAAGCATTTTTTTTTTGTTTAACAAGCTCAGTACATCCAGTGCCTACCATTCTGAATAAGAAGGAAATTAAACACACTGTAGTAAGGTATACATGCTTGGATAAATGAAGAGACTGAAGGATGCTTTATTGATAATTTTCTTTTGTATTGTTTTCATAAATAACATTTTAGGTAAATGCATCTGTGAATCTTACACATTAAAATTCTTTTTGATGAAGCTACTGTGAATACTTTTTGGATGACAAGGAAGTCCACTTGTGAAATTTCATTGAGCATGTATAACAGTCTCAGACCCTAGGACTTATCCTGTTGCTTTAAAGGCTGATTTTAATATATTTGTGATGCTATCACATACAAAAAAAAATTCTACTTCTCTTTGAGGACATGATATTACTCAGCAGAAAGAAAGATCAGCAACTTTCGCCATGAATTAAAGCAAAAGTCCATAAAAGCAAAAGAAAGTTTAAGATCATGCTCCCGTTTGGATGTTTCTTTTCTCATCAGTTCTTAAAAACTACTGTACCAGCACATTTGGATAGAGCTTAAGTAGTACATATATTCACAGAAGAAGTTCCTTTGATGAATTAAATAAACTTGCTTTCAAGAAACTCTCCAGCTCTTTTCAAATCACCAGTAGTTCAAGAACATATTTCTTAAGTCCTTATGTACTGGTCTCAACTTCTCTTTCTTCAGTAAAAAAAAAAAAAAAAAAAAAAAAAAAATTACTTGATATGAAGATTCCACTGGAACATGAAAACCATTTTCAAAATCTACAAACAGAAAGTAAATATTTTAAGATTACAAGTTCAGAACAGTTGGAATAAATGCAGAATTTTAAAAATATAAAAGTATGAATGTATTTTAAATATATCAATTCAAAAATGTGGGATTTTTATGGAGAAGATAAGGTTGAGGGACTAATTTAAGTAAATATTCAAAAGGGGGAAATTAGATGAAAAAGTCTAATTCCCCAGCTGGGAAATGTCTGCAGATATAGCAAATACTTACTCAGCAGATCTCTATTTTTATCCAAGCAGCTTGCCAAGAAATACAGTGGCTGCAGTTTTCTCTCATCTCTTATGTGAGCTGCAACGCAGCTAGGAATTCTGAAAATGGATGCCCATCCTTTAATGTGCCTGAGTGGGCGACGGGTAACATGCAGGTCAGCAGATTTCCCTCTAGCTTGCTACTGTGGGAATTGGCCCAGTTAAAAAAGGCAAACTGGGTTAGGTCTGGGTTAACAACATATTGCTGCTATTTGAATATGCTTCATCAACCACAAGTCTAAACTCTCTGAAAAAAATCATTGTGCTATATCCTGGCTTCCTATTTGTCTTAGAAAGCAATTCTGTAGGTGTATATTTTCCTGTGAGATCCAAGAATGTTATGGCCTAACAAGTCACTATGAACACTCTATACCTTATATGATGGTTCCATATCAAGTATGCCTTAACTATCCTAGTGGTTTTCTAAATGAAAGCCAAGGCTATTCGTGTTTCAGATCCAAATACCAGATTTGCTTTAGTACTCAGGTTTATGTTGCAATATCCACAAGGCCCTTCCTGATGTTTGCATTAAGCAGGTTTCTGCTCTCATAGGTCTATTGTAGTGTTTTTGAAAGGTCATGAGCTAAAATGTATTCTACTAGTTTATATTATGTACTAGTTTATGTTTGATCTAGCCAACTAGATCAGGAGTTTCTTGAGATTTCCACATCATCTTTCTCTTCTATACTCTTTTTTATGGTATTTACAAAGTAATTAGCTGCACAATATATATTGACATGTTAATGTGAAAGTATCAAGTAAATTAATACTGAGTTACATCCACAGTTATTATTCAAGTTTTAAAGAAATAAATCTTAAAGGTAATAGTAATTATTAAAAATGTATTGTTAGAAGCTGTACACATAAAGTCTCTGCAACATGACAGCCTGAACATAAGCTAAACAAAGACAACAAAAATAAACATGCCTAGTGGGTGGGAAAAAGACTATGAGGATTCAACTCTACACAAATAACTAAAGGCAAATAAGAAATGCCAAGAGCAGGAGAAATAGTTTCCCTCAAGGAAGATGATCCTAGTTGGTTATTCAGTATTAAATGGTCACCCCTGAAAACATTATATAGCCTGGGCAGGTTATATTAAGGGATATATATATATATCCCTTAGTATATACATACATACTATATACATAGTGTGTGTGTGTGTGTGTGTGTGTGTGTGTGTGTGTGTGTGTGTGTGTGTGAATATGCATGCAACATCCATGGTATATACTCACTTATATGTGTACATTTGCTATAAAATACAGGTACCATGTTACACTCCACAGACTCAAGGAAGCTAAACAAGAAGGAAGGCCCAAGAGAAGAAGCTTAAATCTCACTTAGAAGGGGGAACAAAATAATCATAAGATGCAGATGGAGGGAGAAAGAAAGGGAGAAGATGAGGGGTATAGGATCAGGTGTAGAGAAGGACAGGAGAGATGGCTAGATGGCCATGAAAATGAATGTAAATCTACAACCTTTGGGGGTGAGGAGGGAGGGGACATCACCAGGGACAGACAGAGATCCCAGAGAAGGGAGGTGCCCAAGAATCAATGAAGGTGACTTTAGCTGTGACTCACAACACTGGGGACATGGAACCTGAAGAAGCTACCTCTTGTTGCCAGTCAGGGACCCCAGGGAACGATTGAGACACAACCCCACCAACAGAACTTTAATTTATCAACCAAAACACAAAATTTTATCCTGTCTACAAGTAATGCAGGCATGGGAGATGGAGCAGAGACTGAGTGAATGGGCAGTCAATAACTGGCCCAACTAGAGACACATCCATGGTCAAGCTCCAGTCCCTAACATCATTAATGATACTCTGTTATGCTTGCAGATAGGAGCATGTTGTCCTCTGAGAAGTTTCACCCAGTAGCTTACTTAGGCAGATGCAGATACCAACAGCCAAACAGTGAATGGAGCTTGGGGACTCTTATAGAAGAGTAGAAGGTAGGATTACCTGTACTGATCCGGATAGAAACTCCACAGGAAGACCAACAGAGTCAACTAACATGGACCCTTGGGGCTCTCAGAATCTGAACCACCATCCAAAGAATATACACAGGCTGGACCTAGGCCTCCTCACACATATGTAGCAGATGTGCAGATTGGTCTTCATGTGGGTCCTGAACTACTGGAGTGGGGACTATTCCAAAAGCTGTTTACTGCCTATGGAATATGTTCTTCTAGCTGGGCTGCCTTGTATGGCCTCAGTGGGAAAGGATGTACCTAGCCCCACAGAGATTTGATGTGCTAAGGGATATCCAAAGCGAGCTCCACCCACTCAGAGGAGAAGGTGAGGGGGAAAGATTGTGATGGGTGACTGGGAGGGCAGAGTAGGTGGGATGTCAAGTGAGTAAGTAAAAAGTAAAATGAAACTAAAATTAAAAAGATTAATTTAAAACTGAAAAAAAAAAAAAACCTGGAAATTGAACATCACAGCTATCTCTTATAGATTCTTTTTTTTATCAACATAATGTTAAACTCATTATTTTATAATTTGTCAATAAATGAAATTATATTTAAACCAAAACATCTGATTGCAAACTAAATACAATTTTATTGTAAAGATCTGGAGTTTTGCATAAAATTGATAAATATTTCAAGTCTACAAAACTTCAATTCATATTTCCTATATGTATATATGGATCCCCTTATTTCACAAACCTGCTCTTTTCTTTTTTTCTTTTTTTTTCCATTTATTTATTGATTGTTTTTTTTTTTTTGATACAGTATGTTGCCATGCCAACTAGCCTCAAATTCATCCTTTTACAGTTTCTCCTTCTAAGTAAGTGTTATATGACAGTGTTCCTGCAGGAACAGGAATAAATAAAATGATACATGAAAGCCAAGAAGTGAGAGTGGGTGGGTAGGGTAGCAGGGTGGAGGGAGGGTAGAGGGAACTTTCGGGATAGCATTTGAAATGTAAATTAAGAAAATATCTAATAAAAAAATTGGGGAAAAAAAAAGCAAAGGTAACAGTGAAGTACACCTTGAGGATCACATGTATTTTATCGGTGTTATTCACAGTGATATGGATGAGGAATTACGTATAAGGACAGAAATGACTCAAAGACAACTGTATCACCAAAGTCCACCCCAGCATGGGTGACAGCTCAGGATGACTAGACACTCTAAGCACACTGCACCTTGTGCAGGAAGCTCAATGGATTGGGGAGTGACTCAGCTATTCTTAGCCTGCTCCAGGCAGCTTAGCTCATCTGTTTCTTCCATGGAATTCAGCTGGTCTTTGTTTTTTCCAGGGAGCTTAGCTGATCTGTTTCTTACTGATGGCTCCACTGCTATGGTAGTTTGAATAAGTCATCCCTTCAAATTCTCAGGTAAATAAGTTACTTTGTTCTCAGTTGTGGTTGTTTGAGGGGGGACTGGGAGGAAGCATGGCAATCCGCAATCCGGCTTGTCTTTGGGGGTTCAAATGTCATGTGCTGGCACTTTCGGCTTCTTGCTAGTGATTCTAACTCTGAGAACACCCAGCTTCCAATCTGTCCAAATGTTTGCTGCCTGCCTTCACCACTGCTCTTGACCCTGGAATCGCAAAAGCATAAGGCCAAAATAATATCTCTCTTCTGTAGGTTGTTGCCTTGTTCATGTTATTTAATCACCACAATAAAAAAGTAATTCCAGAAGGTGAACTGATCCTTTTCCAGACAGCTCAGCTTATCTGAAAGCTTCTTTTAGCACTCTGTTCTGTTTATCTATGCCTAGGGATTAAGGGGCATGGTGAATCTGGTCAGTTTTGGGGATTCCTGAAGTTGTTTACACTTTGAGCTTAATGAGTTTCCCTAAAGAATGGAAGGTTTCACCTTCCCTTACAACATCCTAGTTTTTCCAGTCTGAGTAACCACTTTGAGACTTAATGGGGGAATTCTAAGATGGGAGAGGTCTGGAGGAAACTACTACAAAACCAGGGTACTATTAATTGTTCTAAACATAGGCAGGAGCTACAATGAGAAAACATAGACTAACTCTAAAATGTAAAGGAGCACATGTATTTTATTGCTGTTATTCACAGTGATATGGATGAGGAATTACATATAAGGACAGAAATGACTCAAAGACAACTGTATCACCAAAGTCCACCCCAGCATGGGTGCTACAATAACATATTTGATATTCATATTCTTGAGACTGAAGTTTCAATGTGTATATATTCTTTATTTGTGTTGTTACATGATTATTTGTTGACAAGCTTGGGGTATAGGATGATGAATCAATACATATATACAATGTATAATGATCAAGTATGGGTAACAAATTTTGCTTATTTTCTATGTAATAGAAACTTTCTTACTATTCTTCTTATCTGAACACCAAGCTTAGATCACCTTAACACGATTTACACTATTTCCAACAAAATAGAACTACTATAGAATTGTGTTTGGTGCATTTCACTTAATTTCTTCTTTCCCCCTGTTTTATACATTTCTATCATTACACTCTATTCTTCTATGACATTAGCATTACTCTTTACACATGTGAGCAGCAGCTTTATTTCATTTTATATAACAATGTCTAATTCCTTACATTTCCCAGCGAATGAAAATATTTGAACATTTTTATGAGCACATAATTTTCCATGGTGTAGATAGGATGTATTTTCATTATTTAGTAACTTAGCTATTGTGAATAGTGTGACAATAAATAGGGGAGTACAAGCCTTATGGAGGGGCACATGTCTTTATTCCCAGCACTTAGGAGACAGAGGCAGGCAGACCTCTGGGAGTTTGAAGCCAACTTAGTATGCATAGTTAGTTCCAAGACAGACAGAGCTACACAGTAAGACTCTGTCAAGAGAGAGAGAGAGAGAGAGAGAGAGAGAGAGAGAGAGAGAGAGAGGAGAGAGAACACAACAAACAAAACAAACAAAAACTATACCTGGGAGTGATGGCACCTGTCTTTAATGCCAGCACTTGGTAGGAAAAGGCAAGTAGATGGATCTCTGAGTTTGAGGTATGCCTGGTCTACAGAGAGAGTTACAAAACTTACATGCTGTCTCAGAAAAGAGAAAGAGAAAGGGAAAGGGAAAGGGAAAGGGAAAGGGAAAGGGAAAGGGAAAGGAAAAGGAAAGGGAAAGGGAAAAGGAAAAGGAAAAGGAAAAGGAAAAGGAAAAGGAAAGCCGGGCAGTGGTGGTGCACGTCTTTAATCCCAGTCCTTGTGAAGCAGAGGCAGGAGGATTTCTGAGTTCGAGGCCAGCCTGGTCTTCAGAGTTAGTTCCAGAACAGCCAGGACTATACAGAGAAACCCTGTCTCAAAAAAAGGGGGGATGAAAAAAGAGAGGAAGGAAGAAAAACAATAATGAAAACAAAAATATGGAAGTAAAATATTATCTCTTTGATTAAATATTAAGCAAAAACATTGGCTCTGGCCAGGGAACCCGGTAGGCTAACTACAGAACTCCACCTCTCCCTACAGTCCTCCAAATCTAATTGCTCATCTTCTGCTGTAGAGCAGACTACCTGCTCATGCCTTCTTCCACCACCCATCGCTAGAGGATCACCCAGATCTTCCCTGCAAAACTGCCTCTTCTCCTGTCCTGCTCATTAATTTATCCCAGACTCCAGCACCAGCAGAAATTCCCTGAGAACCTGAGAACCAGTAAAACAGGTATTGAAATTACAGATCTTTATGTTTCTCTCTGTTTTTCCCATGTCCAATCCATTAGTGCTCTGTAGAAGAACACTACTGTAGTACATTCCTTTGTCTCTGACCCACATCTTTCTCAGATCATGAAGATCTTCTCCATCCTTCCTTACCTCCAATCATTCCACTATCCCAGGTTTCAACACTAGCAAGAATTCTCTGGAAACACTCAAGCCTTGAAGGCTATTTTAAATAGCAGGTTAACTGCAGATCTCCACCCCACCTTCCTCTCTGCCAAATCCAATCCTTCTTTGGTACTCACAGCTCTTTAGTATTCCACCTGTTGCAGCCTTACCTACCCCTCTGACACCATTTTATTGGAACACATATCTTCCACTCAAAACTTTCTTCCCTAGACTTTTCAATTTACCCCAGCCCCCAGCTTCAGGAGACATTCACTGGGAATTTACAGCCACAGCCCACCGGGAAACAGGTAACCTAACTACAGGCCTACATCAATCCCTCTTCTCCCAGTATGATTCCCATTTCTCCAGCAGACAACCAACTGGGGCTTCCATTTATTCTCTGCCTCCAAATTCAGCAGATTACACAACTCTTCTACAACCTTTCTCTCCACGTACCCTCTTATCTCAGCCCACAACTCCAGCAGGCTTTCTCTGGGAACCAGAGAAACAGAATCAGTAATAGTCAGGACAACTAACCAGGCCTTACAGAGAAGTAAGTAGACCAGCAAAGCAGGTAAGCAAGCTTCAGGTCTCGTCTCTTTCCTTCCTCTCCTTCATATCCAATTCCCCAATTTCATCCCTACCTCTCTAGAAGACTACTTTCTATGGTAGTCTTCTATATCCATTCCAAGGAGACTAAGCAGATCAAGGTGGAACACCCCACTTTCTTCCCTTTTGTGAATCCACTCACTGGTCTCATAGCCTAATCATATTTTGAAGTGGCATCTCCCAATACCTAAGAACAAATTTTACCCTGAACACCCAATGGCCACATCCCAGAATAATTTTCTATTAGGCAACAAACAGCCACTACACTCTTAGAGGAACCAGATGGGGCAATATAATCCAAGGAATAAATACCCACTCAGCAAAGAGAAGACCAGTTATCAGTACCTAGCATTATAATCTTCTTAAGGCCATATGTCTAGATTCCAGCATAAAAAGTCAGTAATAGTCAGGACAAAAGGCCTCCACTAGAGGGCAGCAACATTAATACAGTAGGTCCTAAGAATTGCACCATAGCAGAAGCATAAAACAAAGCCCTTAAAATAGATGTTATGAATCTGATAGAGATCCTTAAACAAACAAACAAATAAATCCTTAAAGAAATCTATAAAAACATAAAACAGACAGTAGAAAAAAAAAGAATAAAACAATTTAAGACCTTAAAGAATAATAGAAAATAAAGAAAAGTCAAACAGGCAAATCTGAAAGGAAGGTAGGAAGAAAGGAAGGAAGGAAGGAAGGAAGGAAGGAAGGAAGAAAGAAAGAAAGAAAGAAAGAAAGAAAGAAAGAAAGAAAGAAAGAAAGAAAGGAAGGAAGAAAGGAAGAAAAGAAAGAAAGAAAGGAAGGAAGGAAGAGAGTGAAGAGAGAAAGAAAGAAGAAAAGAAACTCAAACATGAACTTCAAAATAAGCCTTACCAATAGACGAAAGAGAAAATTTCAGGCACTGAAGACACAATACACAAAATGAATACCTTTTTCCAAAAAAAAAATGTTAAAACTTAAACAAAGTATATTGGCACAAAACATTCAAGAAATCTTAGACAATGGTGAAAGACCCAATCTAGAAATAATAGGAATAGTGGAAGAAGAAGATACACAGATCAAAGATGCAGAAAATATTTTCAATAAAATCATAGAAGAGAATTTTCCTAATTTAAAGAAAGAGATGCCTGCCAATGTACAAATTGCATACAGAACACCAAAGAAACTAAACCAGAAAAGAAATTTCACTTGGTATATAATAAACAAAACACAAACAAGGACAAGCAGAACATAAAAGCAGATCTATTAAAACAATACCTGACTCTAAGAATCAGAAGGGCCAAGATAGATGTTGTAGGTACTCTAATAGACCCTAGTTGCCAGGCCACACTACTATATCCAGCAAAACTTTCAGTCACAATAGACAGAGAAAATAATATATTCAATGATAAAACCAAATTGAAACAATATCTACCTATATGCCCAGCTTTACATAAAACACTGAAAGGGATACTCCAACCTAAAGAAGTTAATCACACACCACCCACAAAAATACAAAAAAAATAATCCTAGAGCAGCAAAATTAATTTACATACACACAGATACACACACACACACACACACACACACACACACACACACACACACACTATGCTCCCAAGCATGCATAAAAGCACATCACCACAACTACCATCATCACCATCACCATCAACAATATAACAGTAATGAACAAACACTGCTCCCTGATATTTTTTAATGTCAATTGTCTTAATTACCCCATAAAAAGACATGCACAGTCAGAATGATTGTAAATACAGGATCTATCCTTCTCCTGCAAACAAGAAACACAGCTTAAAATCAAAGATATGCATCACCTCAGAGAGAAAGGATAGAAAAAAGATATTCCAAGCAAATAAGCTTAAGAAACAAGCTTTTTTATCCATTGTATTTTCTGAAAAATAAATTTCAAGCCAAAATTAATCAGAAGAGATAGAGAAGGAAGACTCAAACTCTTCAAAGGAAAAGTATACTAAAATGGCATTGGATTTATTAACATTTGTACACCAAACAAAAGGGCATCCAAAGAAACACATCTATAGCTTAAATCAAAATACTCTACTCTGGCCAATAGATCTTCTAAATTGAAACTAAAGAGACATTCTGGATCTAAGTGACATTATAAGCCAAATAGACCTAACAGATATTTATCCAACATTTGACCCATACATACATACAAAATTACCTACTTATCAGCACCTCATGGAACATTCTCCAAAACTGATCATGTATTATAATGCAAAGTAATTTTCAACAAACTCAAGAAAATTGCAATAACTATCTGCATCTTATCAAACTACTATGAACTAAAGCTGAGTTTCAACAGCAGAAAGCATACAAGCTCATGGAAACTGAACAGCTCACTACTGACTGAAAAAAATTCAAGACAGAAATTAGTTAATAACTTAAAAGATTTATAGAATTAAATGAAAATAAGTATACAACATATCCAAATTTATGGAACACAATAAATCTGGTTCAAGAAGCAAAATTCACAACATTAAACACATTAAAAATTGGAGAAATATTGTTCTAATAACAGCACACTTTAAAACTCTAGAAAAAAAGGAAGAAATCATACCCAAGAAGGGTACATAGCAAGAAATGATCAAACTCAGGACTGACATCAATAAACTAGAATACAAACAGGTAGGAGGTAAAGGGGGCTCTCCTGAATGTACCAGAGACCTGAGTGGTGAGAGACTCTCAGGACTTAAGTGACCTTAGATGAAATGTCCTATAGCGGGGAGAGGGCACTTGTAGAGCCCACCTCCAGCAGAAAGACAGGGAATCAAGTGAGGGATCAGATTGCCATCCTATAGTCAAAAACTCTGACTCTCAATTGGTCCTGTCTGAAAGAACAGCAGGAACAAAAATGGAGAAAAGCCTCAAGAAAAGGAAGTCCAGCAACAGGCCCAAAGTAGGATCAAGCTCA
This sequence comes from Mus minutoides, assembly GCA_902729485.2. NCBI lineage: Eukaryota > Metazoa > Chordata > Mammalia > Rodentia > Muridae > Mus > Mus minutoides. The sequence goes on from LR749502.1 coordinate 989,220, forward strand.
AGGGGATGCCCCAAACCCTGACACTATCACTGAGGCTGTGGGGTGATCACAAATAGGAGCCTATCATGACTGCCCTCTGAAAGACCCAACAAGCAGCTGAAAGAGTCAGATGCAGATATTTACACCCAACCTATGGTCAGAAACTGATGACCACTGTGGTAGAATTAGGGAAAAGATGGAAAAAGCTGAGGAGGAGGGTAACCCTATAGGAAGACCAGCAGCTTCAATTAATATGGACCACCGAGATCTTTCAAATACTGGACCATCAACCAGGAAGCATACACCAGCTGATGTGAGGCCCACAACACATATACAGCAGAGGACTGCTGGTTTTGTGTTCAGTCATAGAAGATGCACCTAACTGTCAGGAGACTGGAGACCCCAGGGAGTAAGGAGGGGGCTGGGAGTAGGTATGGGGTGTGGAACAGTCAGATGGTGGACCAGAAGGAGGATAAAATCTATAATGTAGAAAAAAAAAGATTAAATAAAATTTAAGTAAAAAAAAAAAAAAGAAAAGAAAAAAAGAAAGAAAACAAACAAAACCACTACAAAGAATCATTGAAACAGAGTTAGTTCTGGAAAATCAATGATTGATACGCCATTATCCAAACTACCCAAAAGGCTAAAGGTATGCTTCTGCACCATTGCACCATGGGCTGAACTTGAAGGAATGAACCTTCCAGCAGGCTGTGTGGGTACCATGAGTGCAGGAGAAATAACCTTCCCTGGATATGAGCCTTTACTGGGGATAATAAGGGCTATATAAACCTTGGGGAGTGGGTAGGATTTTGGGGGGTGAAGATACATTATTAGCTAGTGCTGAGATGCTAATAATGGTTCATTTGCATGTAAAATAATTCCAGGTGCTTATCTGACATGTTTTGATAGGGAAAGAGAAAGTCTAAATTATAGTTTGAATACCAGACTACTCTTCAAGGGGGACATAGGTAGGAGTCTTAAGACTTATATGCACTGGGACATAAAGGTCCAGAGCAAAGAGGAAAACTGTCCTATACCTTCAGTCTGAGTATAACATTTTCAGTGTTTGGACAAGTTTCAATCACAGTCTTGTCCTGGACTGGCTCCCCCAGTCACATAGCTTTCTGGGGCCACATCTCACCCTTTTTTGTTTTAAAAAGGGAAGATGCAATCATTGTCATCAGTGTTTTATGTTGGAAAGGGTTTGGTATTCAATCAGAACCTGATTGGCAGTGATTTTTTGCAATGCTATTTATCTGCCATTTTAGAAATTGGTTGAGACAGGCTGCCAGTCGGAGTAGGGTTCCAATGGCTAGTATGGGGCCAAGGAATGAGAGAAGCAAAGCTACCAGAAGATGAGTGCCATGGAGTAGGGATGTTGGCTGCAAAATGTGCCTGGATATCTCACTAGAGATCTTTGAGCATGTTTTGTTCCACAAGCCCAGATTCATTAACATAGAAACAGCATTCCTCCCCCAACACAATTCAAGTCCCTTCCTGTTCCTGTGTCATTTTAAGTCCAGTCCGGTAGTCACTGGAGGGACTCAAGACTGTTCATGGTGGAAGCTCAACATGCTTGCATGCACCATGAAGCCTGAACCCAGGACTCTAAGAGTCTAATGCACTACTGACTAAACTGCCAATTGTACTAAAATCAGGAAGAAGACAAGGTTGGCCACCTTCTAAAGACCTATTCAATATAGCATATGAAGTTTTCCCTAGAGGAATGAGAAAACTGATTGAGATCAAGGAGATAGATACTGATGTGTCTACAAAAAGATAAAGAGAGAGGAGGGATGTGTTCTATGGAAGTGTGGTGAGGTATGGTAGATGGAGGTGCCTCGGCAGGACCATTCTGAGGCATCACTTGCTCCTGAGAGCCCAGCCACATAAAGTCAGTATAGTATAGGATAGAATTTATTCAGGCCATGGGGATAGGAGTCATGAGGGTAGTAGAGGCAGAGAAAAGGAGAGAGAGGGAGGGAGAAAGAGAGAGAGAGAGGAGAGAAAGAGAGAGAGAGAAAGGAAGAAAGGAAGAAAGGAAGGAAGGAAGGAAGGAAGAAAGAAAGAAAGAAAGAAAGAAAGAAAGAAAGAAAGAAAGAAAGAAAGAAAGAAAGAAAGAAAGAAAGAAAGAGGAAAAGTAGAGGCCAGCCATCAGCCATGTGGAGAAAGAGGGGGGAGGACTGGGGAGAGAGCAGGAGCATGAAGGCAAGAGCAGGAGCAAGAGAACAAGAGAGAGAGAGGAGTGGGCAAGCAGCCCCTTTTACAGTGAGTCAGGCAAACCTGGATGTTGTCAGGTAACTGTGGGGGGGGCATACATGTCTGTTGCCAGGTAACTCTGGGGGTGCTTAAACAAAATGCTAACATTCTCCCATTTTAGTTTAATTAAAAAGAAAAAAAAAAATAGAAAGTGGAGCCAGAATAGGATCTTTGTGATTTCTAACTACTTCCTGCTGTCTTTAGGGTTACATGTCTCTAGGAAACCTACAAAAAATGGGTATGGGCATGTTTGTCCAGTCTTAGAAAAGCTGGCTGTTTCCTTGTTGTTCAGGGTCTATGGAACCATCTGAGGATAGGTCAGAAGGAACAGGTCCAATAGAAGTTTCTGTGTCTGTGAGAGATTGGAGCATCTGGAGCTTGCCTCTCTGGAGCTGTCCTAGATGTAGTAAGCACCTGGACTTAACAAGATGTTATCTGGGTGACGTCTGTTTGGTCCATAAGAGGTAGATATGAGTGGGTTTCCTGTATTTTATAAGTCTATAAAAGAGATAACAACATGAGTTAACAACATGAACAGTGTTTAAGATGAGCCTTTCGTGGAGCACAAGGGACAAGAGTTTGTGATTATAGAGTTGGGTCATATAGTGTAATGTTTCATTAAAGTTAGACAGATTTATAAGAACTTGAACAGTGTTAGGACAGTGGCATAGCAAGCAGAAGAACCGTGAAGCATTTAATTGATGGGTACTGAGCTGAGGTAAGGAAGTAACAGATTACATCTGGGAAAGCTTAGGTCTGAACTAGTCACTAGAAAAGAGTTCAGGTAAGGAATTAGGTCTGTTTCCTAGCTGTCAAGGTACAGTTACCTTATTGGTCAATTTAGTGAGAAATCTGGGGAATAATAAATTATAATCTAGCAGTCATATATATATATATATATATATATATATATATATATATATATATATATATATATATATATATATATATATATATTTTTTTTTTTTTTTTTTTTAAATGACAGAGTTCGTCTCTACTCCAAACAGTTCCCTATGGTCTCTATGAACTCTATTGCAACTGGGTGGAGTTAGTCTGGCTGATAGCTTTTTCTCTGTGGATTGGATACATGTGACATGATAAATGACTTACCTTGATTTAGATAAACTATTTGACTCTGAGGGTATCCAGTTTTGTCCACTGTGTTTCTCGGTGGTTATCATATCACAATCCAAGCAGCCTTTTGAAGCTGTGTACATATCTTCTGAGACCTTTTGGGGTAAACTTTTAGATTTCAGGAGATTCTGTCGATCACAAACTTAAATATATTAATAATTAGTATATTTGTGACAGGATTGAGAGCTATATCGATTAGCTATATCTGAATTGAGCACACTATTATTTAATGGCAGTAGTAAAAATCATTATTTATTAAGACAGGATAGGAATAAAAATTTTAAGTAACTTTGACAGGTTGTATAATTAGAGAAAAACACATTTTGTATTGGTAGAGAAACTCTTGGATTAGAGTTGGTGTGGACCAGAACAAGAGAGCTGGCAGCAGTGGCTTGAGATCTTGGTGACAGAAAATAAGCTTGATCAGGTGGGTTCAGGCATGTGACAGGAATTGAGCTGGCAGGCAAACACAGTAGGAATGGCTAGTCTGTGCAGTGAGGAAAAGGCACACAGTTGGGGCACCAGGAGCCTGCTCAGGCAGGAGTGGTGTATGGAAAGAGTATGCAGCCTATAGTCTGAAAAGGACAGATCTAGGAGCAGCACTGATGGCATGTGTCCCCAGGGAGCACAGGGCCACATAATTGTGTGTTTACTTTAACTGAACAGGGCAGGACTACCTCCCAGCAGCTGGAAGCAGGTGCCCAGTGCTTCTGGCTGTCAGAGTCTGTGGTTGCTGGGGGTTGGGGGGAGAGGAAGCCCCAAGTAGTGTGTTCTGTATCCTAGCAATGTGCATGCTATTTTTGTTGTGGGTGGCAGAACTAGCACTCACTTCATGAGTCCAGGGCAGAGAGGCAAAGATAGAGAGGAAGAGAGTTGGGGGCTCCCTCGTGCACGGGAAACTAGCTTCTCAGAAGTGTCCAAAAGGGACAGGGCCATAGGAGGGAGGATGGTTGCCTGCAGATAAAGTGAGGGTCTCAGCAGGCAGAGTCCCTGGCAGTGGGCAAGGCCAGATCTGCTTTTCACATGGTGAACCAGGACTACAGTTGTTCAGGGCTGGCAGGGCAGCAGCTGCAGCAGCAAAGAGGAGCAAGTGAATAAGAGAAGAGGGAGAAGGAAGCCTACACTATGGATCACTAGTGAGAATGCTTTGTTTTGTTTTGTTTTGTTTGTTTTTCGAGACAGGGTTTCTCTGTATAGCCCTGGCTGTCCTGTAACTCACTTTGTAGACCAGGCAATGCTTTAAAGCTCCAGGTTAGTGGCCCTGTAGAGATAGTGCTTTCTGTTTACTGTGAATTAAAACAAGACATCCGAGTAAGTAGGGACAAGGCAGTGAAAATCGACTCATGGGTAAGAATAGGGTTATTAACTAACTCTACCAGTGTCCTGAGGGCATCATCAATAACAGGAGAGATTCCAGCACAGAACAGACCTACACTTTGTCACATGATGGGCTGAGGGCTACACTCTGAGCCAGTGCCCCTGAGCTACAGAGAGCAGTTTACCCAAGCCTGGGAATTTCTCAGCAGCAAGAAACTTTCTCAAAGGAGAGAGGAAAATCGCACCCAAAGGAAAAAGTCCTAGAATGAGTGTCAGTGAGAAAGACTGAATGTCTCCACCCTCAAGGGCATCTCTGGGGTAGCTCAGAGCTCAAGTACTCTCCCCTGAGACCATGGGGATGTTTACTGTGACCAGTGGAGGCAGGGATATTATCAATTCTCCAAAGTTTAGGCTAGCAAACATTGGAACTCCATGTGATATCAGGGGATATGCAAACCTGTGGAGATTCTAAATCTGAGTCACAGCAACATATGATGTGTTTATATAAAGATAAAGAGAGCAAGCGGGGGGGGGGTATGTTCTATAGAAGTGTGGTGAGGTGTCAAGGAAGGAGGTGCCTCAGTGGGTCTATGCTGAGGAATCCCTTCTTCCAAAGGGGCCAGACACAAGAAGTCAGTATAGTATAGAATAGAGTATATTCGGGGCATAAGAAAAGGAGTCAAGGGTGTAGTAGAGGCAGAAAAAGGAAGAGAGTGGGTGGGGAGAGAGAGAGAGAGAGAGAGAGAGAGAGAGAGAGAGAGAGAGAGAGAGAGAGAAGTAGAAAGATGCTGGGCATCAGCACTTGGAGAGAGAGGGGGAAGGGGAATGGGGAGAGGCCATAAACAGGAAAGCAGGAGCAGGAACAAAAGGGCAAGTGAGAGAGGAGGGGCAAGCAGCACTTTTTGTTTGTTTGTTTGTTTGTTTGTTTGTTTGTTTGTTTTTCCAGACAGGGTTTCTCTGTATAGCCCTGGCTGTCCTAGAACTCACTTTTTAGACCAGGCTGACCTCGAACTCAGAAATCTGCCTGCCTCTGCCTCCCCAGTGCTGGGATTAAAGGCATGTGCCACCACGCCCAGCAAGCAGCACCTTTTATAGTGAGTCAGGAACTCTCAATTCTGAACATCTATGCTCCAAATGCAAGACTATCCATATTCATAAAATAAACTTTACTAAAACTCAAAGTACACATTGCATCTCACACAATAATAGTGGGATACTTCAACACCCCACTCTCATCAATGGACAGGTCCTGGAAACACAAACTAAACAGAGACACATTGAAATTGACAGAAGTTATGTACCAAATGGATTTAAAAGATATATATAGAAAATTTCATCTGCAAACAAAAGAATATACCTTCTTCTCAGCACCTTATGTTAACTTCTCCAAAATTGACGATATACTCGGTCACAAAACATGCCTCAACAGATACAAGAAGATTGAAATAATCCCGTGCATCCTATCAGATCACCATGGACTAAGGTTGATCTTCAATAGCAACATAAGTAATAGAAAGCCAACATTCACGTGGAAGTTGAACAACACTCTACTCAATGATAACTTGGTCAAGGAAGAAATAAAGAAAGAAATTAAAGTCTTCTTAGAATTTATTGAAAATGAAGTCACAACATACCCAAACTTATGGGACACAATGAAAGCAGTTCTAAGAGGAAAACGCATACCTCTGAGTGCCACCAAAAAGAAACTGGAGAGAGAATACACTTGCAGCTTAACAGCACACTTGAAAGCTCTAGTACAAAAAGAAGAAAATGCACCCAAGAGGAGTAGATGGCAGAAAATAATCAAACTCAGGGCTGAAATCAACCAAATAGAAACAAAAAAGAACTATACAAAGAACTCAAAAAACCAGGAGCTGATTCTTTGAGAAAATCAACAAGATATATGAACTCTTAGACAGAATAACCAGAGGGCACAGATACTGTACCAAAATTAACAAAACCAGAAATGAAAGGGGAGATATAAAAACAGAAACTGAGGAAATTCAAAAAATCATCATATCCTACTACAAAAGCCTATGCTCAACACAACTGGAAAATATGGAAAAAATGGACAATTTTCTAGACAGTTACCAAATACCTAAGTTAAATCAGGGTCAGATAAACCATCTAAACAGTCCAATAATTCCTAAAGAAATAGAAACAGTCATTAAAAATCACCCAACCAAAAAAAAAAAAAAAAAAAACCCAAGACCATATGGGTTTAGTGCAGAATTCTATCAGTCCTCAAAAGAAGACCTGATATCAATACTCTTCGAAGTATTCCACAAAATAGAAACAAAAAGAACATACCCAATTCATTCTGTGAAGCCACAGTTATGCTGTGTATTCTCCCTTGGAATCAGGAACTTGTTACAATTTCCTTTCATGGAGGACTTCATAGGAGATTTTTTTTCTACTTCTATCATGTTTAATGTTCCAAATAGATTTTAAAACAATGTTTGAGTACGTATTACTTTTAGCTTCACAAAGTATCATGTATATTTAAGAAGCATTTGACTATTATAAATTATTTTGATGACTTAAAAATGTAAATACCGAGTTGTATATTTTAAAACAAATTATTAGTTTAACTTAAAAAAAAAGTAAAAGAAAATCTGGTTTCTCTTCACTTCAGCATAGGTTTCCCATGAAAGCAACACATTTGCTGTTTTTGTAATTAACATGAGAATGCTTTTATTATGCATTCATTTTAGAAGGATACATTTTTTTCATTTTATTATTTCTAGTTGATAAATGACTTCTCTTTTTACTTTTGAGTAACATTTAACTCTTTAATGGATTATTATATTCTATTCTATCCTATTTATACCATGGCCATAATTTCCCCTCCATCCCCTACTCCTAGTCTCTTCCATATACTTCTACTCTGCCTCTCCCATCCATTTCTCCTCCATTTCTCTTTATAAAATTGCAGACCTCTCATAGATATTAACCAAACATGACATATCAATGTTCAGTATAACTAGAAACCTCCCCTCATGTTAAAACTGAATAAAGCAACCCAGTATGGGGAAAGTGGCCCCAAAAACTGGGAAAAAAGAGTCAAAGATAGGCCCTGCTCCCGTTGTTATGAGTTCTACAAGAAGAGCAAGCTATACAACTGTAACATATACACAGAGGATTTAGGTCAGGCCCATGCAGGCTCCTTGATTGGTGGTTCAGGCTTTATGTGCCCCTCTGAGTCCAGAATAGTTGATTCTGTGTATTTTCATGTGGTGTAGTTGATCTCCCTGTGTTCTACAATCCTTCCTGCCCCTATTCCACATAATTCACCAATCTCTGCTTAATGTCTGGCTGTCTGTGTGTCTATGCACATGTTTCCATAGGTTGCTGGATAACAGCTGGGCTAGGCACCAATGCTTAAGTGCAGAGAGAGAGACCAGAGACAACTAGAATTGGGGTACATCTTGGGGACAAGCTAGAAACCTTGTGCAATTGAAACTCTAAGGAATTACAATCATGACCCTAACTGACACTGCTAACAATGGGAGATATTGACCCTAAATCCCTGAACTGGCCCACACCTATAAGCAGTCAAAACTTCCAGTGGAGGGACTGGGTCACAAACCCAGCCACAAAACCTTCAACCCATAATTTGTTCTGTCTCCAAAATGTGCCCCAGTAAAGGTGGTGCAGAAGTTATTGGCATTACCAACCAATGACTGGTGCAGCTTAGGACCCATGTCATGAGAGGTAGCCTACCCCTGAAACTGTGTGGAGAATCAGGTCCCATTGGCTGGCTAATCAAGAGACCAAGGATACAACTAAACAGGACTGAGCAAGCAAAACAAATCAAATCAAAACAAAAGCAAAAAGTCAAGGAAATAATGCATAATGAAATTATCCTATTTGTAGTAATGTATTTCATAATATAATTGGGATTCCCTTCTAATTTTTGATTCTGTATGTCTTGTTAGATTCAAATCTCCTTTTTTTTTTTTTTTTTTTTTTTTTTGTTCTCTCAGCATTCTCAGTGTTCTACTTCAGATGTGTCTGTCTATGGAATTCTGTTTATCTTCACTGGAGGCATTCTGCTTGATTCATTAAATATGCTTTTCTTATTTATTTCTAATTCATCCATTCTTCTTTCTGTATATGGTACTATTATTCCATGTTAGTTCTTATGCTTAACGATGTCTCAAATTTCTCTCTCACTTGGTTACTTACATTTTTTCCATGCTTTCAACATTGCATAATTTGTAGTGATCAATCTCAAATTTTCTGAATTTCATTTGTTTCTACTGCCAGTTCATATATCATGTCAGTGTCCTAATGTGTTATTTTTTTTATCTACTTGAATCTTTCTCTTTCGTTTATAAAGAGTAAAAATACAATTATTTAATAGCACAGGATATACTGCAATATTAGATAAGAAATTGCTCTCAAAATTCTACACTCATTGAATTACATTCTAATACTGGGTAGAGGAAACACTATGAGAAAGTTACTTTGTTCTCATTTGCTCTGAAAGTAAAGCAATATTGTCACTGATTTCTTTCTTGAAAAATAGATTATAGGAACAAAAATTATATTTAGAGACATTGAGAATTTCAGTTTCATCCCACAGGCAATTTGCAGAGATTGACAGACATTCCATTGTATTCAAGGTCAAATCATCTCAAGCGACAATATAAAACTGTATAAATAAATAATCAAGGCACCTGTAGAATAACCGGCCACTCCATTCACACCTATACCAGAGTTTAAAGCCATCACCCAATTGCACCCTCTTACATATGAGACAAAAGTTTTCTTAGCCAGAACAATAAAGCTCCATTTAACTTTAAGGCCAGAGCAATGTCATGTGACAAAAGAAAGTTAAAAACCACAACCAAAAATGGAGAAAGAGCAGAGTCATCACTATCCACTATTTCACCCATTATACAAGAGTTGAAAGAATACTGACCCATAGCAGAAACTATACTTATTCAGTTTTCAACCTGTCCATCATTCAATGATATATATCTACTCACATGCACTTCCTTCAAGCTGTCTTGGGTCTCCTATTCCCTGACTTATGTAGCTGGAACAAGGGAAAAAGTTTTTAATTTAATAGCATTTTTTTTATTTTTATCCATTAATTCTACCCTCTCTGTGCAGATGGAATTGTACTTCTTGGTCTTGGTGTTGATGAGTGTAACTGCAACTATTTCTGGCAAACTTAATTGTGTGTGAGTCTTAATACATCTTGCTATGGCAGTACATGTAATAATTTTTTTAGGTACTAAATACTCCATCAGAATACTGTCAGAATAATGACTATGGCAAGAGCTCTCAGTCAACCTGATATAGAGTGATAGCAAGAACAAATACTAATGCTTTCAACTTCATATTAAACTACTATTCAGTTTTCAACCTAGCCATCATTGAGACTTTTAAGTTTTTGTTACTATGTCAGATATTATCTTAGTTTAATTGACAAAAGTAAATAACTAGTTCTAACCTGAAAGCCTTAGTAATCTAAGTTGCACTTTCTTTCTAAAAAGTTGGTACATTGTCAGGTTTTGGATATGGGGAAATAAAGGGGATGGGAGAGACCTGCATTCTGCCAGAGCTTGGAGACACTGGATGGGCAGATATAGGAGACTGCCATATGCTCTCCATGCGGCTGGATGGGTGTCTGGCTATGGGAATCCATGGAACCCCAGTCTGAGGGGCTGGGGGGGGGGAAGTCTGGGGTCCCTGGGCCTTATGGAATCCAGAGATGACATGTTCTAGCTTTTGGGCATCAAAGGACATTGCTGGATACCATGGAAGAGCTGAGAATGTCTGGGGGATCTGTGGGCATCTCCATCAACCCCAGGGCCGAAGGGAGACTTGGCAGGGGGAGTGGGCACTGGGTGGTTCCCAGGTAGGCAAGAGTCCTTGGTTTGGTCTGGAGGCTGGAAATGCTGGAGGCCTTTCTGCAAGAGCTTAGACATGACTCTTTAGGGGAAGGCCTATTCCAGTGCTTGAGCATGGCACATCTTGATTAGCAGAGATGGTCCATGGTTTTAGAGCTTTATTGGAGAGAGAGAAAGAGAGAGAGAGAGAAAGAGAGAGAGAGAGAGAGAGAAAGAGAAAGAGAAAGAGAGAGAAGAACAGAGCATCAGAGGGCAGCCATGGCCACATGGAGAGAGGGGGAATGGAGGAGGAGATGGAGGAGGAGAAAGGGAGCAAGAGGGCTAGAGAGATAGCAAGAGAAGCAAGAGAAAGAGGAAGGGCCCAGCAGCCCTTTTAATAGTGGGTTGGGCTACCTTGCTGTTGTGAGGTAACTGTGGGGCAGGGCATACCTGGCTGCAGACAGAATACCAGGAGCTTGAGGCATTGCCTATGTGACTGATAGCCACAGGATGATAGAGTAGAGGGCTAGTCCTGTCAGGTGCCTGTGTCTGGGGGCATAACTTATGGTTCTGTACCTTGTAGAATTTTTTTTTTCTTTCTTTTTTCTTTTCTTTACCCCCTCCCGGGGGGGCAGGGTTTCTCTGTGCGGTCCTGGCTGTCCTGGAACTCACTCTGAAGACCAGGCTGGCCTCAAACTCAGAAATCTACCTGCTTCTACCTCCCAAGTGCTGGGATTTAAGGTGTACGCCTCCACTGCCTGGCAGAATTTTCTACTGTGCCTCTGGAATAAGCCTTGCTAGACAAGAACATAGACTGCCTTTGATGGTCCAACAGTACATACAACTAGTCTTAATAAAATAGTTAAATATTTCTCCTACTCAGCTGAAGGTTGATGGATGTCCTGGCCTTCATACAGATGAAGGATAATTGTAGTTGCAATACAATGATAGAATTATAGGTTACAAGTAAAACACTTTTTATTTGCACTATAACAATGATGTTATGTTTTAAAAGATTCAAGGGAGTATTCTTTGAAGACTATATCAGTTACCGGAACATGTCAATCTAATACCTTGTTCATTGGAGAGAGAGAGAGAGAGAGAGAGAGAGAGAGAGAGAGAGAGAGAGAGAACAAGTAGGGAAAGTCATAAGTACTTTATATTTTAACTAGTTCATGTTATTATTGAATCATACAAATCTGAAATCCAATGGAAACTAGGAGATTGAAAAAGCGAATGGAAATTTCTAGAAGCAATTGATGCTGTAGTGTGAAACTTAATTTCGTCTCTGTCATGCCTTATGATTCTATATCAAGATCTTAAATTGTTTCAATGAAGTACACATATGTTAGTGGAGATAATTGTTTTATTTTCAAAAAGTAGGAAAAATACATTCACAATACTAGAAAAAAATGATGAGGATGTTTATTTTTCCTTAATAAATTGATTAATAAAATAACTTCTGCTAGGATACTTTCCAAAACATAGATTTCACCCCATTACTTCCTTGTTAATAAGCCTTCTGTAAACTTCCTACCTTAATACAGAATTAACATTCCTTAGCCACAAATATATCCTCATATGAACTATTTTATTTAGCTTTCCTCTCCACATAAATGCTGTAACTGCATCAAGAATATGCTGATATTTTTAGGCAGTGTGTTGATTCCATGATTGTAACATATTTTTGACTCCATGATTTGGCTCTCTATTTCCTGTGATGTTCATTCCCTAATTTTCTAGAGAGTAAAGTCCTTGTTCTTCAAGCCACATTTCCTTAAAGAAACATTTCCCAACTTCTTAGGTAATCAGAAATTCTTATATGCAGGTAGTTCTGTGATGGTATAATCCATTGTGCTATTTTTATCTATTCCTCTCTGCGAAAAACATGAAATTCTTGAGGTAAAGGTTTATAATATTCCTCTCCTTTAGCAAGAGAGAGCATCATAGCATTGTCTCTGAGAATTTGTAGATAAAAACAATGCACTGTCAAAGGGGAAGAGAATGGGACATATAAGAGATGAATAACATGGTGTAATATGTTATCTTTTATTATAAAAGAACTTTAAGTTCTCTATTAAAACATGTTTATATTTTAGATAATTACTTCCCTAAGTCATTGACTAATCTCATGGTACTCTCTGTTCTTATTTATTCTGATTTTTGTTGGAACTTGAATTTGAATGCCTCATGCTTTTAAATGCATAAGAGTCCAAAATTTATTTTATGTGGGTTTCAAAAGCAGAAAAAATGACTTCTTATAACTTATGAAATTTGTAACTTTCTCTATTTTGGACCTGAAGGTAATTATCCATTCAAATATATGTAAAAGAACACTGTCTTAGTCAGGGTTTCTATTCCTGTACAAAATATCATGACAAAGAAACAAGTTGGGGAGGAAAGGGTTTATTCAGCTTACATTTCCAAATTGCTGTTCATCATCCAAGGGGGTCAGGACTGGAAATCAAGAAGGTCAGGATACAGGAGCTGATGCTGTGGCCATGGAGGGATGTTTCTTACTGGCTTGCTTCTTCTGGCTTGCTCAGCTTGATTTCTTATAGAACCCAGGAACCACCCACAATGGGCCCTCCCATCCTTGATCACTAATTGAGAAAATGCCTTACAGCTGGATCTCATGGAGGCATTTCCTCACCTGAAACTCCTTTCTCTGTGATAACTCCAGCTTGTGACAAGTTGACATGAAACAAGCCAGTTCAAACACTGTTAGAAATATTGCTATGATGGCATATGATGACATATGATTGTCATGGAAATATTGCTATGATGACACACTATGATCAAAAGTATACTGGGGAAGTAATGGTTTATTTTGCTTACTCTTCTATATCATGGTTCATCAAGACAACAGTATAGCAACTCAAACAGGGCAGGAACCTGGAGAAAAGAGCTGATACAGAGGCCACAGAGGACTGTTGCTTGCAGGCTTGCTCTCCATTGCTTTCCTAACCTGCTTTTCTATTGAACCTAGGACCTGAACCTAAATTTATTTCCAACCATAGTGAGCTGGGCCTTCTTCCACCAATCATTAATTAAGAAAATTCACACAGCCTAATCATATAGAGACATTTTTGCAATTGGGTTTGGTCTTGTCGGATCTTTGTAGCCTCTGTGAAGTTGACATAAAAGTAGCCAGCTCAGAAATAATACATACATTATATATATATATATATATATATATATATATATATATTTCCCATATTTTCTGATGCTTACTGACATCCTATTAATCAACATTTCCATTTCCAAAAATATTTTCTTATTGGAAAAACCTTATTATTTAGCATCACTGATACAATATACCTGTTTTTATGATCAAAATCAATTCAAAATGTAGATAAGTCAAGGTTGTATTTGGTGCTTTGATTTTTAAAGTAGAAGAGGTCATATTATTTATTATCCTAAATTTTACAACTGTTTTATGTACATATTTTTACAGAATGTTGAATAAAATTACTAAATTTATTACTACTCAAAAATTGCTATGGAGAGATCAGGGTGTACTGTGCCATGAAAGGCCAGGCCTGGGAGCTATTGCTCTGCAGTTGTCCATTGTATGTGCTACTGTCAAAGGCCATGCAGATACCCATGCTCATGTTGGTGTGCACCAGCTGTGTTGCCAGTGGGAACATACTGATCTGAGTGGCTTGAGTAGCCACTGGAGGTCATGGTCATGTCCAGGCCTGTGTTGCCACCAAGCACCATGTCTGGGACCACAGTCCTACTGAAGTCGAGGTCTGTGGTTATTGTCTGGGGCCTGTGCTACAACCAAAGGCCATGTAGATGTTTTTGGTCTTTGATGCAGCCTGAAGCCATGTTGCTGGTTGTGGACTGTGCTGACATTGAGGCGCTTGACTCGGTCCTTGTTTCAACATAACATGAATAACAGGGTAACTATGAAAAACATTACCTAAATTCATCAGGTGAGCAACAGGGACTTACTCAGAAAAAGAAAATTTATCAAATTTAATATGATGCAAAAAAAATTGTTAGTCAGTCCTCATATACAAATCTATGTTCAAAACCTAGTCTTGGTATAACAAATGCTTCATTAGACTAGACTTTTTTCACAAAGTTAAACATTTATACATCATTTTCCCTACCAAGAACACTGAGTAGATATAATAAAGCACTCTTCCAAAAGAAGATAATGTACCAACAAGTGAATGTAAGTAAGTTAAGAGATGAATGACATCAGTTAAAATTTCTTAAGGATTTATATAGTTATTCATAAAAACAACTAACTACCTGTAGGCAGAAGTCATTGAGAAATGAGAAGTTCTAGAAGAAAACGTGAAACTCTGCATTATCATCAGTTAAAAGTGAAAGGAAGAAAGCATGGGATTGGATTTCAAACAAAAACACAGAGTTACCAATACACAACTAATGAGCACAAATATTCTTGCAGCACGTTATAATTCAGTCAATTAATAGTGTATTAACAGAATTAATAAACATTCAATTTAAAATGAGTTGAAGCCTCCCTTTTTCACTTTTATTCTAAATAAAACCCATTGTAATCATAAGCAGCATGTGATTCTTCATCATGTGTTTGAATATATACAGAAGTGAATTTGTAAAATCATGTTTCTAGAAACTCAGAGAACTACTGTATTGGTCTTTCAACATGATGTATGATAAAAGAAATATATATGTATGTGTGTGTGTATGTGTGTGTGGTGTATTGTATACATACACAGATACACATATAAATATTCATATATCATATATACATATATTATACACATATCATACACATCATGCACATATATATCCATATCATATACATATACACACATATATATACATGATATACAAACACATACACAGAGACATACACATACATATTGATTTCTTTGTAATCCAATAAAAGGTCATATATTTAAACCAATTTCTTACAGTATTTGTTTACCTGAACTTGAGCAATAAAAGCATTTATACCAAATAGATAGCAAACAGTCAAAATCAATTCTAATTTCAAAATTACATATTTTCTTCCAGATAGATGTCTGATATTCATTTAGGTCAAACCTATAGTAAATGTGAGATAGTGTCTGTTGACTTCTATGCCTACTGGGACCACATTCATTTTATCTGAAACAATGACTACCATTATCTCAGGATATTCAGTGTCTTGGAAAAGTTATAGTAAAGAGAAAGTTCCCATTACATGCATTTTCTTTACACATTGACATGCTAAGTTATTTTGGTTAACATATGATGATATGTTCTTTTAGCCAAAATCTTTATCATATTTCTTTTTTTTAAGAAGGTGGACACCAGAAAATCAAATATCCCCATTAAAAAGTGGGGCACAGAGTTAAACAAAGAATTCTCAACTGAGGAATACCGAATGGCTGAGAAGCACTTGAAAAAATGTTCAACATCCTTAATCATCAGGGAAATGCAGATCAAAACAACCCTGAGATTCCACCTCACACCAGTAAGAATGGCTAAGATCAAAANTCAAAAATTCAGGTGACAACAGATGCTGGCGTGGATGTGGAGAAAGGGGAACACTCCTCCATTGTTGGTGGGAATGCAAGCTGGTTCAACCACTCTGGAAATCAGTCTGGCAGTTCCTCAGAAAATTGGACATAGTACTACTGGAAGATCCTGCAATACCTCTACTGGGCATATATCCAGAAGATATTCCATCTGGTAACAAGGACACATGCTCCACTATGTTCATAGCAGCCTTATTCATAATAGCCAGAAACTGGAAAGAACCCAGATGTCCCTCAACAGAGAAATGGATAAAAAAATTTGGTATATTTACACAATGGAGTACTACTCAGCTATTAAAAGCAATAAATATATGAAATTCCTAGGAAAATGGATGGATCTGGAGGCCA
Source organism: Mus minutoides (assembly GCA_902729485.2). NCBI lineage: Eukaryota > Metazoa > Chordata > Mammalia > Rodentia > Muridae > Mus > Mus minutoides. Next base: position 1,005,625 of record LR749502.1, read on the forward strand.
TCATCCTGAGTGAAGTAACCAATTCACAAAAGAACTCACATAACATGTACTCACTGATATGTGGATATTAGCCCAGAAACCTAGACTATGCAAGGTACAATTTACTAAACACATGAAACTCAAGAAGAAGGAAGATCAAAATGTGGACATGTCACCCCTTCCTAGAATTAAGAACAAAACACACACTGAAAGAGTTAAAGAGATCATGTGTGAAGCTGATTTCAAAGGATGGACCCAGTGACTGCGGCTGCCAGGGATCCATCCCACAATCAGCCACCAAACATACACACTATAGCATATGCCAGCAAGATAGTGCTGAAAGGGCCCAGATATAGCTGTCTCGGGGGAAACTATACCAATGCCTGACAAACATGGAGGTGGAAGCTCACAGTCAGCTATTAGATGGAACACAGGGTTCCCAAGGAAGAGGGAGCTAGAGAAAGTACCCAAGGAGCTGAAGGTTCTTCAACCCTCTAGGTGGAAGAATAACCATGAACTAACTAGTACCCCCTGAGCTCATGACTCTAGCTGCATATATAGAAGAGGATGGCCTATTTGGCCATCAATGGGAAGAGTGGCCCCTTGGTCATGCAGACTTTATATGCCCCAATACAGGGGAACGCCAAGGCCAAGAAGTGGGAGCGGATGGGTAGGGGAGCCGGTCTGGGAGGGGGGAGGGTATAGGGAACTTTCTGGATAACACTTGAAATGTAAATGAAGACAATATCTAATAAAAGTTGAAAAAAATGAAAATCTATGGCTAGCACCAAGTAGGAACTCTTCTTTCACAAGCAATCCTTTGATGAAGGGCTTTGGGAGTGTTTATTTTATGTTATCCTGATATCTTCTTCTCTGTACTATGAAATCATTGATATAGCACTAATGTTATATGAAGAACTGGCCAGGATGAAAACTGGCCATACTGGCACCCCCTTGTCTCTTAAGAGTTAGCTATTACCTCAAGCTGCTACCTGGGCCTCTTGCTGATGTTTGAACTAGCCAATCATGTGAAACTGCGCCAATTTTCCCAACCCCCTACCCCATTACTATAAAAGCTTCTAATTTTCGAGCCTCGTGGTCGAATCTTCCACCTCTTATTAATAGTAACCAGTGTGTAATGTTAGCTATCCTACCCCAAATTGATTTCCTGATTATAACAGGGGTTATTATAACAGGGTTGGGTGTCGTCCCGTGGAGCTCTATGATTAAACCTCCCTCATGTGTATTACATCAAGATGGTCTCTCATGGTTCCTTGTGTGCGTGAACTCCTGAGACTCGAGTGGGGTCTTTTTCATGAACCTAACATTTTATATATATATATATATATATATATATATATATATATATATATATATATATATATATATCTGTCTCCCCTTGCCAATTCTTGTTTTGCATGTAAATAGTTTGTTCCTAATGCAATCTAGCCTTCTTTGTTAAAAAAAAAAAAAAAAAAAAGAAAAAAAAAAAAAAGAGCTTGTGAAGTCCTGTAGAGGCTAATGCTCAAAAAGTTTCTACTTGTGATTTGATATTCTGCTATCACTATCTTGAAATTCTTAATAATGTATGAACAGGAGTTCTCATATTTTGATTTCATACAAGTTTTGCACACAATTCCTACATAATACAGAATTTCAAATACCCTTCACAGTACATGCATTTCTTCTTGGAAAATATCAAATTTGTTGTCGTATCATTTCTCACACACTAAAATGTCCTCAAAAACCCAATGTAATAGGAAAAAATCACCTTTGACCTCTGTATTCCTCATTCTGAAGAGTAAGATCCTATGAATATTGTAGCAATATAGCAGCTACACTACCTTTAAGTTAGCGATTTCAGATGGAATGATTGCCTCTATCCATATTTTGATTCTTTTTCACTTTATAGCCTAAGGCATTTTGGTCCCATTTTCAGACCTACTTTACCCTTATACCTTTCTTATTCATTCGGATGAGAGGGAGAGGGAGAGAGAGAGAGAGAGAGAGAGAGAGAGAGAGAGAGAGAGAGAGAAGTAACTTAGTTCATTTAATTCTGTCCTTGTTCTGATAATCTGGGTTTTCAAATCAATTCTAAATAAATGGTCCTTCTGTAACTCTTGTGTTCTTTCTCATGGCTTACAATAGCTAGTAATACTTAGAAGTAAGTAATGTTAGCTATCCTACCCCAAATTGATTTCCTGATTATAACAGGATCTAATCTAGGAGCAAATTAGCAAGCATACCAACAGTTATTAAAGGAATAAATATTATTAATAATCAGGCACAAATCAATTCATACCACCTGTTTTAAATCTGATATTTCTGCTTTTATACGGTCACACCTTCAAAAGAAAGATATAAGGACTCAAGAAAAAGAATCCAGTTTGGAGAATAGGAGCCATTTTAATTACTTAAAGAGATGCTATATGGTAAAGATTCATTTCCACAGAAAATAAAATAGCTCAACTGCCAGACTCAATAGTGAAAAAACTGGAGATTAACCAATTGTCCTAGGAGAGGAGAAGACATAGTGATTCTGAGTTCTGGAATATAGAATAATTTCTTTTTGAAACCTAGTAAAACCTAGATTCAGAACCAGACAAATTTACTGTTAGCAAAGACAATAATTATTTAGTTTTTAAACCTTATACATGAATTTTTTTTTGCTTAATCTGTAAAATATCATATTATGCATACATATCCTGAATGTTAATATTTCAACATTAGTAATATGTTTCTAATGTCTACTACGCTAACTAGTCAACCCCTTTCTCCTGTGTTGCTCAAAAAGACAATTACAATTCCAAAAGTTCTTTATGACTGCATGGGCTTTCTGATTAAAATTTTTTCAGACAAATATTCAAGATGCAACATTTTACCTTATTTATTTATTTATTTATTTATTTATTTATTTATTTTGAAACAGGGTTTCTCTGTATAGCCCTGGCTGTCCTGGAACTCACTTTGTAGACCAAGCTGGCCTTGAACTCGGAAATCCCCCTGCCTCTGCCTCCCAAGTGCTGGGATTAAAGGTGTGTGCCACCATGCCCAGCTCAAGATGCAACATCTTATGTAAGATATTATTTCTAAAGTATGCCTTCGATTATTTTAAAAATCTTTTCTTCCCTACCCTTCTACCTATAGCCATCACTCACCATTATCTCCTTATTTCCATTTATCCAAATTTTCCAGTCGATGGTACCCCTCTTGCTAGACCCACTCCAGTGAAGTCCATTTGAAAGGCTAAGAGGCCTGGAAGCACTCACAGGCAAAGAGTTTCAAGGAAACTATGCCTCCTGGAGCTTTGACATTCTCATAGCCTGTATACTCAAACCCTAACCCCCCATTGGTATGGTGTATGCTTTCTTTCAGTATTGTTTTATTATAAGTGCCTTTAAAGATTGAATTCTGACATAGGCAAGCCTCCACCAGTGTTCCAATGTCCTAGAAAATCCTTGAAGCCAACAGCTTGGAATTCAGTAGGAATTCAGTGAGAAGGTTACCTATTCAGTAACATTCAAATTTACTTCTAGCAGAGAAGGTGGAACTTATTGGACATTACAAAGAACGGAGCTAGAATAGCTCAGGGCTAGTTTGCAGAGTGATTACTTAGGACTTAGAACAGTAGCCGAGTCCCACCAAAACAAGAGAATACACAATGGCCTAGAGAATAGGCAGGTTTGCTATGAAAGACTTAGGGAATCCTCCTGAGACAGTTTTCTTCACTAGACCTAAAGAAACAGCATAATCAGGCATTTACTAAGAACCCCTGGCAGTGGGTTTAACAATAGACTAGCATTACACCTGGCTCCCTTCTTAGTGGTAAACAGCAGTAGTCTGGTCCCCGCCATCTTTTGATGTATACATGCCTTATGTTTTGTGTCACTGTACCTCTGAGGATGTGCCTTGCCTGGTTTCTTGTTACTCTTCTGTTTAAAAAGCTTGATGCTCGATTTGACAAATCACACTCAAATTCAACACACTCTCTATTGTCATCTTTGTCATTCAACAACTGCTTGGGCCACTTGACAGTAGAGACCCGTTCCATGCAGATAAGAGACCCAAAAAAGAAGATAGTCTGTGGCACCCTCTTACACCTCAAGGACACCTTTCTGGATGCTTGAGAAGATGGCTGTTTCCTCCTTTCAGATCTATTCACACTCTGTCTAGTTGCACCGTGACATATCTCCACAAATGTCTGATTCAAACCAAATACACACCACTCCTGTCTATAAATGGTAAATGGGTTGAAAAAGAAATTAGAGAGAAAGCACCCTTGAAAATAGCCACAAATAATATCTTGGTGAATCTCTAACCAAGATAGTGAAAGATCTGTATGACAAGAACTTCAAATCCCTGGAAAAATAAACGAAGAAGCCCTCAGAAGTTGTAAAGATATTCTATGCTCATGAGTTGGTAGGATTAACATAGTAAAATGGCCATCTTACCCAAAGCAAAAACAAATTCACTCAAAATTCCAGCACAAAATTTATAGTCCTTGAGAAAGCAACTCTCAACATTATATGGCAAAACAAAAAACCCATGATAGCCCAAACAATAAGCAAAAATAAAAGAGCCACTTGAGGAATCACCATCATCAAGTATCACCTCAAGCTGTACTATAAAGCATTTCTTTTGATTTAAAAATAATGTCTATGTGTTTATGGATTACAGTCTTTGTTATATACCAGGAAGATTCATTCATTCTTTTCTGTAACATTTTCAAAGACATGTTAATCTCCTTTAATTTTGTTATCATGTTTTAACCAATAGATGTGAGGATTTCTTAACCATTGCTTTGTGTTAGATGTGAATTCTAGGAATTCTAGTGTTATTATAGTCCAAGTTTAAAAGTCTAATACATAGGGATGTTATTGTGGGTACATCTTCATCTAAGGGCGAGAGAAGATGATGTAATCTCTAGCAGCAAGACTTAGGAAGAGAAAAATGTTGCTTTCCTTTGACTTTTGTTCTCTTTAGGGCCTAGATTGATTGGATTGTGTTTTCCCATACTGGGCATTAAAATCTGTATTACTGAGCTCAGCAAACTAAATGTTTACTCTCTTTCTAAAAATCATACTTGGACATACAGTTAATATAAGCACTATGACTTAGTCAATGAAATATACAAAATTAAGAATCATATGCTATTAAAAAACAATGAATTTGGGGGCTGGTGAGATGGCTCAGCAGGTTAGAGCACCTGACTGCTCTTCCGAAGGTGATGAGTTCAAATCCCAGCAACCACATGGTGGCTAACAACCACCCGTAACAAGATCTGACGCCCTCCTCTGGTGCGTCTGAAGTCAGCTACAGCGTACTTATGAAGAATAATAAGAAATGAATCCTTGGACCGGAGAGACCAACCGGAGCAAGCCAGGCTGTCCGGAGCGAGCGGAGCCGAACGGGGACGGCCGGAGCAAGCGGGACCAAAAACAGAGCAAGCAGAGCCGATCAGAGTGAGCGGGGCTGGCTGGAACAGGCGGGGGCCGTACGGGGGCGGCCGGGAGCAAGTGGGGCTGGCCGGAGCGAGCAGGGTCGAGCAGAGCGAGCGGGGTTGATCGGAACAAGGGAAAAAAAAAAAACCCTAAGATGTATAAAATAAAAATCTTAAAAAAAAAAATTAAAAAACAATGAATTTATAAAATTCTTAGGCAAATGGATGGATCTGGAGGGTATCATCCTGAGTGAGGTAATGTAAGATCAAACCAGAAATACCCCTATTTTAAACAGTGGCTGTTCACGAATCCCAAGAACCCACGAGAGACCTTGATGCAACTGCAAGAGGGATTTTTAATCAGAGCTCTGGGACGACCCGTATCCCACGCAGGGGACAGGAGGGTCGACCTCGAGGCTCGAAAATTAGGAGTTTTTATAGCAATGGAGTAGGGGGGTTGGGGAAATTGGCGCGGTTTCACATGATTGGCTAGTTCAAACATCAGCAAGATACCCAGGTAGCTAACTCTAAGAGACAAGGGGGGGGGGGGAGCGGAGGTAATCTACCTAACAGTTAAGTCACATACTACCTTAGGCAACTTCCTGGGCATTGAAACAAGCCCTGAATTTGCTTTACAGTTAAGTCCTGTGCTACCTTAGACAGCTTCCTGGGTATTGAAACACTCCACAGAGGTCATTGTGACATTCCACAGAGGGCGTTGGAACATCCTGTGGTTATTCCAGGGAAGGAGAAGTATTTCTTAGGTTCCTGGAGTAGTCACCCAGCCTGAGGGTGTAAGGTTTATGTTCTCACAGGCCAGTAAAAATTCTTTTTACTCTATAGGAGCATAATAGATTCTATTTTAACTTTCTTAGCCTAGTCTGTGGAAGCTTAGCTAAAAATTCGTACTCTACCGTAACACAATCACAAAAGAACTCACATAATATGCACTCACTGATAAGTGGATATTAGCCCAGAAATTTAGAATATCCAAGATACAATTTACAAAACACATGAAACTCAAGAAGAAGGAATACCAAAGTGTGGCTACTTTGTCCCTCCTTAGAATGGGGAACAAAGGAGTTACAGAGACAAAGTTCAGAGATGAGACAGAAGGAACGACCATGCAGAGACTGCCCCATCCGGGGATCCATACCATAATCAACCACCAAACACAGACACAATTACATATGCCAGCAAGATTTTGCCAACATGACCCTGATATAGCTGACTCTTGTGAGGCTATGCCAGTTCCTGGCAAATATAGAAGTGGATGCTCAGAGTCATCTATTGGATGGAACATATGGCCCCCAATGGAGAAGCTAGAGAAAGTACCCAAGGAGCTGAAGTGGTCTGTAACCCTATAGGTGGAATAACAATATGAACTAAGCAGCACCTCCTGATAATGTGTCTCAAGCTGCATATGTAGCAGAAGATGGCCTAATTGGCCATCATTGGGAGGAGAGGCCCTTGGTCTTGCAAAGATTATATGCCCCAATTCAGGGGAATACCAGGGCCAGGAAGCAGGAGTGGGTGGTTGGAGAGCAGGGTGAAGTGAGGGTATAAGGGGTTTTTGGGATAGCATTTGAATTGTAAATGAAGAAAATATCTAATAAAAATTTTTTTAAAAAGAATCATATATGCTAATGAACATGTTGATTTGGGAAGTCCTTAGGTATTGGTGAATCAGATAAACTTACCTTGCTGTTCCTTAAACACCTAACTTTGAGTTTATTTTATATAACTGAAATAAGAGGTGCAGTAGGGGCAAGTTGTAGCTTTCTTGAGAATACCTCTATTTCAAAACAAATTTTCTTTTACAAAAGAACATAGTGCGCTCTATTTATAGACTTATTTCTCCATACTTATCATTGATTGATATCTATTGATGTATATTGTACATTTTAATAATCAAGTAACTTATATCTGTGTATATACATTGAGCCCTAGTGCTATGTCATATTTTATATTTTGAATGTTTTCTTCTTGAAAATATGGACTATATAGTAATCTTGGACATAGGAAAAATAGTAGTAAACAAATCATTCTTAGAATTGACTGAATCACTAGTGTCTTATCACCTCTTATCTAGATGATTTTTATAGTGCCAATAATGATATTCCATTGGATCATCATCACAAAATAGAAGCTTAGGTGAAAAAATTGTTTAACCCAGTAGTGTTTGAATGATGTTTTAGTACTATAGAGATTTCTGTTAAGTAATAAGATCAAATAATGTGGATTTCCTTAGGACTGCATCCTTGCTACCTTGCCACATACTTGTTATTATTTCTCAGTAGGTTTTGAAAATATTTAGGTCAACATTTATTGATTGTAGTTCAAATAAAAAATTCATTGTAATTTAACAAACATGTAAAAAGGAAAAAAAATCTTTTGTCATGATTAGATAAGAAACTGAAACAGCAAAAGCTGAATATTTAAAAAAAATAACAAGAAAAATGAATGATGGATGTGTAAGGAAATATCATTAATGCCTATATTGTGAAGAGACACTTGTTTCTCTCAATCTGTGTGCCTTTGCCCCAGCCTTAAGCAGGCTAAATAGACCTTAAGTGTTGGCCACAGTTAGTATTCCTCTGACCTAGCTGACCTATGGTGGCATCATCTGCCTTGCTGCAGCTACCTGCACTTTCCTACAAGAACAGACTGCCTGATGAGCTTGCTTTGCAACATAACCCAGCTGAAACAAAGCAACATAATCCAGCTGAAACAAGGGATGGATCTGTGGGCTCTCCCTATATAAATGCAATGCTAACTATTCAACTTTGAATCTTGATCAGAAACCTGTGTCTTGGCTTCATCCTTCTCTTGCCCACCTGTCTGTTTTAATTTCCAGCCTATCTCTCAGATATACCCAGTTCAACCAAGATGCTGGACGCTGCAAATATGATTAACAGAATATTGAAGCTGTTGACCAAAATGAAATTAAAATTTCTCCAGGAGACTCATGCTTTGAAGAATGAAAACACTCAAGCAAGAGAGGTAACTTGTATCTAATACCATTTCAGATCATCTTAGAAAATAAGACTGAAACCCAGATAATTTTAAATCAGGTTTAAGCAGGAAAACACATTGACTTAGACAGCATCTTGAACCTTTAAATGTTTCTCTCACTTTGAGGTCCAGAAGATGGACTTGTTCGGGGGATGGTAACATTTGCAAGATCTCTTTGTTCCTTTTTCCAGTATGGCACATTGGAGAAATTTGCCTTTTCTGAATTTCACTATGACTTTTGTTCAATTAATTCGCTTATTGAGGATGTATAGACAGACATGGCTTGAAACACAAGTGGTAGGCATCAAGTTTGATAAAAGATATAGCAAAATGTCAGTGTTCCATTTACAGTAGTTTTCTCAACTGAGCTTTATTTTTATAACAGATAAACTTCTACTGTTGATAAATAAGAAACACACTGACTCACTGTTTATTTCAACATTTCTGTCTGATACTACCTGTTAACATTATCTTTTCCTTCCCAGTCAGCATTCTAACCCTCCTGCTCCCATTTGCATTGTGTTTCTCTTAGGGATAGTTTATATTGTGTGGATCAACTTTTCCCAGGAATAGTTATTCATAAGCCATTTTTGGTTTTTGCATTTGCCTACTCTTCAAATGAGGTGCTATCTGTCCATTATATAGTTTGATTTATGCTTCAGTATGGCTAAATGGGATTGCTTTCCCTGCACAGAGAACATTTTAAAATCCTTCCTACCAACATGATACATTTCATCTATTACTACTGAAATTTTGCAAGAATAGGAAGGTATCTTCAGTTTTTTTCTGTGTGCTTATTTTCCTTTGCCCCAGTGGCTTTAGTTGGTAGCTTCTAGCTGCTTTGCCTACCTTTTTTTCTGTAGAGATGTATATTCTCTTATAAAATGAACAAAATTTAGTAAACAGAGCAAAACATTGTGTTTTTTGCTCTACTACTATTGCTATTGCACTTACAGTAATAGCTATATTTCATGAAATATTTTTGCCACACACAATTTGAGGCACATTATAACAAGGCTTATTTGGGTTTTCTGCTCTTAAAGAAAAATTAATCTTAAAAACAAATCCTTTACAGCTGAGTTAAAAAAATCTATAACTTTGTATGGTGGTTGGAATAGGAATGGCCTCCATAGACTCATGAGTTTGAATGGTCAATCCATAAGGAGTGGCACTACTAGGAGGTATGCCTTTGTTGGAATAGCTGTCCTTTTATTGAAAAAAGTGTATCACTAGGAGGTGGGCTTTGAGTTCTCAGAATCTTAAGATAGTTCCCTTCCTGCTGCTTGAAGATCCAGATTTAGAACTCAGTTATTTCTTCAATGCTATGTCTGCCTTCATGCTCCCATGCTTCCTGCCATGATAATAATGGACTAAACTTCTAAACTGTAAGCCAGATACAATTAAATGTTGTTGGGGAACCTTGCTATTAAAGTTGCAGTTCTCCTTGGCAAGATGCCTTTCTGAGATCAGCACAAAATAGGAGACTCTTTTTCTTAGTGCGGCTTCCTAGTCTCTCTGCCTCTGTCTGGAGAGTATCTGTTTGAAGAATGTCCCTGAATACAGGTGGCTGCCCTTGTCTGAAAAGTGACTTTGTATAGAGCTCTCTGCAAGGTTGTATAACTCAACATACAGCTCTTGATCTGACTTTCCACATACATAATAACTAGGTGGTTTATTATAACCAATCAGCTCTCCCCACTCATATTATGCCATGACCACTCAGTCATTTCCAACAATACTCCTAAAAAGCCCTTATATACCCTATGCCTGAAACAATGAAGTAGAATAATTTAGCTGTAATGGTCTCTGAAGGTCATTCCATCATACTCATAGCAATCTAAACCCTGTCCTCTGCTTCTACTTCCTTTGTCCTCTCCGGATGGTGGCCAACAGCCTTTGGGGAGAATGAAGTGTGTACAAAGAATGTTTTCCTTTATAAGTATCGCTGTGGTCATAATGTTTCTTCATAGCAACAGAATTCCTAAGAGAAAAGTGGGTACCAAGGACAGGGGTATTGCTGTTATAAGCATGATCAGGTTTTTGTTTGGAGTAATTTAGAATATAAGTCTTTGGGTTCAGAAAACAGTGAAGTGCTTGAAGTGCAGCCATACTAGTAGAAGCATGGAAGACAGTGGTGCTAAGGGTTATTTGAATTGTGGGGAGCTGGATCAAGAGGTTTCAGAGAAAAGAATAATAATATATGGCCTAAAGATTGTGCTTGTGATATGTTAGTGAAGTATGTGGCTGCATTTTGCCTTTGTCCAAAACAAACCAACAAAAACAAGCAAAAAAAAAAAAAAAAAAAACCAGAACAAAAGAAAACAAACAAACAAAAACCCAAATAAACAAAGAAAAAAACATGCCTGAAGATAAATTGAAGAGTTTTGGATTAGTTGCATTGACAGGGGAAATTTCAAAACAGACTAATATTGAGTATATCATGTGGTTAATAGTGTTCACTCTTACAAAGATCTATAATGAAAAGGAGCAAGTTGAACAAGGAAAAATACAGAACTTACAGTCCAAGGAGAAATTCCTCCAGGAAGTGTAATAGAGCTAAATATTGTTTTCAAGGAGATAAGTAGATTAAAGAAAATGCTAAATGGAATAAAAGGAGTGGAGGTTTCTGGGCAAGACTCCTCACACACAGGTATGCTTCCAACTTGTAAAAATAAATTAAAATAATGCCCAGTAGAGCTGCTTGTGCTTGTGCACAGCTTTAATCCTATCACTCAGAAAGCAAAGGCTGGAAGATCCCTGAGTTTGTGGCCAGGCTGGACTACAGAGTGAGTTCTAGGACAGCCAAGTTTAGGCAGTGAAGGAAACCATTAAAAAGAAAAAGCTGTAAAGATAAAGATGTAATTGAGCTAGAATGTACATGTTCATTCCCAGCAAGCAGCAGAACTTGGCAGCTTTGGTCATGTAATTCTGGGTTTAGAGTCAAGAATAGAAGAAGGAGTTTATGGAATCTCTCTCCAACACTAAGGAAAGCCACTGATTCCAGTCATATGTCAGTGGTGTCCCTGAATGGAGGGCTGGAGACACCATTGTGTAAAGCTGTAAAGGTAAAGCCTGGATTGACTTGGAGATCCCAAGAATTAAGAGATGTCAGATCTCTGGAATACCTGCTGAGGAGAACTGTGAGTAGGGGGTGGAACCAGTCTAAGAGAAGGAAGTGTGTCACAGTCAACAAAAGTGAACAGAGTGGGAAATCTGAATAGTGTTTTGACATCAGAAATGAAGTTGTGGAGTTTGAAATGTGCCCATCTAGTTTTGAGTGTTGCTTTGCTCCAGTATTTTCTCACTAAGCTCCTTTTCCTCCTCTTTGAATAACAATTTATATTCTGTGACATTGCATGTTAGAAGTATGTGATCTGCTTTTTGATGTTGATTTTACAGGGGATTACAGTATAATATATTGCTTGAATCTCAGAAAAGACTTTGAACTTTGGACTTTAAATAATCTTATGGCTACAATACTATGGGAGCTGAATGCGATGGCTTGAATAGTAATGACTTCCATAGCCTAATGTGCTTGAATACTTGGCACATAGTGAGTGGCACTGCTTGAAGGTATGACCTTGTTGGAGTAGACGTATCTTTGTTGGAAGATGTATTTCATTAGTGTGTTGGCTTAGAGATTAAAAGATATGTAAGCCAGGCCTAGAGAATCACAATTTTTTCCCTACTTCATGCAGGTCCAGATGTAGAACTCTCAGCTATCTCTTCAATGCCATGTCTGCCTTTATGCTGGCACATTTCCTGCATGACAAATTGGACTAAATTTCTAAACAGTAATTCATCCCCAATTAAATGTTTTCATTTATAATAGTTGCTGTGGTCATGGTGTTTCTTCACAGCAATAGAAGTCCTAAGATACTTAGTTACTTTTTAAGGTCAGATTTTTTTGTTCAGACAGAGTCCCACTCTATCTCATTCTAATGCCAAATTAATGGAAATCATCCTGTCTCTGTCTACAAGCTCTACAGATTGTAGAAGTGATCTATGATAGCTGGTTCCTTGGGTTTATCTTAATACATCTTAATCCACATTACAGTGATTGCTCTCTACTTCATAGATAAATTTTATATTTCATTATTTTCACTATCAGGCATGAGCACTGTATTCTTTTATCAGCAAAGATAGCATATATATATATATATATATATATATATATATATATATATATATATATATATATATATAACCCTATCACTCGTATGTGGGATTCCTAAGGAAAATAGATGGTTGTATCTGCTTGGATTCTCTCTATTCCTGTTCACTAGGGTTAGGAGGTTCAATCACATTATTTCACAGTAGGCAGAGTCAGACTCAACCATATTTCATGATCTGTATTACCAATAGGAAAGGTATTTCTGTGAAGAGAAATATAAAGATTTATTAAGTGAGTCAATATTTCACTTTAATATTTGTGACAGCTTTTTATGTAGATAGTAATAATTTCATAAATATGACTTAAATCTTATGAAATCAGCTAACATATTAATGGCTACATGAATATGAGTGGTTTGAGTTCATCTCTCTAATTGTTTAGAGGCTGAAATTTCAATATTCTCCATCCTTTTTTTGATTAATTACTTAGATATATATTAAACTAATATATTTTGCTGAGGCCTATTAAAACAAATAACTTCCATTTTCCTTAACACTGTTCACTTTAATTATTTTTTTTTCTTTTAATAGATTTGGTGGTATGGTACTCTCCATAAAATCAATTAGAAACTTCAATGGTGTATCACACTCAAGGGGTAACTTCAATTTTATAATAATTTCTTTCATTTATTGGCTTTACCTAGTTCATCCACCATTTGATAATTAAAGCACAACCGTGCAAATTCATTCCACTTTCCACTTCTGTTTGTTTGTTTGTTTGTGTTTCTTTTTTCCCCTTTCCACTTGTTAAGGTCTTCATTCTACTGTTTATTTGTCCTTTGTCTTCAACTACATCATTGTGTGAGCTCAGTAGGCTTTAATGTTGTACTTATGATTCACCCTATTTACACAGTTACTGTAGCCCACTTTACACAACCTTAATATGTAGAATTATTCAGCTTTTCATTATTTATTCTTTCCCATTACATATTCTTCCATTTGTTAGAGGTATTTGTAATGACATACTTTAAGAAGAAACTAACTAGGATGCATATATGGACATCCTTTTACATCTATTAGTCTATGGAGATGAGCTTGTCTTATGCTAATAAATAATATTCTTATTGATAAATCCTTTAAATTTTGACCCACATTATTGCAGGTTTTGAGCACAACTCACCAAGAGAATGGTCAGTTCTCTTTTCTGATACCACAGAATTTAAACTTTCATTGGTATTTTACGTTAAATATACTTTATTCTCATTTTACATGTCCACAATATATTATTTCACATATGCCAATGTTATTGATGACCATATAAATACTGACAAATTTCTTAAATTTAGATGCTCAGCCTCTCAAGTGCTATACTTTGCATTCTCACACTATATTCAACTGCTGATTGATTCTGTCCAGTTGCAAGTAACAAAACCATTTTTATGTTATCATGTCCAAAGGTTGAGTTATTCCTAAATCAGTGTCCTCATAGATCTGTAAACATCACAGAGTGTCACATACATCTATGCTGGTTTGTAAACCAAAATCTAAGAAAACAAAAGAAAAGAGTCCTAGATTTCTTTATCTCCATTGTGGGGCTGTGGGTATAGGGGAAGAGGGAGGAGGGAGAGAGCCCATGTCTGGCCAGAGTTCCTCAAAGTTCACAGCAGACATGTGAGGACTGCCAGACACTTTGCACTTGGCCTAAGGTGGGCATCTGTCTGTGTGAATCCACTGACCCCACACAGTGTGCGGGGGTGGGGGGGGGGTGAACAAAGGTCAGCACCCGTACCAGGTTCTCAGTCTCTGGCATCCCATTCTGGATACAGCAGAGTAGCTGAGAACAGAAAAGGGGCTTCAGGACAACACCCTTGGTCCCAGAGATATGGGACGAGGGGGCAGAAAGAGAAGGTTCCCACACAGGTGAAAGCTGAATAATTCTACATATTAAGGTTGTGTAAAGAGGGCCAGAGTAATTGTGTAAATAGGGTGAATCATAAGTACATTAGTCTTTACTCCGGGCCTTGATGAGCAGAGACAGTCTATGGTTTTAGACTTTATTGTAGAAAGGCAGGGGGAAAGAGAGAAGGTAAAAGAGATAGAGACTGGCTATGGACAAGAGTAGAGAAGGGGGGAAAGGAGAGAGAGAGAGAGAGAGAGAGAGAGAGAGAGAGAGAGAGAGAGAGAGAGAGAAGAAATGCTAGAGTAAAAGAGAGAGAGTAAAAAGTTATAGAGTAAGGGAGAGACAGTAAGAAGGAGAGAGCAAGGCCAATCAGCCCCACTTATAGTAGGCTTGTTATCTTGCTATTACTAGGTAACTGGGAGGAGTCTAGCCTGAAAGTCAGAAGCTTGGGACTTTGTATAGGTAACTAGTAGCCACAGCTTCTCCTGTGGGGGCTGTGGGGCTGGTAACTTTGACAGGAACTAGTGGTCCAGGAGACATGAGGGAACTCCGCCTTCTGTCCCATGTATGTGGGAATTACCACCACAGGGGTTCTACCCTACCTAGACTGGAGACCAGACTGTATAGCCCATTGCCCCACACTCTATCATCAATTGACTTTGGTTCTACCCAAAAATATTATTACTTCTAAATAAAAGCTATTCCTTAATGTATTTCAGTGAGTGTCTGCAGGATAAACCTCTGCTTTTCCTTACATGTTTTGCCATAATGATTTAATTTCTCCTTGTTGTGGATGGGCCTGGTGTTATTTGTATTTTGATGTTAATTCCGCTCTCCTGGGAGGGGTTACAGAAAAGAAGTGAGTCACACATACTCAGGTGACTTATTGTGATCCAATTCTCTAATGAATAAAGGAGCCAATCCCTGGGTGAATAGGAGTGACTTCCTGGTTGGACAGAGGAAGAGAGGAAGCAGGAAAGCAGAAGGGAGTTCAGTCGTTTGGACCAGGATCACATGAAGATGAGATGTAATTCCTAGTGTCTCCTGGGGGCGGGGATTTAGATTTAATAAGGCTTAAAAGATTAGATTTTTAGTTGTGCCCAGAAATTGAGTTACTGTTGTTTTGAGACTAGGTTTGTGCTGTGTCTTAAGGTGGCAAAGTGTGGGTTTGCCTGAGGTGCATCACAAAGGTTGTGGGGAATTGGAAGTACAGGGTTGACATGGACACGATCAGCTAGAAGCAACCAAGCAAACTGGGTGGAGATGTTTGTGGAGCTCTGGGCCAGAGAGTCTCTACAAGAGAAGAATAGGCTGGCCACCAGAGCTGAAAGTAGCAGGGTGTACTGTGGGAACTTGCTGAAATCTTTTTTTTTTTTTTTTTAATATTTCAAACAACAGTTCCCATTGGTGGTTCTTGCAGTATATTCCATGAACAGACTGTTGGGTGATGCTTTACAATCTATAGAGAACATTTATGTGCAGAAACTACCATTATACCGCCACCATCCACGGGTTCAGTCTGTCACAGCCCTTAACAGTCTTACCGCCACCATCCACGGTTCAGTCTGTCATAGCCCTTAACAGTCTTGCCACTGTTTATTCCCCATGCTCTGCCATGCCACTGTCTCCAGATTCACATATCTGGTCGCTTTAATTTCCCTTTTATGAGCAACATTTTGTTTCCTAATATTGTTCCCAGTGAGCTAAAGAAATCTATTATGTCTCATATATGTTTCTTAATTAGTTTCCTCTTATGATGTGTCAATACAAATGTCTCTGATATTTAACACAGCTTATCAAGAAAACAGAGATCACTGAAAGCAATTATCTCATCATATTTAACATGGGAATTAAAGTGTTTACATATCAGTTGGAGGAGTGGAAAATAAGATAACCAAGAAGACTACTATTTTTATATTTTGGTTCACTTTAGCTTTCAGAGATAGTGAAGTTGGTGCCACCTCCCAAACAATCTCTTGTACTTTGGTTCTCATATCAGGAATTGTTGACCAGGAAAAAAAAAGAAGAAGAAGAAGAAGAAGAAGAAGAAGAAGAAGAAGAAGAAGAAGAAGAAGAAGAAGAAGAAGAAGAAGAAGAAGAAGAAGAAGAAAAAAGAAGAAAAAAAAAAAGAAGGAAAAATGAATACCAGAACATACAGTCATTTGCCAGGCACTGGCATAGCCTCACAAGAGACAGCTATACCTAATAAAAAAAATAAATTAAAAAAATAACATACAGTCATGAAAGTCTGTTATGTGACAGACTTTTTATGGAGGGATAAAATATACAAACTTTTGCTCACCTCAGATATGGAATTAACAACATATCAAATTATGAATACTACCCAAACTACAACGTGTTGAACAATCACAGAAAGAGAAGGACCTCAAAATACAGCTGCATCACGAAAGGCCACCCTAGCACAGGTGAGAGCTCACAATATCTGGGAACCTGGAGCCAACTGCATAGCCTGAAGGTAGCTCAGTGGATTGGAGGTTGTTCTTTACATGTAGACCAGTTTTTCTGAGCTGCTTCTAGGCAGTTCTGCTGGTTTTAGATTTTTTTTTTTTAAGTTGATTGGTCTCTGCTACTTTCGGTCTGCTTGGCTATTCTTTCTTTCTTTATAGCTTGTCTTATTTGAGAAGAATTATCAGCAGTTTTTACTGCTTAAATACATTTTGAAGTGCAGGCACTTAGAGTCTGGTTAGTTTCAGGAACTTCCCAAAACTATTTTGTCCTAATGGAGCTTGTCTGCAGGATAGAGTGTGTCACTACCATTGTAGAACAACCTGTTATTGCATTTACTTGCAAACACCCTCTATTAAATTATTCTGTAATTTTACTTTCCCTCCAAGAAAGAAGGTTTGAACCTAACCTGTATAAAATTGCTACAAAACAAGCCCAAACTAGTACTGAATTAAAATAAACTTGAATAAATGCATACAGATTACTAAAAAAAAAAAAAATCAAATCTATGAAGGGTTGGGGATTGGCTCACTTATACACTAAAGTGATAAACAGGATGGCATGTACTTCTCTTCTGCCTTCTAAGTGCTGAGTCATGATATCCATTGACAGAAACTAAGTTCTATTATGAAGATAGATAAGTTTTGGAAAAGATGCTCCCAGGCTTCTAGGCTGTACAGTTCTGAGGAGAGTAGAGAAAGAAACTGTGAAATAGTTTTAAGTTTCAGGAGTCAGGGATATTATTCTCTCTAAAACTTTATGTATATCATGATGTATAAGGGTGGACTTTATTTCATATTTTTTCTCCATCAGACTCATGCACATGTTCAAATAATAAAATCATGTAATAGAAGACTAATGAAATTGTTATATATCACATATAAAGCAGAGATATAAATGATCAAATAAAAATTTCCAAAAGTTCACATTCTGCAATGAGAAAAGACGCTTCTCCAATAGTTTGAGTTATGCGATAATTTACTCTTCTAGGCATATTCAAAGACAGAGTGCTGCAGCTTTTTATTTACCCTTTAAATAGTTCTATGAAATAGATTCTGTAGTTATTTTGATTATGTATATTGTACAAGTTAGGCTCTGAGCTTCAGTAGATTATTTAATTCACTTACACTCTAAAGGAATAGGCTATATTTAAAACCCAGCTTGCAAGCTCATCCTCTACTCAGCCAACTTCAGCTAAGAGAAGGAGAGAAGTCTTTTGTATTGACATTTCATAGCTTGTCAGGAGTCATAATAGGATAAGCTAATAACTAGCAGGTAGTCTTCCTGAGATGGTCTGCTTCATATTAATCCATGAGACAGAGTTGCTTTTATAAACATGGCCTAAGAGAATTCATTTTAGGAAAGATTCCTGCTACTAATATACTTTTCTTATTACTATTAGACATATAACAATGACTATGTATTAGCCCACCCATTTTGGGCAGATCGTTGCAGATCTATGAATATGTACTGTATTGCAGTGATGCTATATAGACAAATATACAACTTCTTAAGTCTTAATGATGATCCTATAAAAATTCCTAAAATTATATCAGTGATTATTAAGTTCTTTTATAGTGCAACTGCCATTAGGTTTGTCTCTGATGGTAAAAGCTGCAATGAGGACTCTGTCAGTGTCCCGTGTGTCACCAGGTAATTGCTTCTATATAGCAACCAGACTTTCTACTATTCAGAGCACATTCCGAGAGGTTGTAAAACAATTATCACAAGGTCATAAAAGGGGAACTAGCAATTTATTATAGGTTCTAGGACAGAAGATAAAAAAAAAATACTGACTCTTTTTATCTATACAAATCTTCACAAATAACTTAGTAATGTTTTTTGAACCTGTGCAGCTGTGACAGATGATGGTTGTTTAGCCAGATACTTACTCCTAATTGATATGCATGTAAATATTCTCTATTGTAAACTTCTATTTCAATTTATGATTTGATATTTTTCTGTGTGTGAACTTGTGATGAACTTTTAAATATGTGATCATGTATTCTGAAAGATGTATAAGTACTGAAGACAAAGAGATGAGACAAGAATTTTTCCCTTTCCCTGCTTATTAACTTTCTGCTTTCCTTAGATATTTTTTCATAGGAAACATTTTACAACTTAGTAATAAGCACTATAATCACATTTCTTTTTTTTTTCTTTTTTTCCAATTTTTTATTAGGTATTTTCTTCATTTACATTTCAAATGCTATCCCGAAAGTCTCCTATACACTCCCCCCGCCCTGCTCCCCTACCCACCCACTCCCACTTCTTAGCCCTGGCATTCCCCTGTACTGGGGCATATAAAGCTTGCAAGGCCAAGGGGCCTCTCTTCCCAATGATGACCAACTAGTCCATCTTCTGCTGCTACATATGCAGCTAGAGACATGAGCTCTGGGGGTACTGGTTAGCTCATATTGTTGTTCCACCATGGGGTTGTAGACCCCTTCAGCTCCATGGGTACTTTCTCTAGCTCATCTATTGGGAACCCTGTGTTCCATCTAATAGCTGACTGTGAGCATCCACTTCTGTGTTTGTCAGGCAATGGCATAGCCTCACAAGAGACAGCTATATCAGGGTCCTTTCAGCAAAATCTTGCTGGCATATGAAATAGTGTCTGCATTTGGTGGCTGATTATGGGATGGATAATCACTTTTCAAAGTGTGCCTTTTTCTTCTAGTGACTTCTACTAGCAGGCTGGAAGGTAGAGCTGCAAAGTTCCTGCTGAGATAGAACAAAGGCCACAAACCTACAAGTGTCAATCACCTAAGCCAGCAGCCTTTTACCCTCAGAAAGAGCAAGAAAGATTTTAGGACTTTTTAGAAGTTATCATCAGCATTTCAGTACAGTTAGAGAGCTAGAACATCCAGAGATCCTCAGACTTTAAAGCCACAGCAGAGTCCGACGCTGTGCTGTCGCCATTACCCTCTCTAGACTGGGAGGCTCCTGGCACTAGTTTATGGGATTTATTCGTGACCTTTTTATTTTATTTTTTATACTTCTAATCCAGTTTTCCTTATAAATTCTCAAATTACATCAGTTAAAAAGTTTCTGCCTTGCATTCAAGACCTTAAAACCTCTTCCATTCATCTTGCTGCTGTTGTTGTTTTATTTAGCAAAAATGAGACCAAAGATAGGTAACATATTTCCTCTTGGCTCATTGAAGACACAACTCCATAAACAGGTTACTGGGATACAAATCATGGTTATTTAGTAGAATTTCACATTGAAAGAGAGACTGATGAGATATATTCCTCCCATCTATGTGAGACTCCATAATTTTAAAACAAATATGTTTTGATTCTAGCAACTTGTATTATCATTCCAGTCTCTAGCATCTAAAATTGTATTCATCTCTTTTCCTTTGTTTCTATGAGACCAATGTTTCAAACTCTACACAAAAGTGAGACCATATACTATTTACTTTCTTTTCCCATTATTGAAAATAGATTCCTTTCTCATATAATATAGGCTGTTTACAGTTTCCCCTCCCTCTACGCCTTCCAGTTCCTCCTTACTTTATCTCCCATCTGGATCCACTCCGATTCTTTCTGCTTAAAAAGCAAACAGGCTTCTATAGTGTAATAATAAAATAAAATATGATAAAACAGAAAGTAACACATCAGGATAAGAAAAACCAAAGAGAAGGAAAAGAGCCTAAGAGAAGTCCTAAGAATCAAAGACCAACTCATTCACACACTCAGGATTCCCATAATAAAAACTAAACCTGAAGCCATAATACATATGTAGGCCCCTATAAGTCATCTTCTTGCTGTGTCAATCTCAGTAGATTATAGGTGCCTTTTTCATTAGATTAAGAGGGCCTTGTTCTCAATCCCTTCTGTCTTTTCTGTTCTTTCTACCTCCTTTTCCTTGGGGTTCCCTGACCTCTGAGGGGAGGGATTTGAAGAAGACACTCCATTTACAGGTCTCATTCTCTCATTCTCTCTCTCTCTCTCTCTCTCTCTCTCTCTCTCTCTCTCTCTCTCTCTCATGCCTAACAAATAATTCTCTTTATTAATTTAAAAACAAAATTAAGCACAATAGACTTAAAGTTGTTAGACGAACTATGGATCATGTAGTTAAATTTATAACAATTCATTTGACATAAGCTTTTTCTCTCTTCTTTTTTTAAAGTCTTTATCATAAATTCAAAAATTAGGACAACAATAAGTGAGAACTCTAAACTAGTTTTACATATTTCTCACAGATGAAGATTTAAGGCACTCAACTTGTACATCCTGCAGTAATATTTCTACATTTTAAAGATTTATTTATTTATTTACTTACTTATTTAATGAATAAGGATATTGGGTCTGCATGTATGTCTACACATCAGAAGACAGCAAGGGATCCTGTGTGACTACAGTTATGAATGGTTGTGAGCCACCATGTGGGTATTGATAGTTGAATTCAGGACCTCTGGAATAGTAGCCAGTGCTCTTAACCACTGCACTGAACAACCTTTCTAGCCCACACTTCTACATTTTTGAGTCACTATTGTCATATTTGTAAATTTTTGATGTATGCTAAAATGACCAAGTTAATTGTTTTTAATTGTAGATTTCTGGATCTAACCACTAGAAATTCTAATTTAACAGGTTGAAACTAAAATCCATAATGTACAAGATCATACTATACAAAAATAACATGCAGGAAATGGTATGAATCCTGCTGAACTCTCAATGCTGACTCATCCTTCTTTTTTTTTGTTTGTTTTTTTTTTGGGGGGGGTGTTTTTTGTTGTTTTGTTTTGTTTTTTGTTTTGTTTTGTTTTGTATTGTTTTTTCAAGACAGGGTTTCTCTGTATAGCCCTGGCTGTCCTGGCACTCACTTTGTAGACCAGGCTGGCCTTGAACTCAGAAATCCGCTTGCCTCTGCCTCCCAAGTGCTGAGATTAAAGGCATGTGCCACCACGCCTTGTCTCATCATTCTTAATAACTGCTCTGAGTATCAAATTCCTACT
Organism: Mus minutoides; assembly: GCA_902729485.2. Lineage (NCBI taxonomy): Eukaryota > Metazoa > Chordata > Mammalia > Rodentia > Muridae > Mus > Mus minutoides. The sequence continues at coordinate 1,027,504 of LR749502.1, forward strand.
GCCTTCTTCTGCTCTGAAAGTACCTGTAATGCCCAATCTCATTTTACATCAATAAAATATCAAAGGAATTGTTCTTTCTATATAGTTTTATATTTTAGCTATAATTAACACTTACTAATTTTATTTATTTGGGAATGTAATGTGATAATTCAATACTTATCTAAAACTTATAATGATAAAATCTGAGGAATTATTATGTTTATTATTTCTAGCATTCATTATTTGCTACCAGTTTCTTAAATGTCTTTTACATTGTGGAAATATTTCAAGTTGTGCCAGAATTACTTTCGGAACTAAGAAGGATGTATAAATTATTGTGACATCTCCAAGAAAGGAAATAATAATCACTAGTTATAGTTTATTTAATAAGGTTAAAAGCCTGGCATTTTCACATTTTGCTTTATGTAATTTTAAGACATTGTCTCAACATGCAACCCTGACTGTCCTAGAACTCACTGTGTAGGCAAGGATGGCTTTAAACTCAGTTATCTGCCTGATTTTTCCTCACAAATGCTAGGATTAAAACCAGGTATCACCATGCCTGGTCAAGGCTAGCAATTTTCAATATTTAAGCAAATTATGGAAATAAAAGTTAGCAGTATGGAGTAGTGCTTCCAATTGATTATTTTTAGATGCTGAGGGCTTTTTTCTCATTAAAAAATCATAATAGTTGTTATTGCTTAAATAAAATTGAAAACTCTGAAAGATGATAAAAGAAAAAAGACAATTTCATAATATTTCCATTCCTTAAAGATAAAGCACATCAAGCTATTGTCTCTAAACCCCATCACTGTAATAGTGCAATTACTCATCTTAGGCAATTGAGATAGTGTTTTATAGACAATTTAAATATTCTTATTTTTTTCACTTAAGATTTTATGATACACTTGAGGTCATATAGCCAACTTATTAAAACGATTTGGGTTAAATTATTTTCCTATGAAAGGAAGACTTTCAGAAGTATGAAGATGATTAAAATAAAAATAAAAGTAAACACGTGTATTGTTTAGTTTTACAAGCAATTAGAAGTGTCAGAGGGGCTGAGTCATCTGTAGCTGGCAACTTAGAATATCATTGGGCAAAAGACCATTTTTAGGTAATTTGCCCTCTGGAACCACACATGTCAGGCAGTACAGGTGCCCCTTTATTTATAGAGGTATACAAGTGGGCACAGACAAACTGATAGAATAATATGCATTCCAGGGCTACTATCCTCAAATTATTGTGAAGCTTTGCTGAAAAAGACAGAATTCTAGAATGGTATGAAGATAAATCATAGTATTGAGAATTGTCTTTCTCTAAAGTTTATGGTTGCAGTGTAGAGCCATTCTTTCAAGGACTTGAATTTGACTGAATGCCACATGACATCACAAAGAAATATTTTATTTTCAGTTTCTATTCAGTCATAAATTTCTAACAACATTCTCTCAGGAGGTAAATTAAAATCTGATAATAGCACAACTGTTCCTCTGCAGTGGACAATACTGTATATTAAGTATACAGGAAAATACTTTGGAAAAGAACATTATTACTCTGAAACCTTGTCGGACTTGCAGATGTGTTGCTACAAAATGAAATCTTCTAAGAAAAGTAAATACTTTAGTCGTTTTGCATCAATTGCTGAGGGGCAACCTTTGTTATGTATTGTTGTAATGCAGCAAGGTACCACCTTGTACATATGAGATCAAATTTTAAAAAATCACATTTCTCTTCTGGGCACCTTATTTCCTATATCAAAGGATATTATATTTTTATATGGTGAAGACAACTTTTTAAAGTGTGCTTCTAAAGCCATAGTATAGCAGTCCTCTTTCCTCTCTAATCTGATAGCTTTAGATAACAATCAATATATTAATTAACAAAACAATATTGGGTTTGATAAATTACTGAAAATATTATAGTTTCCACCTACAATTTAAACCGAAGGCAAGACATATTAACAGTTTAGGTAATGATTACTGTTTTTTTTTTCAATATTGATATTAAAGCAGAGTTATTGAAGAATTCTTAAAGTATTGATAGGAACAACAATTAAAATTACAGAAATAATTATTAGAATAAAATGTGTGTCAATAGAAACCGATTTTTCTACTGGAAATAAAGAGAAAACCATGATTGGAGTGTTGAGAAAATGAAGAATTGTTCCTAGTTTCCCCTCTATTTTTAATAAATTCTTGCTGAGTGCGGTGGTGCACGCCTTTAATCCCAGCACTCGGGAAGCAGAGGCAGGTGGATTTCTGAGTTCAAGGCCAGCCTGGTCTACAAAGTGAGTTCCAGGACAGCCAGGGCTATACAGAGAAACCCTGTCTCAAAAAAACATAAATAAATAAATAAATAAATAAATAAATAAATAAATAAATAAATTCTTGAGCTTTAGTGCATCACCTTGTTTCTGATGGAGAGAAAATGTGAGAGAAATAAAGGATGTCAAAAAAATAACTAGCGCTAATGTTTTTTTTGTTTGTTTGTTTTGTTTTTTTTGTTTTTCCTAAATGAGGATTTACACAGAAAAGTAGGATGAAAATTAAATGGGCATTTAAACAAAGGTAAGGCATTTTAACCCCAACTAGTATCTGTAAGATACAAAGAAAGACAAGCATCTTATTATTTGCATAGTGTTGATTACAGAAACAAAATATGTATCTACATCCTTGAAAGAAAACCAATAAGCAAAAGGTTGTCACTCATAAAGGACTGTGATACATCTGAAATGTATCTGGTATTGGTGCAGTATACAGAGTGCTTTCCATCAAGTCTACATAATGCATACCTAGTTTTGAGTAGACTGTTATATTTCCCATTAAGTTATTTATTAATTTTACATTTCAGTTGTAGCATCACCTCCCAGACCCTGCTCATACAGGCCCTCCCCCCAGCCTCCCTCCACTACGCCTCTGAAAATGGAGAGGCCTCTGTGGTTATCAACCCTCCCTGGCACACAAGTCATTGTAGGGCAAGGCACATATTTTCCAACTAAGGCCACACAAGGGAGCCCAGTTAGGGGAAAAGGATTAACAGGCAAACAAAAAAGTCATAGATAGCATCAATTTCCATGTGCATGAAGACCAAGCTGTATGTCTGCTACATATGTATGAGGGCCAAGGTCCAGTCCACGTATGCTCTTTGGTTGGTGGTTCAGTCTCTGGGAAGCCCCAAGGCTCCCGGTTAGTTGAGTTTTATTGAGTCCCGATCCCCTGAGGTTCCATCAATCCTTGCCCCAACAGACTCCCAGAGCTCCCTCTAATGTTTAGCTGAGGATCTCTTCATCTGTTTTGGTCAGCTGATGAGTGGAGCTTCTCAAAGGAGAGTTATCCTAGGCTCCTGTCTGCAAGCATTAAAAAGTTTCATTAATAGTGTCAGAGATTGGTTTTAACCCATGGGATGAGTCTCAAATTAGGCCACTCAACTTGGTGTCCTCATCCCACCACTGGGAGTCCTGACTGACTACAGGAGGTAGCCACTTTAGGCTTCATGTTTGCCATTTCTCAACTAGAGTCACCCTCATAGAACCCTGTAGCCTCCCCCATCCCAGGTCCCTGGGGCATCCAATAGACTCCACCAGCCCTGCATGCCTATATATATATATATGTTCATTCTCCATGTTCTCTCTCCCTGTCTTGCCCTACACCTGATCTTGTCCCATCTCCATTCCCTTGCACCCTTCTAATCCCCTCACTTTCCTCCTACTATCCACATTTGATGACTGTTTTATTTTTCCTGAGTGAGATTCAAGCATCCTCCATTGTACCCTGCTTTTTACTTAACTTCTTTGAGTTTGTGTATTGTAGCATGGGTATCCTTTACATAATGTTTAAGAATGCAAAAACATGCATATTTATCACCCTGCACAAAACTCAACCATGTGGATCAAAGGCCTCAGCACAAAACCAAATCACTCAAACTACAAGAAGAAAAAGTGGAGTATAGCTTTGAATGCATTGGTACCGGAAGTAACTTCCTGAATAGAAGAGCAACTGCTCAGGCACTTAGATCAACTAGCAAATGGGAACATCTTCCATAAGGCAAAGGAATTCAAAGACATTACAGCATAAAGAATTGGAAAGTATTTTCACTGATTCTACGGCCGACAGAGTCCTAATATCCAAAATAGACAAAGAACTCAAGAAATTAGACACCAGCAAACCAAATAATCTAATTAAAAATGGGATACAAAGCTAAACCAATAATTTCAACTGGGGAATCTTGAATGGCTGAGAAGCACTTAAATGTTTAACATCCTTAGTCATCAGGAAAATGCAAATCAAAATGACTCTGAGATTCCACCTTATATATCCATGAAAATGGTTAAGACTAAAAACTCAATCTAACGCACATGTGGCAAGGATGTGGACCAAGGGAAGCACTCCTTCCTTGCTGGTGGGGTTGCAAACTCTTACAATTGCTCTGAAAATCAACCTGGTGGTTCCTCAGAAAATTGGAAATAGTTGTACATGAAGACCTAGCTATACAACTCTTGAGCATATACCTAAAAGATTCCCTACCATACCACAAGGACACATGTTCACTATGGTTGTAGCAGCTTCATTCATAATAGCCAGACAATGGAAACCACACAGATGTCCCTCAACTGAAGAATAGATACAGAAATGTGGTTCATTGACACAATGGAATATTACTCACATATTAAAACAAGGACATTGAGAAATGTGCAGGCAAGTAGATAGAACTAGCAAATATCCTCAGTGAGGTAACTCAGACCCAAAAGGAAATGCATGGTATGAGTCTGTTATTTTTTGAACTATGTGACTTTGAAGTAATTTTCTAAATTTCTCTGAGTCTCAGATTTTCTCTATGTAAAGTGGGAACATAGAGCATTTCAATCTTCTGTAATTGTAGTTACTTGACAAGGTCAACCATTTGGAGATGACTGGATTCATGCATATATATTTGTAGGTAAGCTAATCTCAAAATTGCATAGCTAGTTAGTAGTAAATTTGGGTATAGCAGATATCAGGGAAGGCATCAATGTGCATTAGTCCTGACTTCCTTACTAAAGAATGACCCATCATAAAGCTTAAAAATGTGGCTAGCTAAAATTTTACCCTCTAAAGCATCATTTGAGCTTTGGTTATATTGGTATAAAATATGTCCACTAGTGTGTAAGGAGAAAAAAATAATAGACATAATATGTGTGAAAGCTAAATTTAACTAAGAAAAATGGTCATGTGCAGCTACCATTCATGCTATATTCATGCATTCATGCATGGACCTAAAAATAATGTACAATTGTACAACAGCCATCTTTAAAACCTTCTTAGAACTGTACAAAATATACAATAATAACAGCAACAACATAACAATATCAGCAACAACAACAACAAATCTATATAACTAAAAACAAACCAATAAACAAACAAAACCATTAAAATTAGACATAGAATCTTAGAGATGTTCCTGTGAAGAAACTGTGCCACCATTAGATTTTGAGTGTCCAGACTCATTGCTCCCTGAAAAAAAGTTTTTGTAAGGCTAGAGAGATATTTTTGTGGTTAAGAGCACTTAGATGTTCTTGTACAGGACCAAGTTCAATTCCCAAAATCTATATAAGAAAGCCACAGATGGGATAGTATAGATTACAGTTTTTTCAGGACATGGGGAGGGGAGTTGAGAGGGTAGTAGATACAGAGAAAGTTTGTGTGTGTGTGTGTGTGTGTGTGAGAGAGAGAGAGAGAGAGAGAGAGAGAGAGAGAGAGAGAGAGAGAGAGAGAGAGAGAGGGAAGAGTAGTAGAGGCTGGCGATGACCATGATTGGAGAGAGAGGTGGAGGGGAATTGGAGAGAGGAGGAAGATGGTAAGGGATCAAGGGAAGGAGAGCAAGAGAGAGAGGAGGGGGCAAGCAGACCCTTTCATAGTGAGTCAGGCACACCTGGCTGTTACCAGATAACTGTGGGGCAGAGCCTAGACTAAATGCCAACAGCACGTACACAATTTTCAGTTAAAAATTTTTGATTGTTTAAATAATTGTAGCCAGGTTTAGGATTTCCAATTGAACCTAGTTGCAACTAACATATTAGGATTCAAACATCCAGGAATCACTAAGCCTAAATGTTTTGTGGGATCCTTAAGTACAAAGTTCTGCTCATTCTGCCTTTTGTCCTATTTTTTATAGTTTTTCTGCCCTTAGTACAAATGAATAATTCATTGGAAGGGAACGGCAGTATTTCGACTAGCTTTTTGTCAACTTGCTACACTTTAGAACTATATGGGAAAAGGAATCTCACTCAAGAATATGTTTCCACGGGACTGTTTGTAGGAATGTTCTTGGGGGCATTTCTTGATTAATGATCGATGTGGAAAGTCCTAGCCCAATGTGAGCATTGCCATCTATAAGCTCTGGATCTTTGATGGTATACAAAATCAGGATGAACAAGTTAGTCAACAAGCCAGTAGGGAACATTCTTTCATGGCTTCCTCCAGGTTCCTACCCTGACTTTCTTCAGTGATGAATTGTGATGTGCAAATATAAACAAAACAAAATCCAATCTGAAAAAGAACATCCCCCAAAGAAAAACAAACAAAACAAAACAAAACAACATAAAACAACTACCACCATAACAAAAATAACCTTTTATTCCTCACATTTCTTTTGGACCTGGTGTTTTACCACAGGAATATAAACCTTAACTTAGACCTGTTTCTTTACATGAACTATATAGTGATTGGACAGCAGTTAGCAATAAGGAATGGTGCTGCTCATTATGGTCATGTTGTCATCATAGTAAAACACAAGGGATTCAATTTCCTAATGTACTAAATCTTAAAGACAAAAGTATCTGTTATCAAACACAGGCAAAAGTGTTTGATTCACAAAGGATTGGTGGCCCTAATGTAACATGTTGCAAAAATGTTCTTATTACTGACTGTAGGGAAAAGATACATTCCATAGTTCTAATGGTGCAGATTATGTTAAATATTTAAAATAATTTCAATAATATACTAAATAGAAAATAATGGTCTATACCTTTGCTATTATCACTATTATTTCTGAAATGCCACCTTTTTTTGTTGTTCTCAAATCTTCCTAATGAGTAAAATGTGTGTGAAGTCAGACAGTTTGTACAGAATAAAGTTATCATTTATAAAAGATTTCATTCTAGAAAAATGGTCAAATAAACCATGTTTCCAATTCTGCTTGGAAAGAAGATATTTTGGTTGCTACTTCACTGATTTGTGGGTGAATATTTGTGGAATCTTAAGTGAGATATGTATATAAGCTTTCAGCATAATATAAACATTCACTGAAAAAACCTATTATATTTTAAGTTACAAGTTTTATTTAGATGCTGTCTTCAAGTGCCTCTTGAAAGCACTTTTAGAGACATCATTTTTCAAATCCCAATCTGTACCTGTATTTTTATCACTCCCATTCACTTGGCTTATTTTCTGAATGTCTTAATAAAGTATCTCTTGAATGCTGTTTAAATATGTTTATGAATTTGATGAGGTTTTTGGCTTATTGTTTGCTCAAATATACATCTAGAGATTACCATAAAGGTAATTTAGCAATATTATTAACATGTATAAGGAGCTGATGGTAAGTAAAGTATATCTTCAGTAATATGGATGAACTTCATGTAATTAGTTGTAGGTCCTATTAGCAAAAAATTGATGCAATTTTTTGAAGGAGAAATTGTATCTGAACATTTTAGCTCAGGGACTTTTCTATCTTTCTTATGCTTCCAACAAATCAGTTGTACAGACTTTCACACTGTCCATCTTGCCAATTGTGTGAGGCTATTCCCCAAAGGAAAAAAATGTAATATTTTGTATTACATATTTTATCTTACAGATTATTATTTTGTTTGTTTGTTTGTTTGTTTGCTATAGAAACTTCTACGTGAAAGACCTTCCTTCTGGTATAAAAGTGGGTCCTTGAAAAACGTAGCTTTCTTTTGCTCTGAAATTCTGCTGGAACTTTATCTGAGCTTCTGATATTTCTCTTGAGTAATGGGGGACGAGCAGCTCTAGTGCTCTGGCTTGATGTGCTTGTGGCTTTGCTTTTTGTTTTTGCTTCTAAAATCTAGCCCTTCATTCTCCTTTCACAGTCAATTTACTATTCCCTACAGCCTCTCACTTCAAATTTACCACTTCTCCCCACCATACCTCCTGGGAGTTTCCACTCCAGTAGCTTTCTATTTTCTTTTACTTCCTTCCTTGTGGCTATCTTGTCTTACACACTCATTAATCATGGAAATCATTTTTACAAATCAGCCTGAGAGGCACCTTATAGCCAACGGACAATAGCAGAGGAAAAAGCCCAATGTAAGTTCTTTACAACAAGATCTTTCAATATTGCATCACTGATTTTCTATCCTCTGGACAATTTGGAGGAAATTACATATTTGTTTACAGTCTGCAGGCATGTGGGGAGGTTCAAAGGATTAGATGTAGGGTTCCTGGGAATCCCAAGGGCCTTAATAAGCCATGCCAAGCCATTCATTACAGCAGGAGCTGCAGTCTCCTCTGTTTCTGAACAAAGAGCTTGATTGCTTAACCATGGATATCGGTATCCTAAGAAATTCTCATCTACTACAGCAGGTACTGCTCACAGAAGCCAATTAATTAAACTAGTTTTCCAGCTGATATATTGATGTGCTACCACTGTTTCAGGAGTGTAGAAATTAGAAGCATATTGTGTCTGATGGCCTGGTCATCTCTCACTATTGACTCTAATTTGCTAGAGAGGTTGGTGGAGAGGGAAAAGAAACCCAAAAGCGAAACCCAAGGAGAGGTGTGATAAGTAAATTGTGAATGATACATTATTTTCCTATACTATGTGGCCAATTGGGTGTTATTTATGTTACCACAATTAAGGATCAGAGACATCCTATGAAAAGGTTTTAGTATTTTCTCAGTTTTACACATAGGGAACTACCTTAAGAGAGGATGAATTGCATGCTTAAAGATATAGAGCTATTTAGGTACAGGAAAAACAAATATAAAAAACCATCATAGTAACAGCAATGTTCTGACTCTCCACACAACAGTTTAAATTTTTTGTGGATCTGGCGACTTTTACTATGTCCTCTTTCCATCCACTTTTCTCTTTCCTTCTGTAATTCACATGACATCAAGGAGCCTTTTTTGTAACTGTGATAATAGATTATATTCTGTAGATTTTCAATTCTTTTGTGTTAATTCCAAATACTAAAGGATGTACTGAATCACAGTGATAGAAAAATGAATACACTTGCAAACTTCCCACAGTAGGAGGGGCAAGGTCTATCATAATAAAAGTACTAGAAAGATAGCTGCCTGCCTTCTTCTTTGCATTTGATGAAGCCAAAGATCTTTGAAGTGCAGATGCTTTGATCCCAGCTGCTCTACAGATGCTCCTGCCAGGTTTCTTTGAAGTAAGTATACCTACTGCTTCCTCTTTATAGGACAAGGAAGTGCTAGCATAGAATGGGAAGGCTAGGAGCCCAGTTACATGGCTGTTCCTAGATCTGGATGAATCTGGAGTAAAAGGTAGTGGAGGTGCAAGGAAAAATAGATATGGTTAAGTTTCATCACATGTAGTAACTTGCTAAAACAGGACATAAAAGGAAAGGCACTTTAAAGAGGATTTATTAATTCATGTTGGCTGAAATTGACAGTAAAAGTTTCATTCACAGTTTAAAAACAAAGGAAAAGGAACATACAGTTCAGTCCACTGCATAAAGATCTGAAAAGCCATGGTAGGAAAACAAGTTAGGTATAGGAAACAGGTGCGTCTAACAACACATGGATGGGTATGATTGTAGTGACATTCATGTGACAATGCATATCAAAGTATAAAGTAAGGCTAGTAGGACAGGCAGGAACTGGATACAGAAGAGCTTCAGTCCCACTAAGGACATTTGCATTCATCACTAAAAGAAATGCATTATCATGAGTATAATGTGTTTTTAATATAATGTGAATTTTAAATGGAAGTTAGTAGTTTACAGGAATTTTTATTTAGAAAATTTTGTGTTTGGAACAAAGAGTGTCATTGAAAGGTGGATATTGCAATTGGTGGAAATGTTGAAATAGGATGTCAATTGGGACAGTAACTTGGGACAAGGACAAGGGTAAAAAAGATAAGCAAAATGTCTGACATTTGAAAAATCATATGGGAACCTACTACTATAGAAGCGTCTAAAATATACATATATATATATATATATATATATATATATATATATATATATATAAAACAGGAATCAAAATACAATTACTAAATTATAAGGCAAGTAATTTCCCAGTTAGATACTTTTAAAAACTATCTAATTGAATTATTTTCTCATATAATATATCCTGATTATAGTTTTTCCTCCCTCTCCTGCCCATCNCATATACAATAGTGTCTGCATTTGGTGGCTGATTAAGGGATGGATCCCTGGTGGGGCAGTCTCTGGATGGTCAATCCTTTAGTCTCAGCTCCAAACTTTGTCTCTGTAACTCCTTCCATTGGTATGTTGTTCTCAATTCTAAGAAGGGGCAAAGTATCCACAATTTGTTCTTCCTTTTTGAGTTTCATGTATTTTGCAAATTGTTATCTTGGGTATTTTAAGTTTCTGGGATAATATCCACTTATCAGTGAGTGCATATCATGTGACTTCTTTTGTGATTGGGTTACCTCACTCAGGATGATACCCTCCAGATCTATTCACTTAAATTGGAATTTAATAAATTCATTGTTTTTAATAGCTGAGTAGTATCTATCTCTTGTGAGGCTATGCCAGTGCCTGGCAAAGACAGAAGAGGATGTTCACAGTCAGCTATTGGATAGAACACAGGGCCCCCAATGGAGGAGCTAGAGAAAGTACCCAAGGAGCTAAACCCTATAGGTGGAATAACAATATGAACTAACCAGTACCCCCAGAGCTTGTGTCTGTAGGTTCATATGTAGCAAAAGATGGCCTAGTTGGCCATCATTGGGAAGAGAGGCCCCTTGGTCTTGCAAACTTTATATGCCCCAGTACAGGGGAATAACAGTGCCAAGAAGTGGGGATGGCTAGGTAGAGGAGCAGGGTGGGAGAAGGGTATAGGGGACTTTCAGGTACCATTTCAAATGTAAATGAAAAAAATAGCTAATAAAATGGAATTTGGTTTGCGAGGATTTTATTGAGTATTTTTGCATCGATATTCATGAGAGAAATTGGTCTTAAGTTCTCTTTCTTTGTTGGATCTTTGTGTGGTTTAGGTATCAGAGTAATTGTGCCTTCATAGAATGAATTGGGTAGAGTTACCTTCTGTTTCTATTTTGTGGAATATTTTGAGGAGAGTAGGAATTAGGTCTTCTTTGAAAATCTGATAGAACCCTGCACTAAACGGATCTGGTCCTGGGCTTTTTTAGTTGGGAGACTATTGATGACTGCTTCTATTTCTTTAGGGGAACTGGGTCTGTTTAGATTGTTAGTCTGATCCTGATTTAACATTGGTACCTGGCATCTGTCTAGTAGGTTGTCCATTTCATCCAGGTTTTCCAGTTCTGTTGAGTATAGCCTTTTGTAGTAGGATCTGATGATGCTTTGGATTTCCTCAGGTTCTGTTGTTATGTCTCCTTTTTCATTTCTGATTTTGTTAATTAGAATACTTTCCCTGTGCCCTCTAGTTAATCTTGCTAAGGGTTTATATATCTTGTTGATTTTCTCAAAGAATCAGCTCCTGGTCTGGTTGATTCTTTGAATAGTTCCTTTAGTTTCCACTTGGTTGATTTCAGCCCTGAGTTTTATTATTTCCTGCCTTCTACTCCTCTTGGGTGAATTTGCTACCTTTAGTTCTGGAGCTTCTAGGTGTGCTGTCAGGCTGCTCTTGCATGCTTTCTCTAGTTTTCTTTTGGAGGCACTCAGGGCTATAAGTTTTCCTCTTAGGAATGCCTTCATTGTGTCCCATAAGGATCAGTGCAGTCAAAATGGCTATCCTGCCAAAAGCAATCTAAAGATTTAATGCAATCCCTATCAAAATTCCAACTCAATTCTTCACTGAGTCATCTGGAATAATAAAAAACCTAGGATAGCAAAAACTATTTTTAACAATAAAAGAACATCTGGTGGAATCACCATTCCTGGCCTCAAGCTACAGAAGAATTGTGATAAAAACTGCATGGTACTGGTACAGCAACAGACAGGTAGATCAATGGAATAGAATTGAACACCCAGAAATGAACCCAAACACCTATGATCACTTAATATTTGACAAAGGAGCTAAAACCAGCCAGTACAAAAAAGATAGCATTTTACTTTATTGTTTGTTTGTTTGTTTCTTTGTTTCCAATTTTTATTAGATATTTTCTTCATTTACATTTCAAGTGCTATCCCAAAAGTTCCCTATACCCTCACCCATCCCCCTGCCCTGCTCCCCTACCGACCCACTCCCACATCTTGGCCCGGTGTTCCCCTGTACTGGGACATATAAAGTTTGCATGACCAAGGGGCCTTTCTTCCAAATGATGGCCCTCTAGGCCATCTTCTGCCACAAATGCAGCTAGAGACACAAGCTCTGGGGGTACTGGTTAATTTATATTGTTCTTCAACCTATAGGTTTGGAGACCCCTTCAGCTCCTTGGGTACTTTCTCTAGCTCATCCATTGGGAACCCTGTGTTCCATCTAATAAATGACTGTGAGCATTCACTTCTGTGTTTGCCAGGCACTGGTATAACCTCACAGTAGACAGCTATATCAAGGCCCTTTCAGCAATATCTTTCTGGCATATGCAATAGTGTCTGCGTTTGGTGGCTGATTATGGGATGGATCCCCTGCTGTAGCAGTCATTGGTTGGATTATCCATTTGTCTCAGCTCCACAAGTGATCTCTGTAACTCCTTCAATGTGTGCCTTGATCCAAATTCTAAGAAGGGGCGAAGTGTCCACACTTTGGTCTTCATTCTTGAGTTTCATGTGTTTTGCAAATTGTATCTGGAGTAATCTAAGTTTCTGGGCTAATATCCACTTATCAGTGAGTACATGTTATGTGAGTTCTTTTGTGATTAGGTTACCTCACTCAGGATGATACCCTCCAAATCCATCCATTTGCCTAGGAACTTCATAAATTTATTCTTTTTAATAGCTGAGTAGTACTCCATTGTGTAAATGTACCACATTTTCTGTATCCATTCCTCTGTTGAGGGACATCTGGGTTCTTTCCAGCTTCTGGCTATTATAAATAAGGCTGCTGTGAACATAGTGGAGTATGTGTACTTATTTCCAGTTGGAGCACCTTCTGGATATATGCCCAGGAGAGGTATTGCAGGATCCTCCAGTGGTACTATGTCCAATTTTCTCAGGAACTGCTAGACTGATTTCCAGAGTGGTTGTACAAGCTTGAAATCCCACCAACAATGGAGGAGTGTTCCTCTTTCTCCACATCCACGCCAGCATCTGCTGACACCTGAATTTCTGATCTTAGCCATTCTGACTGGTGTAAGGTGGAGTCTCAGTGTTGTTTTGATTTGCATTTGCCTGATGATTAAGGATGTTGAACATTTTTTCAGGTGCTTCTCAGCCATTCATTATTCTTCACTTGAGAATTCTTTGTTTAGCTCTCTGCCCCATTTTTTAATGAGGTTATTTGATTTTCTAGTGTCCATCTTCTTGAGTTCTTTATATATATTGGATATTAGTCCCCTATCTAATTTAGGATTAGTAAAGATCCTTTCCCAATCTGTTGGTGGCCTTTTTGTATTATTGACAGTATCTTTTGCCTTACAGAAGCTTTGGAACTTTATGAGGTCCCATTTGTCAATTCTTGATCTTATACCACAAGCCATTGCTGTTCTATTAAGGAATTTTTTCCCCAGTGCCCATGTCTTCGAGGCTTTTCCCCACTTTCTGTAGGAAGCCGCACCTGGGCCTCCCCAGCGAACGCCTCCGAGAAGCCCCGGGCTCCGAGAGGCCCCACCTGCGAGAAGCCCCGGGGCTCCAAGAGGCCCCGCCTCCGAGAAGCCCCGGGCTCCGAGAGGCTCTGCCTCCAGGGATCCCCGAGCCCCTATGCAGGCGGCGAAAGCTGCCGCGCCAGCCCAGCCGACCGAAGCAGGCGGCGAAAGCTGCAGCGTGAGCCCCGACCTCGGTGAAGCCGCCTGAGCTCTGACCGGGAAGGCCGTCCGGCTCAGGGAAGGCCTGCGGCTCCGGGAAAGCCTGCAGCTCCGCCCCATTACAAGATGGTGCGGGGCCAGCAGGCTGCCAGGGAGGAGAGCCTAGTGCGCATGCGCAGCTCTCTCCTCAGGCCTCCTGAGGCAGTAGCCCCTCCCGAAGGGAAAATATGCTAATGAGGCACTGCTTGTAGTACCAATGTAGGGAAAATATGCTAATGGCTGTGGCTTGTGGCACCAATGAATGGGCCACATGCAAATGAGGTATGGCTTGGTGCACCAATCAGCAACCACTATGACACCCCTCCCCCTTCCCTGGGAGTGTATAAAAGCAGCAGCTCTGCTGCTGTTCTGGGTCCTGGGAATCAACAAGCAAGGCGCTCCAGAATAAAGCTGACTGAGAAGATCCCGGTGGTGGCGTGTCTTTCTTGCTGCTCAACGGAGGCAGGGAGGCGTGCCGCAACTTTCTCCTCTATCAGTTTCAGTGTCTCTGGTTTTATGTGGAGTTCCTTGAACATCTTAGAATTGACCTTAGAAGACAGCATTTTCAACAAATGGTGCTGGAACAACTGGAGGTTATCATGTAGAAGAATGCAAATTGATCCATTCTTATCTCCTTGTACAAAGCTCAAGTCTAAGTGATGTATTTCTAAGGGAACAGTTTCTATTCTTCCAATTAAGAAAAAAAAAACTTGAAGATACATTGAGAAAATTGAACATAAATCCACAAATTTTTCAGTGCTTGGTAGAGAATGGGTATGCTACACAAAAAGAAAAACACAAGAATAGGTGCTAGAGACAAAGGTGAAAGTTCATTTCAGTGCTTTACCTTCCTGATGACATAAACTGTGGGGGCACTCAGAACTATTCAAGAGCATAATTGAAAATAAAAAAGATGCATCCTTGTGTCCACTTCAGCTTGTCTTGCCATTTTCATTTACTCTTCTAATGCATCATTTGGTATTGTAGGTCTCATTTATTCCTTCCTGCCTCCTTTGTTTCCTCCATCCCTCCACCCCTTCTCCCCTCCCTTTTTTTCTTCCTTGCTTCTGTCCTTTCTAATTAAGAGTTACTTCAGAGAATGGAAATTTGACGAATCTACAGGACAGCATCCAAAGTAAAGCAGGCACCTGAAATTAGTTTTCTACCTGTGTACTGCATTATCAGTTCTCAGTGACTCCTCTTATGTTTCCTTCCTTCTCATTTTGCCTGAAGTAGCAGATCAAATCAAGATATTATATATGTGAACTGAAATACAATTTCTTGTGAAGAGTACTCTGCAGGCCTGGATTTTCTTCTGAAAATGTATTCTCCCACATTAGCTTGTTCTGAATTTACAACTTCCTTCTCTTCTATAATAATTAACATTTCATTTGTTAATTGTTCAATGCACTTGTTAAGTGGGTAGTCTGTAGCATACATTGTTCTAGAAGCTGAGATTTTAATGAAGAATAAATTGTATCCTTGCCAACAGGGAACTGTGTCCTGTGTAAGTTTAAATAAACTCACTTTCAATATTACCTCTGGAGAACATAATTTATTTTTGTACAATGGGTATAACCATGATTTTAATTATCTTATTGTGACTTGAATCTTTCTTTGCTTTCTTTCTTTCTTTCTTTCTTTCTTTCTTTCTTTCTTTCTTTCTTTCTTTCTTTCTTTCTTTCTTTCTTTCTTTCTTGTTTTTCTTTTTCCTGAAAATTACTGTCATAGTTCTCTAGAGTCACAGAATTTACGGGTAGTTTCTATAGAGTAAGGGAATTTGTTGATGACTTACAGTCTGTAAGCCAACTCCCCTACAATGTTCAGCAGGAGTTGTGAATGGAAGTCCAAGGTTCTAGCAGTTGCTCAGTCCCAGGAAGGCAAGCAGGCAAAGAAGAGGGTGTATCTTCCTTCTTCCAATGTCCTTATGTAGGTCTCCAGTAGAAGGTGTGGCACAGATTAAAGGTGTGTGCCACCATATCTTTAATCCCAGATGAATTTGAACTCGGAATTCTCCCTGTTTTTTTTTTTTAATTAATTAATTAATTTATTTATTTATTTATTTATATTTTTTAAAAATTTATTTATGTTTTTCGAGACAGGGTTTAAATGTGTAGCCCTGGCTGTCCTGGACCTCACTTTGTAGACCAGGCTGGCCTGGAACTCAGAAATCTGCCTGCTTCTGCTTCTGGAGTGCTGGGATTAAAGGTACACATCACCACACCCAGCAAGATCTCTCTGTCTTAATCTTCTGGAATTCATATCCACTATGCCTCAAGATCTCCATGCCAAGATCCATACCAGAAATTTCTACCTCCAAGCCTCCAGATTAGGATCACTCATAAGCCTTCCAATTTTTGATTTTCAGTTAGAAGTTAATTAATAGAACAAGATTGCATTTCCCCTGTGGAAGTTAACATCTAAAAGCTCTCAAGTCCCTGGGCTAACTGAAACCAGTGATTACTCTGAAGCTATGAGAGTCAGGCACTGGTGATGGGGACAACTTCGGAAGCCTTATTCTGCAGGATCTAGGGGCCTAGATGAGCTTCCCTAGAAGACAAGAGACATAGAACTTGATGACACTGAGCCATCAATTTACTAAAATAATCAATTTGAAATGTGAATAGAAACTTTACATATTTTTAATATTTAAATTCACTATTCCAAAAATATTTGTATTCTTCCATTGTCTTCCTCTTTCCTAGACATTTTACTAGTTTTCTATTATCAATGTAACTAGAAAATATTTATTTAGTTCATTTTATAGAACCTGAAGTTATATTTTTAATTTAATATTCACTCTTACTTTTATTTCTAAAAATGTAAAATATCATGAAGGAGTCAGCATTTCACATACATGCTTCTAAAAGATCTTGAGGGCATAGTGCAAATTATTTCACTAATTTCTCTTGTAAATGTGCCACTTGTATTGTGCCATTGTACATTGATACCTATGGCTCTTTTAAGAATTTAATTGTAGTTTACAATAGTATTGTATACAAGTGCACTAAAATTCTATTGCAAATTGATATGTCATGGCGTTTGGTAAAGTGAGGAGGTACTCTGGAAATAGGAAAACGGGGTATAAGGTGAGACTGTGAAGAGAGGAGAGAGGGGGCCTGTGATTGGGATGTAGAGTGAATGAATGAATGAATGAATGAATGAATGAATGATAAATAAATAAATAAATAAATAAATAAATAAATAAATAAGAAAAATAGAAAAAAAAAAAAATGAAGCTATCCTGTAGAGTTCAGATTGGTTTGTGGACCTTATTCTAAAGCAACTTCCCTTATCTAAGCTCATTGCATGCAATTGCTGGATCATTGTGTTTTATCAAAGGACACTGCCCAGTTTTGGTCTAATTCTTAACTAATTGATAGTTAAAAGCTATCACTTTTCTTTATAAATTACTATAAATGCTATAAAATCAAGTTATCTATCTTATTACTCCCTATGAAAATAATTTAATCACTCTTTGACATGTGTAGGTTGTATGCATTTTATTGTAATGTTTTCTGTTTTTGACTACTATATTATATATATTCAAGTCTTTTAAATAAACTACAGAAGGACAAAAATTAATTTTTCTGCAAAATTGTTACATATAATTGTACATTTCTGAAAGCATCAAGCTATGTATCTTTCAATATAGATTAATGACTGCCTTATTTATTTTGGTGTATATGTCCTGTTTTATATATACGTGTGTATGTCTGTGTGTGTGTGTGTGTGTGTGTGTGTGTGTGTGTGTGTGTGTGTGATTGTGTACATGAGAAGATGGAGGCTATGCTTAACATTGGTCTTTCTTTCTTTCTTTCTTTCTTTCTTTCTTTCTTTCTTTCTTTCTTTCTATTTTATTTTTTTAGACAAGACACATGGCCCTCCACCTTCTTTTATTTTATTTTTTTTCCAACTTTTATTAGATATTTTCTTCATTTACATCTCAAGTGTTATCCAGCAAGTTCCCTATACCCTCCCCCCTCCTGGCCCTGCTCCCCTACCCACCCGCTCCCACATCTTGGCCCTGGCGTTCCCCTGTACTGGGGCATATAAAGTCTGCATGACCAAGGGGCCTCTCTTTCAAATGATGGCCAACTAGGCCATCTTCTTCTATATATGCAGCTAGAGACATGAGTTCAGGGGGTACTAGTTAGTTCATGTTATTCTTCCACCTATAGAGTTGAAGACCCCTTCAGCTCCTTGGGTACTTTCTCTAGCTCCTTCCTTGGGAACCCTGTGTTCCATCTAATAGCTGACTGTGAGCTTCCACCTCCATGTTTGCCAGGCATTGGTATAGCCTCCCACGAGACAGCTATATCCGGGTCCTTTCAGTACTATCTTGCTGGCATATGCTATAGTGTCTATGTTTGGTGGCTGATTGTGGGATGGATCCCTGGCAGCCGCAGTCATTGGATTCATCCTATGGATTCAGCTTCAAACATGACCTCTGTAACTCTTTCAATATGTGCTTTGTTCTTAATTCTAGGAAGGGGTGACATGTCCACATTTTGATCTTCCTTCTTCTTGAGTTTCATGTGTTTAGTAAATTGTATCTTGGGTAGTCTAGGTTTCTGGGCTAATATCCACATATCAGTGAGTACATGTTATGTGAGTTCTTTTGTGATTGGGTTACCTCACTCAGAATGATGGCCTCCAGATCCATCCATTTGCCTAGGAATTTCATATATTTATTGTTTTTAATAGCTGAGTAGTACTCCATTGTACATTGTAAATATACCAAATTTTTGTATCCATTCCTCTGTTGAGGGACATCTGGGGTCTTTCCAGTTTCTGGCTATTATGGATAAGGCTGCTATGAACATAGTGGAACATGTGTCCTTATTACCAGATGGAATATCTTCTGGATATATGCCCAGTAGAGGTATTGCAGGATCTTCTGGTAGTACTATGTCCAATTTTCTGAGGAAGCGCCAGACTGATTTCCAGAGTGGATGAACCAGTTTGCATTCCCACCAACAATGGAGGAGTGTTCCCCTTTCTCCACATCCATGCCAGCATCTGTTGTCACCTGAATTTTTTATCTTAGCCATTCTTACTGGTGTGAGGTGGAATCTCAGGGTTGATTTATTTACTTTATGTATATGAGTCCTCTGTTGCTGTCTTCAGACACACAAGAAGATGGCATCAGATTCCATTGCAGATGGTTATGAGCCACAATGTGGTCGCTAGGAATTGAACTCGGGACCTCAGCAGTCACTAATCTTAACCACTGACCAACTCTACAGCCCTGGTGTTTCTTTCAATTATTATCCTCCTTATTTTTTGCGATAGGATTTCTCCCAAAACCTGGAGCTCATGATACATACTAGATTGCCTGACCTGTGATACCCAGGAATCTTTTGTTTTTGCCTCTTCTGTAGTTCTATTACAGCCTTTTACCTGGGCATTTGGAATTGGAAGTTAGTGCCTTAGGCTTCTGCTCATCTTCTACTGGCTAATAATTAAACTTGCTTTATATTTGTATCTAGATGAAACATAAAGGTCTTAACTTTATGTTCATATACCCAGCTGAAAATTCTATTAACTATTTGAGAATAGAACAAATATACAAGAAATCCAAGCAATATTTACCAGTATCAAGGACATAGTCTTTAGCTAACTAATATTTAATCTTTTGTTGATACTAACCCTTTATAAGATGAAGGCTGAAGGAAGACACTGTGATTCTTATTCCCTCATTTTATTATACTAGGAAAACTAAACTAAAATAAAAATATATCTAATGGTTCTGAAATTAAACAACACAACTAGAATGTCTCAGTATTGACCATTTTATTATTGTTTTCTCAGTGTATCTGTGTGACCGTGTTCTGAAGACTGAATTAATTTTATAACTTTGCCTTACCATTTCTACTCATTGGGCATTTTACTTTAGAAATAACAGTGATACTTGGATTTTTTCTGCCATTTCTGAATTACAATTCAGACATGATTAAATATCATTATTACTGAAATAAATAAAATCGTTTCAATTACTTACTAAATATTTAATCAATTGATTATGATTGCTTAAATATTGTTACTTTATTGGCTCTAAAATATTCTATTAAATTTGAATTTTTATTTATGCAGCTCAGTTTTTCACTTTGAACTTTTGTTTCATTAAACTAAATTTAATGGATATAATATAATTATCTGAATTTCCTTTGAACAAAATATGTTTTTCATTACTCTAATTCCTAAGAATTTTACATAGATGGCTTGCCATGTTAAAAAAAATAAGAACTCCTAATATGGTCATTTAAATCCAGTCCATTATTTCTGTTACTATCCTTTGGATATATTCTGACCCTTGTCATGTCTATGCCTATGTCAACAACACACATCCACCCAGGATTTCACTCACTTATGGGGCTTCCTCTTCTCTACATCTCTAACTAAAACAATTAACTCTAAAGTATTCAGTTCAAGATTATGCCAGAGATTCAAGAGCTTTATTTTATCTTGTACATATTTCTTTAAAGTGATATTATCGCATCTCAAACAAAGGAAGGCAAAGATGATAAACATGGCATTGGAAAAAGATTCATTGAGTTGGAAGGAGATATTTAACATCTTCAGACATCTTCTTGTCATCTGCCACTGCTTCAGATCTTATTTTCTCCTTGGCCTTTTGTTGGAAATCATTTCTATATATTGCTGCTGATGATAATTATTTCTGAGATTATTTTAGCTTTCTAATTTTTCTGTTCAATGAGCCTCCCAATAAGAAATTGGTGCTCATAGAAAATTAAATGGTCTTCTGAGGAGTTAGGACTGGGAATTTTAAGTACTGGCACTTTATCTTTGATCAGATTTACTCGTGTTATTTTGTCACCATCCCTACTCTAAACTGGGGACAGGACATGGGATTTCTCCAACTTGTTCACCTTTCTTGAATTATTCCTACAGTGGATGCAACCAAGCTTTGTACAGGCACACAAAACATAGGAGAGCAGATTCTTGAAAATGCTTACATTTTCTATTGTCTAGTGCTTATCATATCCTTTGTGGTAGCTTTATGTGGGTTTGAACTCAAACCCTCACACTTGCATGACAAACTTGATGTCCCTGAGTCATCTTCTCACCCCTGTTTTCTGTTGTGTGTGTTTTTTTTAAATAAAGCAGGTGTTTAGTATATTTTCATGACAATATTCACTATTAGTATATGCTTCCTGTTACATGCCCATTTAAACTTCCTACCGATTTAATTTGAGTTTTCTTTCCATTGTGGCTTTTTTTTTTTTTTTTTTTGGAAGCAATGGAATGACCACAAAATTAATGAAAGTCTCATAACTACTGTAAACTGTTACATTTTGTTTCTTATTACATACTATTATCAAATAGAGAACCTCAAAATATTCAAAAACATTTTATTGAAAAATTTTGATGTTCATATTCCTAAGCACCTAAATAAATGTATTTGAAGTAATAAACTCAATAATAAGATGACTTTCTTGCAAGAACTTTGAAGTGGATGTAGGAGAAGTGGAGCATAGGGCTACAGAGATGGCTTATCAATTAAGAACATGGACTATTCTTGCAAAGGACCAGAGTTTGGTTCCCAATACCTATATCAAGGGCCTCACAATTCTAGAGAGCTCAACATACTTTTTAACAGACCACTACACACATGTTCATATATCCACACACAGAAATATACATAAACATAAATAATTTTTAAGAGATAGTAGGTTGGAGTAAATTTAAAAAAATAGAAAAAAAGAAAAGTGAAGTATAACAAAAGCTTTCCAAGATAGGGTAATGAGGAATAGACCATATTTAAGATAGACAACAATGGAAAGCACATTGACCACCAAATTTTTTGATATAGTAACCTTGTTTTTATTGTTACCTGTTATATCAGAATTTTTATTAAATTCTCCTTGATTTTTTTTCAAAATCCACTTCTATTAAATATTTATGGAGTAATTTGACATTATGCATAGAAATTTCACTTAATTATATTCAAGAGTTAATGTTTCAAGACATTTCTTGGTACCTATTTATTCCTCTTTTATCAGCAGCCTATAATGTTACCATAATTATGGTAATACATTTCTTATATTTAAGTGTTTTTAAAGTATATATAGAAGATTTTAGGGATGCACTTGTGTATCTGCTGATTATATATATTGTTCCTTAACTTGCCTTTTATGTCTATGTAGTTATATTTATATGTATCATATTTTATTCTTTTGTGACTATATTTTACATACAATTATTGCATGTGAACTATTGCAAATTTTAACATCATACAAAATATTTTAGTTGATTAATTTAATACATCTTAATTACCTACTAAATGATATTTAACTTTTGTAACTGTAATTCAACTAATATTTTGATAATACCAATGAAGTGATTAAACATTTCTAAAAATTGTAATGAATAAAAGCAGTGTGGTTATTCATAAATGCCTTTTTGTATTTGACTTAATTAGTATGTAACAGGATTTATCTGTTGAATAATTATGTTTTAAGAAATATTTGTAAATGCATCAATTGAGCTCCAAGCAGTTAGTGGACCTGATTAGTCAGAAAAGTTATCTGATGATTCTTAAATTTTGCTAGGGGGTAATTTCTAAATTGATTAAATTCTCTTCTTATCTATGTGGCCTCAGGAACATTTTTTCCTCCTAGCTGAAGGTCAAAGCTGACACATGTACCTGACCAGATTAGATTGAGAAGAGTAGAGGCCTTTCTCCATTGACCCCAATGTGTTTGTGAATGACTTGAATCTCATGCCTGCCATAAAGCTGTGACTCTGATTGCTGGTTCCGGGTGAACCAGGCAGAGAAATGCAGCTAGATTAAGTTGCATGAGTCTCTTTCTTAACAATTAATGTTTTATTTATAATAGATGAATTCACATTTTTGTACAGTATATTGTGAACATGTTCACCTCTATCATCTTTCCCTCTAGCTCCAACTCCAAATGACTCTGTTCTTTGTTGCCTGTGAAGTTGATATTCTAGCACACAGGATCCAAACCTGAAAGAAGTCAGTGGTGAATTTCTCTTCCAATAGCCTGCAATTTCCTGCTCTGTGTTAGCAAAGCAAGAAGTAGGGTCTTGGTTGACTTATCTGTATTACATTTTGACGGTTTAAATAATTACAACCCCCATATGCTCATATATTTGAATGCTTACTCATCAGGGAGTGGGACTATTTGATAGGACTTCAAGGATTAGGTGCGGCATTGTTAGAAGAAGAGTGACATATAGATGCGCATCCCAGGCCCACTCCTTCTCTGCTTGCAGATAAGCATGGAGCACACTCAGTTACTATCCCAGCACCACGCACACTGCCATGCTCTCTTCCATGATGATAATGGACTGACCCTTTGAAACTGTCAACAAGTCCCCAGTTAAATGATTTATTTTCTAAGTGTTCCCTTAGTCTTGGTATCTCTTAAAAGCAAAAGAAATGTGACTAAGGCATACTGGTATAAAGTCTATGAGTTGCATATAAATCTTGATTGTTATTATTTTTTTTTTCTTTTTCTTTTCTGGTTCATGTGGGACCCTCACCAGGGAGAGCCATAGACATTTTATGACAGGTGGAAGAGTAGAATATTTGGCTTTACTGGCCAAACCAACTGTCTCTCTCTCTCTCTCTCTCTCTCTCTCTCTCTCTCTCTCTCTCTCTCTCTCTCTTTCTCTCTCTTCCTCTCCCATCCTCTCATTTCACTCTCTCTTCCCCTCTATCTTGCTCTCTCTCCCCCTCCCTTTCTCACATACACAAACACACAAACACAAAACCACAGATACACATAGTATGCTCTAGCTTTTGGAAAAGCTCATATATTTTAAAATGCTAAATATTTTATTGTCTAATTTCTGTGGATCAAGGAATTATAGTCAATTTTGAAACTTTGACTAAAACAAATATACCAATAGAATTCAAAGTTATTGGCTTTCAACAATTCTTAGTTACTATCACAGAAAATGCTGACTTCCCTAAACCTCCCATTTAGGATATATCTTGAGAACTTGGCTAATGTAAGATTTTGAAAATCCTTGT
>LR749502.1:1051685-1095275 GCA_902729485.2 Mus minutoides
CCACTGATGGCCAACTAGGCCATCCTCTTCTATATATGCAGCTAGAGACGTGAGCCCAGGGGGTACTAGTTAGTTCATGGTTATTCTTCCACCTATAGGGTTGAAGACCCCTTCAGCTCCTTGGGTACTTTCTCTAGCTCCTTCTTCCTTGGGAACCCTGTGTTCCATCTAGTAGCTGACCGTGAGCTTCCACCTACATTTGGAATTTTTTTGTAGCTGATCTTTTCTAGTCACTGGCTGTGTTGATAGACTTCAAAAAAAAAAAAAAAAAAAAACTCTTTCTTTTGAAGTAGAAATGGGTACCATCTGTACAAACTAGAAGTGAGGGAAATAATACAATAGATTGGAAAAGGGAGTATGTGTAATTGCTTCTATCAGTGCTGTATCAGTATGTTGTGACTCATATCTACCAAACTCACTCAGAGCTGGAGTAAATGGTCCCAGTCATTTTGATGGGAATGAAATTACTACCTGTGTTGACTCCTGGTTACCACTTAAACATACTAGTTTCTCTCTTCTTAGAAGAGTATCCCTGTCAGCATCTGGCATTATGTTGCTCCTCGCTTTATTATGAAGCTCCTTGGCACTTAAGTTCATTTTGAAACATCTATATTTTCTATTATTAACTCAACTTTAATACACTATTCATTTATTTGAAATTTTTTCTTCATCTCCATTTAAAAAGGAATTCAAACTCTTTCCATTAGCATGCATCTTATATAGTTGACTCCTCTCAGTTTTGAAAATCTCTTTGTCTGAATTGGGTAAGTGAATTAGACTGCATTTACTGCTGGTTTTTCTTTTATGTTGCTGGTTATGCCTCAAGGTTGTCTTTGCTCCCTTCCTTTTGTGCACAATTCATAAATATTTGTGGTTCTATGGATTCTGTCACATATGCTCTATATATCTCAATTCTACTCCTTGAGTCATTTTACTTTCTTCCAATGAATAATTTTACTATGTTATAATAAAGTAGAGAGCTATATTTATAGTCTAGGTCTTTATCTGAGCCTTAATGTAACTTACTTACCAATACTAGTGAGCTTTATATTTTAAAATGGTTAATGGTGTCAGTTAATTAATTACTGTGATAGAACAATTATGTCTTCATGGAAAAAAAAAAGAAGAATGCTGTGAACTAAATTGTGTCTTCCATTGAAAATTCATATAGAAAGTCCAAATCCTTAATGTTAACAATTGGGAATGTGACATTGGGTTCAGGTTTAGATGATATCTTAAAAGTAAAGTTCAAATCCAGTTTTGTTGAGTGCTTTGTCTCTGTCTTTCTCTTCCTCCCCAACCCTTCTTTCCCATTTCTCACTACCACAGAAATTAGGCAGCATCTGAAAAAGAAGCCACTGACCATATTGGCACTGGCACCTAAGCTTAGACATATGCCCCTCTACAATTTTGAGCCGATATATTTAAACTGAGTGATATATGCATTAGATGTCATTCAAACAGACTAACTGCCTAGTATAAAAATAGACCTGATGTTTCCCCTCTAAGTACTCAATGGGATAATGTAGGCAACTATTCTATAAACTGATTCCACTTGGGGGCCCTGGTTCATTCAGTGTATGTAACCACAATCCTGTTAAATAATCAAACTTGGCATTTTATTCATCTTTGCCTTGTATCTGAGAATTCTTTCACCAAAATCCCCTTTCCAGAAAACTATCTGTGTTCTCTTCTTTTTACACACTGATCAATGGGATTCCATGCAGGATATGATTTTCTACCAAAATTAGGAAGCACAAAATGGGGTTTCTTCATAAATCATTAATTTACAATGTTATGACAGGACCATGAAAGATTTTTCAATCTATTTGGAAAATAAGAACCAAAAAATGATAGATTGGATAATTTATACACAGCAGAACTTCACTATTTAAAACTATGGAGACTAGAAAGCTCACTATCAAAGTGTTGGTAGGTTCAGGGTCTCATGACAATTAGTTCAAAACGTCATTGTTTTGCTGCCATCCACACATTGTTGAAAGAACAATGCACCTCTCTTCAACCTTCTTTTGTAAATTCTTTCATAAAGATAGAACAGTCTTAATTGCTTTGCAACTCCTCCTTTAATCCTACAAGATTGATAATTAAAATTTCAGTGCAGGTTTTGGAAGGACATTTTCAAAACATAGCATTGGCTAATCACAAGGAATAATGCAGGAACCTAAATATAGCTGTCACACTAGTAAGGGAAAGAAAAAGATTTGAAAGAGAGTGAATTACATATATTAGGTTCCTCTAAAGAACATGTCTTAAGTGGGGATATGAAGCAAGTTCAAGGAATCCTCAATATGAGCAAACAGGGAGATACTCCTGCCTGGACTCCTCATTGATCAAACACAACTGGAACACACAGGACTGAAATCCCTATGTGTATAATCCATATAGACCTGTCTATCAAAACCATGCTGGATAAAAAAGGATAAAAATGGACAGAGAGGAATATATTAAAGTACACTGTACAATACAATGTCTGTTTTCATACTCATTTTCTTTCTACTGCTAATATAAACCCCAAGATTATAAGCAACTTGGGGAGAAAGAGGTTCATTTCATCATTGTAGTCCACTACTGACAGAATTCAAGGTAATCATTCAAGGTAGATGTAAGAACTGAAACAGAGACCATAGAGGAATGCTGTTTATTAGCTTCATCTCCCTAGCTTTATTAGCTTGCTTCCTTATACAACCAGGACTACCTGGTAACACTAAACTAGTAGGCTGCTCCTTCCCACATCAATCACTAATAAAGGAAATGTCCCACAGACTTATCTACAGGTCAATTTAATAAAGGGAATTTCTCAACTGAGATTTCATCTTCCTAGTTTTGTCTAGTTTCATGTCAAGTTGACAAAAATTAATGAGCACAGTCTGTATGTAGTGGACATTTTTCTTTCCTTAAAAACGCAGAAATATGAGAAAATTTAATCCCAGATGTGGGATATGGGGCTTCTTCAGATTTTCCATGGCAGCTGACTATGATTTGCCTCTCTGACAGGACATGATTTTGCCAGCCAGAGACATTTTTTGTAAATGTATGATGTTTGGAATCATGGGATTTTTTTCAGAGGATAGATAATTGCTAGGCCCGAAGAGGTAGAGAGCTGTTAGATGTTGCTGTACGGGTTTTCGGTTATTAGTTGGTTGCTGTTGGTCAATGTTTGTTAAGTGTTCATGCACAAAGAAGAAAGAAGACATTAGATATTCTGACAGCAAAGAGCAAACTTGCCCCAAGAACTGGATACCCCTAAACAGCAATGACTTCTCTATTGATGGCATTATCCACTTGAAGTGGAAACTTAAGGGTTCTTTGTAAAGTCAGTTGTGTTGGATGGTGTTTTGCTGGGGCAAACATGTGAAGGAACAGTTAATTGAAGCAGAAACAGGTGAAAAGATATTTTGCTAATGCAAGCACGTGAAAGGACACATGTGTAGTTGCGCTCCATTTGTCCTACAACCTTCTGGTTGTATACAGAGGTTTCCTTGGTCTTGGGCCCATTGCCAGAGTTATGACAGCTGGTACAGACTCACATGGAGTTTTGCTAAGTCAGAATCACATGCTGTGGCAAGACCCATGGAGGAAACGTGGTGTTTGGAGGGAGGATAAATAGGACTCAATGGGCAGTGATCAGAGCTTGGCTTGCTTGCATAGCTAAGCACTTCTTGGTCTCCCTTCATTGCTATGTTTGCTTCATTGAGAGAGGCATGGCAGAGAACTTCTGGTGTCTCTGCTGAACCAAGTTCCTCTGGCTGACTCCAGATGATCTGGTTGAAGCCTGGCTGTCTCTGCTAGCTTGCACCACCACTGAGGCTTTCCAGACACTACTGCATTGGACTGCTGGTAGATCTGTGCAGTGTTTGCAAGCAGATCAAGCTACCACTGTAGGCCTATGAACTGAACCGCTGATTTCCTAACAACGCAGATGAGGGTTGGTTCTAAAGAACCATTTCCCCATTGTCCTTTCTTTTCTACCACCTCTGGTGGGTGATGGGCTAGAAAGAAGGATAAAGCTTTTAAGAATCATCATTAAAGGTAGGCTTTGAGAAAATTAAATCTATCTCCTTTTCTCTATACTCTTTTCGACTCCCTTATCTACTGTTTAAGGGTTTGAAACAGTGGAGAAAAGGAGGTGGAGAAATATAGAAGAAAGAAGAACCCACAAAGTATCCAAAAATCCAGCTACTTTTTAATGTATATTTTTCTGTGTTTAAAGAAACCCACCACAACATCTAATATTATGTTATATGCAATTTACCTTTCCATCTTCATCCTATAAGTCATTTTGGAATAATAGGCATGGTTGTTATAATTATCTTGTCTCATTCACTCTTTTATTCAAATAATATTCAAAATATTATTTAACAACACTTCTTTGATCTGGACTGGTTTTTTTTTTTTTTTTTTTTTGGTAAGGGTACTTCAGTACATGTTTCACACCTCGCCCCAGCTCTTATTTTTTTACAGTCCATATAGAAAAAAAGTATTGCCACTTTTTACAGAATTCATATGTGCACACATTTCAATTTCAATATGGATTATCTCAAGGAATATTTCAGGAGTGATAA
Source organism: Mus minutoides (assembly GCA_902729485.2). Taxonomy (NCBI): domain Eukaryota; kingdom Metazoa; phylum Chordata; class Mammalia; order Rodentia; family Muridae; genus Mus; species Mus minutoides. The sequence continues at coordinate 1,056,269 of LR749502.1, forward strand.
TCAAACTAAAGTCTAAAAATTAAGCAGCATTAAAGAAAAGGTGAAAAAGAAACTTGTTCTGGTAACAGGAAAGAATATGTAGAATTCTTTTGTGAGGGCTTTATTTCTATTTATTTATTTATTTATTTTAAAAGAAAACTTGAATGGCTTAAGCATTGACTTGACAGGGAGCTTGCTGGGAGATTTGTGGATGACTTGTGAGGTGTCAGTTCAACCTGGCTTTTACAGTGAATTCCAAGGATTTTTCTATTTATCTAAAAATCAATAAGAATCCTTTGACAAAATTAACCCTGACTGAAGTATATTACTCATTGATCTTATATATGTTTTTTTTTAATCTTCATTAAAAATATATTGAGTTCTGATTGTGATCTATGCACTATCTCAGACACATTATGTATCAAGGTGAAAATAGAAATCCCTGACATCATTAGCTATATACACTTGATCAGTGTTATATAAATAATATTTAAGACATAGACAATAAACCATGTTACTGGAGGAAATTAAAGTGAAAAATAATTTTAAAAGATTAATTTTATTATATAGGACTTTTGCTCTAGATAACTATGTTAATTTTATAGCTGTTTGATAAGTGGAGGAAAAGCTTCTTTCTCTTCTTTTTTTTTTTTTTTTTTCATGTATTCTATCTGTATCTCCTTAATCTCTTTCCCTCTCTGTAAACTACCTTGAAACTCATTTTGCTTTAGGAATGAGGGGGGTTTAATATTGAAATTTTGCCATAGGCTCACATATTTGAACACTTGGTCCACAGTTAGTGGTGCTGTTTAGGGGAGAATTGGAATCATTAGGAGGCATGGACTCTCTGGAGGAAGTAGAGTTGGAGGAGGGCCTTTAAGATGGGAGGAGAGGCCCTTGGTCCCACGAAGGTGCTATTCCCCAGTGTAGGGGAATGCCAGGGCCAGGAATCAGAAGTGGGTGGGTTGGTGAGCAGGGGGAGGGGGAGAGGATAGGGTGTTTTCAGAGGGGAAAGTAGGAAAGGGGATAACATTTGAAATGTAAAGGAAAATTATCTAACAAAAAAGAAATAAAGGTAAGAAAAAGACTCTCAAATAAACAAAGCAAAAACAACAAAAAACAAAAACAAACCAAAAAAAGAGTTTATACTCTTGACTGACTTCCTGGCCCTTCCAGGATTCTGCTACCCGATGTGATAAGCCAGATTCCTACTGCCAGTCACCTGCAGCTGTGCATTTCCCTAATAACCTCTCCATCTGCAACTATACATCAAAATAAACTCCTTCCATAAGTTGTCTTTGCTCATGACATTTTATGACAGTAACAGATAAGGAACTAATACACTGTCATCTTTAGTGATATTGATTATCTTTCCTTTTCATTTCATTTATATGCCAATTCAAGTTTCATTCAATCTATGCTACACAAATGTCATACAATACATACACTGCTATGTTTAATTTTAATTTCACAAATGACATATCTGTGTGAAAGAAAATTTATAATAAAAAAGAAAATCAAAGAAAATAAAGTGTTTCTATTTCTATCCATTCATTACTAATCAATATTATTCTATGAAGAGATAATACTGCAGACTTTGAATAGCACCTCTTTTGGCATGTGTTTTATAATCTCAGTACATTCTTTCCTAGTTGTCACAATCTACAAACATCATTAACATTTCTTACATATTTAGATTCTTAGAATGCATATGTGACTGATTTATGTCAGCATTAACACTCTCTTAAAGTCATTGACCTGTCTATGACTTCTTGATAATGAAACAGCTTTTTGTTTTTATATGATATTAGTATTTGAAATTGGAACAGATAATTGCTAATTTGATTAACATAATGTCTACTCACAAAATGAAATGAATTTCCTAAGGAGGCAGGAAATAGCTTCATGATATAAAAGACTTGATTATTTATTGACTACTATGTAATTAATAAAAATAAAAATGTGCCTAAATACTATGTAAAAATCATACTTTGCTTGTATGAATACAAAGTGTATAATCTATTTTTCTGAATTAATTTTGTTATGTTGATTTCCTATGTCAAATGTAGTATACTTTATCTTAAAAGTCTGGGCATGAACATCTTTTATCATTTTCTTCTTGAAAACTATCAAAAATATAGTGTAACTTTAATTTTTTTTAAGTCTACTTTTAAATGATGATTCTTATAATTCTATAATCTCCCTTTGAGCCCACAACCCACCAGAGTGGGAAAGAAAGGATATGGGGAAAGTAGACTTGCGTAGAAATTGTTCTTTAGAACAACTCCCATCTATGTTGCATGGAAAATGGCAGTTCAGTTCACAGGTCAGCAGCGGCAGCACCCTGATCCATTCAAATACTTCAATGATATATCAGCAGTCATGTATGTTGAGTTGGATAGCAAACAGAAATCAGTTTTGGTAGCACTACCTAGCAGAGAAAGCCAGGCATCAGTCTCTCGAGGAGTCCGCAGGAGGGACCCAATGAAATGCCAGAAGTTCTTGGTTGTGCCTTTCTCAGCAACCAACAAGCATTGAAGAGCTAGCAGTACAAACAAGCCAAGCTCAGCCTCTCACACTGTATGTCAACTTCCTCCAAACATCACGTGTTCTCCATGGCACTTGTCTCAGCACTTACCTTGCCTCAGCATGTGTGCCTCTCTCAGCTGACATCACTCTGCCAATCAGAGCATGGGGAAGCAGCAAGAAACTGCAGCTCACCAACGGAAGATTTTTGTGTGTTTCTCTCTACAGAGTCCTGACAAATGGAGCTCAACTAAGCAATGTAAGGCAGACCAATACATGAATGTTGTAAAGGAAGAATCCTTCATCACCTGTCCTTTCACCACATACTTGCTTAAGTAGTACATACTTTCACATGTTTCTATTTTAATGAAATGATCCTTCAAGAGTCTGCCTTAGCCTTCACCTGTGTCCACTTCAGGAAAACATTCTTTCACACATCTTATTTTCCAGAAAACCTAAATATGAATATCTATCTATCTATCTATCTATCTATCTATCTATCTATCTATCTATGTGTATTACTTTAAATATTTTCTGCATAGCCAGTTTCCATATTTAAAAAAGGAAGATTTGTTATTTATCTCTGATTTCATCTGTTTTACCTTTTAATGGAAAAGTTTAAGTTAATGTTACTCTTCATAATGTTAACTAAACAATAATTCTGAATGCATCTCTAACTTATGAGGATGTTTTAAAATATATTCACAGTACTGTGGTCACATTTTAAAATTAGTAATTACTAAATGTCATCTAAAACTCAGCTCATATGTAGAATTCTATGGTTGCCAAAAATTTTTGGTTCATAATTGTCATTTTAAACTAACTTTTAAAAATGATCCCAATATCAAGTTTTCCCCATCTCTAAATTGGGAAACAAAATCACAACTTTGTTTTACAAAAAGTCTCACATCCTGAATTTTACTGGTACCCACTGTTGGGTGTTTATCATGGATTTTCTGAAAGCTGGGGATTAAACCTGGAAGCATGATTTGCATTTTGTGTAAGAATGATTCAGGTATGGTTTGGCATACTTTTTCTTGTAACAAATGATAAGATATTTAGTATCCCATTGTTCCATTTTTATTGATGTCTACATTGTTCAATACCTTCAGATTTATCAGCCTGAACACTCTATTTATATATATATATTTGAACTTTCAATCAATATTTTATCTGTTCATTTTTAGTAAGTTTGACGATCATTACATTGTTCAATTAATGGTGTCTTCTATAACACCAGAATTTTAATGTTAATAGTCAGATAGTATTTGGATTTTTTAAGTTGTATTACTACTTTTATTTATTTATGCCTACTTTTAGTTTATTATTAATATTACTTTTATTATTTTACAGTACAGTCATTACCCCTCTCCCAGTCAATGTCCTCCCGGAGTTCCTCATCCCATTCTTCGTCTGTACTATCACCAAGAAACCCTGTCAAAAAAACAAAACAAAACAAAAAACAAAACAAAATAAAACAAAAAACAAAAACAAACAAACAAAAACAAACAAACAAAAACTAATTCTGTCTTTGAGTCCACAGTTTTGAAGCTATATATTTTAAAACAGATTACTGTTCTCAAAAACTGAATTCATTGTTCTCTCTGTCACCAGCATTCTCTGAATTTGGTAAATGGAGGCAATATTTATACCCCTTTGAAGGAACAAGTAACTTCCAAAATGACCTTCATGGGAAAATAGATTTTTCTGGCAGCTCCACTCAAAATCTTTTTGTACATACAGCATTAATGATTGATATATGCATAAATCTCAAGCAATTGCAATTTTGTATTTTAATTTTTAACTCAAACTCAAGAGTGTACAATTTAACAGTAAAATTAATTCACTTTATTTGAAAAGTCTCGTGGAACAAACTAAGGATTTTCCCTTTTTACACTGAAAATCAGCACAAAGTTGTGTCAAAATACTGGTGGATATGTATCAAATCCAGTTTACCACCTAATTTTGTAAATAATCATATGAGCACATAGTTATGATCATTCATGTAAAGATTAACAAAAGTAAATCAATCATTTTATCAGAAAGCCTGGAATCATCAAAGCTGAAAATATATACTATCTGCGTTTTTTACATAATAACTACTGGTTTTGACATGCTATGTGGGTGTTCATAACAATAGTATTCTGAGGAAGTTGGTGTGAAACTACATCTTCGTAATAAAAATAGGAAGTTATTTTCTTCAGAGAATTTTTGTTGTGTTGTATGGAAGAGATTTTTATGTCTTTTTCCCTATTGGTACATTTCCAGTGGTAGTAGTATATCCAAAGTGATTCATTAAGTAAATGAAAATATAAAGGGACTTTGGTTTACTAATTTTAGGGTTTGGCTAAACACCGGAAACCAATGTTAAATTCTTACTTTCACAGGTGTTTATATTAAATAACTACTGTTTGAATACTATAACTTTTTATTTAAAATATGCAGTGAAGTATATTAATATTTTTAGACAAAATTTTAAATTATTATTATCAATACTTATTAAAAACATTAAATCTCAACAAAGAGCAGGCAAGGGTAGACATTTTTTCTTTGATTATTTCTATAGAAATATGCCATTTCAGGAACACTATTTACATATGCATTCATGAGGAAAACTAAATAACTTGATTTCTGTTCAGTTTGTCTGGCAAACATTGCAGTTAAGACTCTTGTGAAGACAGAGATATCTATATTTACCTTTATCATCTATATGATGGACCACAGGGCCCACAATGGAGAAGCTAGAGATAGAACCCCAGGAGCTGAAGGGGTCTGCAACCCTATAAGAGGAACAACAATATGAACTAACCAGTACCCCCAGAGCTCGTGTCTCTAGCTGCATATGTAGCAGAAGATGGCCTAGTCGGCCATCATTGGGAAGAGAGGCCCCTTGGTACTGCAAACTTTATATGCCCCAATACAGGGGAATGCCAGGGCCAAGAAGTGGGAGTGGGTAGGCAGGGGAGCAGGGAGGGGGGAGGGGACTTTCGGAATAGCATTTGAAATGTAAATTAAGAAAATATCTAATAAAAAATCTAATAAAAAAAGAATGCCAAAAAAAAAGAAATTCTAATTAAAAAAAAAAATTGTGCAATGCTCAATTGGCTATTTGTTTTTGAAGACTCCAAACAATTCAAAAGGTAAATAGTTAAATTCATTTACCTTATGTTGTTCAAAGTAAACATTTTGAATGTTCCGTTCCCCATCTTACAAAGTGAGACAACAAGAGCATAACTTTTTTTTTTTTTTTTTTTTACTTTAGAAAGGGCTTTATTTATGTACAAATAACAGTTAGCATTTTATCCATAAATTCTACTTTCCAAAAGCAAGAGTTTCTTTTTGGTTGTCTTTTTAAGGTTTAAAAAAAAAATGCTGGATACGATGGTGCACACCTTTAATCCCATAACTTGGGAGGCAAGGGCAGGTAGATCTTTGTGAGTGCCAAGCAGACTGACCTACAGACTGAGTTTCAGGACAGCCAGAACTACACAAAGAGATCATGTCTCAAAAGAAGAAAGAAAGAGAGAGAGAGAGAGAGAGAGAGAGAGAGAGAGAGAGAGAGAGAGAGAGAGAGAGGAAAAGAAAAGAAAAAGGAAAAAAAGAGGAAAAGAAAAAAAAAAGGAAGAGAGGGGGAGGAAGAGAGAAAACAAAACCACACCCTAATCTTTGAAAGGCACCGAGATTCTTCTTCAGCTTCTAGATCAAGGCTGAGCAGGAAGGAAAGGAGAATCTTTCGGGACAAATGTCACAACCTAGACATTCAGGCAAAGTTTAACAACCCAGCCCACCTCCAACATCATAGCTGCAGGCTGAATGGCTGAAGGAGGTCAGAGGGCCCAACAAAACTCAGCTGTGCTGTGTGCTGCCCTTCTGCAACTGTCAGAAATTACTAAACATACTAGACCAAAACAAAAAAGACTCAGGTAGACATGAGAACAGTCAATTCCTTGTGTGACCTCCATTTCAATAACCCTAATAAACAGACTATCCCAATGCACGGAAAATAGTACATCATTTCGAATTTCACACAGGAAGACAGTTGGCTCAACCATTTTATGCCCACAGTTCATGTCTTCATCTACACACAAACTTTCCTGTTTGCATGAGCATAACACAGTGAAGCAGAGTGCTGAGCTGAGACCTAACAACGTTTAAGGGGAAAGCACATTGAATCACCCTGTCTGAGGAACCTCCTGGACCCAATGAATAACTTAGGGGCCGAAAGTCTCTACTCCACTCCAGTGTGCATAGGGCTGGTTGCAGGCAGCACCATTAGGAAGCTTCCTCCATGTCCACATTCTCCTGTAACTGCTGGACCATCTTTTCCTCCAGCTGCTTTCCTTTGCTGGCAAGAGGAGCCCGGATAAGAGGGATGTTCTGCTTGACCTCCTTGATGTCCTAAACCTTCTGTAGCTCTTTGTTTTTCTTCAACCTGTTCATTATAAATTTGGCCTGGCGCTTCTGTTTGATCTCTTCAACTCTCTTCATTGCATCAATAGTTTTATTCCACAGCTCACGCTGGTATTTCACAGGTTACATTTCTACGTCTTTCAAATTCAATGAGCTCCTTGCCGGCTGCTTTCCGGAAGGCTTTAGTCCACCTGACCTTGCGTGGGTTCCTCTTCTTCTTAAAGTTTTTATTACACTTGGATTTGTAGAATAGGAACACCTTGCAGTCGTTGCGGAAGAACATCATGCAGTGGCCCGGGTAGATCGGCCCTGAGCAGAAATAACACTTTTCGATCCTCATGTTGACCCTGCGTGGGACCCACCTTTCGGACAAGGAGCTGGAGGGCCATAACTTCATTTCTTTTGAAAGTGTCCCTGTATCCTCACAACTAAACTTTTGAAAACAGACTCACAAACCCATTACTTCCCGTTGGTCTCTGCTTCCCACTAGTCCCCACTCTTCCTTCTGCTTCCCTTCTGTTGGTTTACCAAGGTAATTTTGGTAAAAGCATGAACACATATCAAGCGCTTGTCTGAGGCAAGTTGGGTATAATTTGCACATCAGTTAATCATATTGAGCAAGAAGTTCCTTTAATAATCCTAAGATGAGTGCGTTTTCAGTCATGTTTACCATTGAATTAAAAAAAAAATGTTACACACATCTGTTCCTCTTGGTGGTCTCTGATTAGCTTTTAAGGGAGTTAGTCTTCTTTTATTACTTTAACTTTCGCCCTACTAGACAGGGTAAGGGGAAGATTATTTAAATTATTTTCACTGCTTATATATTTATAGCAAATTATTACTATGAGCATTGTTATTTTCCTAGTGTCATTGGTTTGGGTCTAATAAATATATTATATAAAGCATAGAGACTAAGAGTGAACATATTTTTGAGACTTGCATTTGGCTGGCAATTGAACACTTGCATATTGAAGTTTACTGAGCTGTAAAATCAGGAGTGATAATACTAGAAGACTCATAGAGTAAGTGAGATGATTAAAGCAAATTAAGTAGGGGTATTTGATACAGCTTTTGGCACTAAAACCACCTTGTAAAAATCGTGTTTCATCATTATCAGACCACCCAACTAAATATTGATTTAATTTTTTAGTCATTTCATAAAAAGTACACCTTTTCAACTCTAGATTATCATTGATTATTTCTCATAGTTCTGAAATAAAACTACCACACATACAATTCCAACTTGTGTTAGTCATGACAGTGATTGTCACTGCATCATATGGACTTCAAGTTTTCCATACTTTTCGTCCTACTGATTCCCACTGAGTGCTAAAAATCTTATCTAGAGAGAATTAATTCATCATGATGAAATTCACTTCCATTGATATATCACTGTCAGGATGAAAGAATGACATCTCTCCACACTTCCACAGCGTGAAAATCTAAGAGGCATTACAGTGTGGCTATGTTCTGTGTGGTGTTTACTAGGGAAAACATAAATACTGATACACTCTTCTTCTTTTCCTGACTCTTCAGTACAGAGTTACCTCCATCTCACATAGATTTCCCTGCCTCTGCCTCCTGAATACTAAAATCAATGCTACTATGTCTGGCATCATTATTATTCAAATGTTAATAATTTTTCAATACTTAAATTTTTATATACCAATGTAATAATTTGAAGAACTATGACCAGATTCTCAAAAGCTTCCTAATAATTGTTAATTCTTACATAACATTTTAAACCAAACACTTTTAAAGTTAAAGGTGATAGGAAAAACATGTCTAGTGCTTTCTATTAGATGAATATATTCACCTTCAGAGAAAACTTATTTCACTTATAAATTTATCTCATTTTTTTATTAAGTTCATGTTCTGTAAATTATATGCCATGTGAAGTTTCCTAGTTGGTGGCATACAACAGGAAAGGTTCTTTATTTTATAGCACTTATATTTCTTGTTCATGTTCTTCCTTTCTTCCTTTTTTTCCTTCCTTCTTTTCTTCCTTCTGTACTTCTGTCTTTTGTTCTTTTCCTTATCCTATTCTTACCATTATATTAGTTAATAATTATTATCTAATAAATTTAATAATTAAGAAGTTATGAATGTAGGAGGGAGAAGTAAGCACAAGGAGAAAATGGAGGGGTAAAGAGGGGTAAGAGCAGGATCATGCATGCAGAGACAGGAGAGAGACTCAGAGGTCCAGAAGAATGAATGGAAATCTGCTGCTGATAAGAGTTGGGATGGCGGGGAGGGGAGATATTTAAGGAGTCCTAGACACTTAAGATCACAGCAGCTCCCAGCAATCAATGCAGGTGACATTATCCAGGATACCTAACAGTGGGGAGGTGGAGCTTGAAGAGGACACCTCTTATAGGCAGGTAGGACACCAACCCACCCACAAAAGGTTTGAACCAAAACTTGTTCTGTCTAAAAACAATGCAGGGACAAAGATGGAGCAGAGACTGAAGGAAAGGCCAACCAATAACCAGTACAAAGTAAAACCCATTACATGGGTAAACATCAATTCCTGTCTTTAGTGGCACTCTGATATGCTTACAGATGGTGCCCTAACATACATGTTCTATTAAAAGCTCTACCTAGCAGCTGACTAAAACAAATTCAGATACTCACAACCAAACAATGGATGGAGGGCAGAGACTCTTATGGAAGAATTGGGGGAAGGATTGAAGTCTCAGAATGTGATGGCAATCTATCAGGAGGACCAAAAGTATCAACTAACCTGGACCTCTGGGAGCTCTCAGAGATAGAACCACCAGCAACCAATGAACACATATAGTCTTGAGCAAGGACCCTTGCACATATGTAGCAGATGCCTAGCTTAGTCTCCATGTGGGTCCCCAACAACTGGAGTGGAGGCCCTTCCTAAAGCTGAAGCCTGACTGTGGTATATGTTTCTTAACAGGGATGCCCTTTCTAGTCTCAGTGAGAGAGAGTGAGCCTAACCTGGCAGAGTCTTGATATAACAAGATAGGGCATCACCAGGGGCCCCATCTTCTCAAAGAAGTAGATGGGGAGAGGACAGCATTTGATATAAATAGTGAATAAAATTTAAGTAAATAAGTATATACATATATGAAGTATGGGATATTTTAAACTTACTTCAAATTTGAGAAAAATGATGCCTTATTTACCCTCAAATATATTGAACAAATACTTATATTTGCTCACTATATGATTCAAATATATTTTAAAACTAAGATATATATTTAACATGATTGAAATTACTCTAGTAGCTTCTTAGTTTGTATTAAGACAATCCCTTATTTTGGTTAATGTATATGTTTTTTATTATCTGACATGCTGTATATGCAGTAATAAATAATAAAAGTGATAGATTATTCTCTTGTATCTATAAATTTTAAAAAGTGCTAAATGCATGCTTTTACATAAAGGAATCATTTCATTCTAAATATATTTTGTAGGCTTTATCTAATTTAAAGCATAACTAGTTAGATTAATAGGTAACGAGACACTTGGTCTGTCCTTTTTAGCTGTAATAAACCAAATAACTATATGTTAATTTGTGAAATTAATCTGAAAATTTATTTCAATTGCAATTAAGATACCCAAAGATTTACTTTGGAAAACATAATAAATGTTCTTAAATTTTTACACACTAAAATAATTGAGAAAATGGAAAAAATTGAAATTATTGTATGAGCAGATATATGTACATAATATACAACTCCTGTGTTGGAAGAATTATGGTTTGGATCAAGACCAGACAGGTAATTACTACTTACTAGGAATATGAACTTTGTCAGTACATCTGAAATTTCAATTATGTGGCAAACAATTCTTTTTTTTTTCAGAAGTAATTGTTTCCTAAACAGTTCACATATAACTGGAGACTCTGGGGAAAATATTGGTTACAGAGCTCTACCTCTGTCATAATGCTTACATAATTAATTCATATAATATTCCTACAATCTAAATATATAATGTGAAGTTTGTAGAAATAAAGAATAGAAGCTCAAAGACCATCACCAAATAAGACATATATTTGATAAAAATTAAATATCATGAGACCCTCACAATATTCACAGAACAATGAAAGAAGTGAAAACAATCCCTTCTCCAAAGAAGCTCAACAAGAAAGAAGGCCCAAGGAGGATGCTTGAATCTCACTTAGTAAAAGGAATAAAATGATTATAGGAGGCAGATGAAGGGAGGGATGTGGTTGGGAGAGGGGATTGGGAGGGGAATAAGGAATGGGTTCAGGATCATGTATGAGGAGGGACAGGAGAGATGGCCAGATGGCCATGAAAATGATTGAAAATCTGCAAATGATAGGAGTGGGGAGGTGTTGGAGGGGCATCTCCAGGACAAGAGAGAGAGACCTGGGATAAGGAAGGTATCCAAGAATCAATGGAGGTGACCATAGCTGTGACTCACAACACTGGGAATATGGAATCTGAATAGGACAGTTCCTGTAGCCAGGCAGGTATGCCAGTGGAGCTATAGGGACAATCTCTGGCTGCCCAGGGCCACAGGAACCAGGTCCTCCTGAAAAGCAGGCTGGGGCTGAAAGAGAATAAACAGCAAGAAAGAACCCAGGCCAAAATAACTGCTAATCAAAGCCTAATTAACGTTTACTGAAACTCTGTGCTTATAAAGGGGGAAAGCCCATCTCCAGCAGATCCACTCTTGATGCCTGTTGCCAGCCTGTAAGCAATTTGTTTGACAGCACTAGTTTGGCAAGAAGGTGTCAATCACTGGGTTGCCTGCTGTCTCAGGAATCTCTCAGGAATCTCACGGCCTCTCAGCAGGTAGCAGTGTCTTGGAGAAGAGCAGCACTAGTGACAGAACAATAGAACCATCAGGGTGGGAAGGCTCCACCCCAGGTGGTCTCATTCTCAGTGGCAGCAATGTCTGAGCCAGCCTGCTCAAGGCTGGGGGAGGATACAACATTTGACCCACAAAATTTTCAACCCAAAATGCATCCTGACTATAAGAAATGCAGAGATAAAGATGGAGCATAGACTGAAGGAATGGCCAACCAATAACTGGTCAAACTTGAGACCCATCCCATGGACAAGCACCAATCCCTGATACTTTCAATGATACTCTGTTATGCTTGTAGACAGAGAACATGGCTGTACTCTGAGATGTTCCACCCAGCAGCTGACTCAGACAGATGCAGACAACCATATCCAAACAATGGATTGAGCTTGTGAATTCTTATGGAAGGAGGAAGGTTTGCAGGGCCTGGAGGGGATGGGAACTCTACAGGAAAATCAACAGAGTCAACTAACCTGGACTCTTGCGGGTCTCAAATACTGAACCACCAACTAAAGAACATACATGGGCTGGACCTAGGCCACCTTTCATGCTGTAAAAGTTTTAGCAAGTAAACACTTGCTAAAAAATATCAGATACATTGTAGAGCATTATCAATCAATAGATCTGGACCATGGCCATAAAATCTCTCTTCTTGAACTAGCTAAAATGACATTTTTCCCGTGATTCATTGAAGGTGGTTACACTCAGGGAACTTCAGAATTTTCAATAAGGTACAGCCATGGCAATAACGTCAGAAATTGTTGACAGTTACATGAGGACCAGTAAGTCAAGCCTCAAGAATCAAGTACATGTTTTTTTAACCCATAGAGAATCAGACTGAGTTTCAGGTGATAATGGCCAGATTATCCAGGTGAGACCAAGAGCAATTACCTCTCAGTTTATTTAAAAATGTCAGGAGTGTACTTTGGGAAAATGAAAGGATATTCAGCCTCTTCTTGAGATAAATTCTTTGTGGATGGATTTAAAATCTATTTTTTTTTTTTTTTTTTTTGTTTTGTTTTTTTTTTTTTTTTTTTTTTTTTTTTTTTTTTTTTTTTTTTTTTTTTTTTTTTTTTTTTTCTGTTCTGTCTTGTTTTGTTTGTTTGTTTTTCTCAGTATGAGGCTGGTACTTTGATACTTTGGAAAAGCAAGCCACATTAGAAATTTGAAGTCTGATTGTTTTAACTGTTGATGTATCTATTGTACTCAGGTATTTCCAACAGAGGACAGACTCAGTCTCAGTATCAGAAATTGGGGAATGAAATCCAGTATTCTAAAAGTTCTCACAGAAGACTCTACTAATTATAACCTTTCAGAATAAGAAATCAAGACAGACAGCATCATTATTTTTACCATTGTTTACTTTGAATTTGAGATGCCATTATTGTCCCATAATTTCTCCTTTATTAATTATCTGAGGATGTTTCATTCACATTGTTCTAATTGGGCCACCTTTCATGCTGTAAAAGTTTGAGCTAACTGCAAATCCCTGATGAGTCATATTAAACAGTGTAAATGAGGCATTGAAATAAGGAGGATGTACTTTGCCTAGGATTTAGTAGAGTCCCAAAGTTAATTATATTAATGTCTCATTCTAACTTTATAACCTTCTTAGGACAAAATCTGATGCATCTTCACAGCTTCTTCAAGAATAGTTATAACATAGTGGTGTTTGAAATAAGGGCTGCACGGTTGGCTCGCTTTTATACTGGATAGCATTTTGAGAAAGGAATTAGTTATATTTTTCATTAGCAAAATTTAATAGAAGGAGGAGGAGGAGGAGAAGGAGGAGGAGAAGGAGGAGGAGGAGGAGGAGGAGAAGGAGGAGGAGGAGGAGGAGGAGGAGGAGGAGGAGGAGGAGGAGGAGGAGGAGGAGGAGGAGGAGGAGGAGGAGAAGAAGAAGAAGAAGAAGAAGAAGAAGAAGAAGAAGAAGAAGAAGAAGAAGAAGAAGAAGAAGAAGAAGAAGAAGAAGAAGAAGAAGAAGAAGAAGAAGAAGAAGAGCGGAGTTGGAGGGGAAGGGCAAGGGGAAGGGAGAAATAAAAAGCAAGAACATTAGGAGACCATGTTCTCCTTTCCTGTATTGTATAAACAATAATAAATAGCTCTAGGAAATAGGGAGAACTTAGTGGAGATGTAAGAAACTGAGATTATTCCTTGAAAACTGATTTTCTCATGCTGGCTGATCTACCACCATCTTAGTATGTCATTTCCAGACCTGTTTACTTCTCCTGCCATTACAAAATTGTAACTGTTTTCCAAAAGTTCATGCTTTTTCCTTCAGAGTCAGAGTAAATGTTTATGATAATAGGCAGAAGTCATCATGATGGAATCGCCTATATCTTTGATATTGTGACAATTATACTGGGCTACAGATATTCTTCAAAAGAGACCCCATACTCATCCAATTTACCAATTTTGAGTTGTATTTGTGAGGGTGTAATTATATGTTATAAGGCTTAGAGAAACTGGATGAAAAATATAGAAGATCTGTCTGTACTGCAGATTCCATAATTAATTTAAAATAAGAAAACAAAATCTATCTCCGTGTCAGAGCCCACTAAGTAGAGAACAAAAGAGTCAGGATTTATGGAGGCAATGTCTTATTACAAAACTGATTGCTTCTTTTCTCTATGATTTTTTATTTTTTTTTGTCTACCATTTCTGTTCTTTATCTAGTACTTTGTCAATACATAGTCTTCTCTAGTTTAGGACATATTTTTTTTCTATGATATTTCTTTGTGCTCACTTATAATACCTAGGAGAATCTGGTGCACACAAAGAAATAAGAAAAATGTAGTTATATTCATCCAACTAGAAGTTTTCGTTTCATCGGGGCTGAGGAAAAACAAATATATAAACAAGCTAAAAATCCTCACTGATAGCTTCAAAATATCAAACACAGTAGGCATTCTTTTAACGTTTTAAGAAGTAATAAATGAAATGTTATAAAATTCAGTAAGGATTATTGTTATTAACATCTTAAAGGCTTTGGAATTCCTCTATCAAAAGAAAATGTTCATAATTTCCATTGACTTCACCTTTCTTTTTAATGTATTTTATGTTTTAATATTATTGATAGAACACATTTTTAGCAAGGTCACAAAATTTTGTATGCAAGCCTATAAAATTATCCAATTTTATCAAATTGAAAATTATAGGCAAAGCTATTCTTTCTTGTGAATTACATTATGCACAGATTTTAGGTGGCTTTAGCTAAAGTTTTACTCCCTTTGGAAATAAACTAATGAGATACATGGAATTTGAGGAAAAGTCTGCTTTACAAAGTTTGTATTACTCATTGAGTACCCAGTCTCTGTCATACTATCTACAATGTAATCTTACTAAATTTTTGTCATATAATTATTTGAATAATTATTCATTTCTTCTTTCAAATTGCTATAACATTGACCCACTGTTGCTTCTGCCAACCTTCCTAGGGAATGCTATTACTTTTTAAATTTTTTCATTTTTCTCTTTGCCTTTAAAAAAGTATAATTATACCTATTTGTATAATTCATATCCTTTAATGACTAACTTGTCTACCCTAAGTTTGGTGAATGAGCTTCTTTAGTTATGAAATTGTAGATTTTTGATCATACCTAGGAATTATTTGTAACTTTCATAGATTTTTATATTGGAAAGACAACTTATTATAGACAATGTGGTTTTATCTATATGATCATCTAAAATGATTAACAAATACAATAGGGTATTGGCTTACAGATTAAATCAATAATGCACCAATGGTATTGCATCAATGAGATATGGCTGGTATGAAAATTCTGAGCTTTAATAAATTTAATGTTTAAAATGGAAACAGAAATGTGGATCATCTTCGAAGCTCAAAGGCAAGTCTGGTGATTAATTATATACAAACTTGCATTGTAGGAATAATAGCAGTAAGCTGTTAAATTCAGTGTAGTAAAGCTTTTATTAGAATTTCCTATGGTTCTTAGTCATATTATACTCATATTGACAAGAGGATAAATAGTACACTGTAGAAACTAAAGTACATTTCATAACAATACAGTAATGATAATGCACTAGGTCTAATTTTATTGATATTTTGAGGAAAATTCATACTGTTTTCCACTATGGCTGCATTATTTTACAGTCTCAGTAACAATTAAAGATTCACTTTTGCTATATCCTTACAAGATTATGTTGTTGCTTGTTTGTTTTAGTTAATTTCTATTTTTAGTGCCTTGAGATTATACTTCATTCCTGTGATGATGGTGATCAGTTTTTCCAATACTGTTCATCATTCATGTGCATCCTTCTGACAAATGTGTTTAAAAGAAAAATTTCCCCATTTTAAGTGTATTATTTGGTCTTTTTAGTTATGTTTGTGGTTCTGAGTTATTTGCATGCTGTATATACATATTTATATTGTTCTTAGATACCTTGCATTAATGTATATAATTATTCCTCCCATTCTCTTTACAGTTATGGTCTTTTCACTTTTCATGGTTTCCTTTGCTTTACAGGGATTTAGAAAGTATTGCTTGTTCATTTTATTTCTGTGTATTTCTTTTAAATTGTTACCTTTGCAACAACAACAAAAAAATAGAGCTAAGATAAACATATGAACTTCTTACAGCATTACAATAAGTTTCTCTTGCCCCAATATTAATGTTTCTCAAAATGGCTTAAAGGATTATTCCCAATGAGTCTATTTATATAATTTTGCCCTTGTTATAGACACATCTATTACATTTGACAGAATT
Source organism: Mus minutoides (assembly GCA_902729485.2). Lineage (NCBI taxonomy): Eukaryota > Metazoa > Chordata > Mammalia > Rodentia > Muridae > Mus > Mus minutoides. Next base: position 1,072,717 of record LR749502.1, read on the forward strand.
GGACATTCCTTCATGGACATTTCTTTGGCTTCTGATAAGTCACATATTTCTCCCACTTTCCTTGCTTTCTATTTTTCTTTTTTTTTTTTTTTTTTTTTTTTTTTTTTTTTTTTTTTTTTTTTTTTTTTTTTTTTTTTTTTTTTTTTTTTTTTTTTCATTTGTTTTTTTTTCCCTTCCTAATTCTTTTTATATAACTCACAACATAGGCAACTATTGAAAGTTGGGGGTCTTCAAATTCTTCAGACTCATTTTGTGATACACTTTCTTAATTTATTTATAATCAGTTGGCTCCTAATACACTTGTATGTCTAATATATTTCTTTTACTTTACACCAGAACTTTGAATAGGAACTTGAAGGTAATTATATCCAAAACTTAACTCATCATTTTTTTCTTCATGTACATTTTCTGTGTTTCTAGAAAACATGGAGGACACTAACCATTCACTTAATTCTATCTAAAAGTCTGAGTAATATCCATTACTTTAATTCTGATTATTCCTCTTATTTTCAAGATTAGATGTGCATTGTTTTTCCTCCTACCAAACATTTTCATATATCCCTCTTTGTCTATTTTTAAACTCATGGCACCACTTTTCACTATCGTTATACACAAGTATGTTCATGATTTATGCAATAGATATTATATGTGTGTATTCATATAGACACATTTTCAATGCAATCATTTACCAATTATAAACCTGTTTCATAATGATGAGAATATCTCCTGTGAAATGTTATTTTTCTTAGTAATATTATTATATAATTATGAGAGAGTATATCTGTACAGATGTTGGTACTATATTCAACTACACACCTTAGTTATAACATATATTCATCTCTAATATGGCATATTTTCCCATGGTTCATGGTAAACAATATTGCATATTGTTAAAGGAAGTGAAACGATAAGGGATAATATCTAGAGCAGCAAACATGGCATATCCACAACCACTGTCAATAGCATAGCATTTCTGGTTTATAGTAAGCATTTGTGACTTTTAATAAGTAGAACTATGAGAAAAATATCACAGTATGGTACAACCAATACTTAAATTCTAAAGATATGCTATTATTTAATTATCAAAGATTAAATACTAAGTACAGTACATAACTGTATATGTTAAACCTTCATATACTGTCAGTAAAGTTTGTCTCTCTCTCTCTTTCTCTCTCTGTGTGTATGTGTGTGTGTGTGTTTGTGTGTATGTGTGTGTGTGTGTGTGCACACACACGCACATGCACACATACACTGGTGAATGCTGGCGTATGCCTGTGCACTTGCTGGCAATGATTAGTGGAGAGCATTGGGTTCAATTACTCACCACTTTATTCTTTTGAATCTGGAGCTTGGCTTGTGGCCAGAAAGCCCCGACAATCTCTCTACCTTCATCCTTGATTTATGCCCTGATTTTTATGTTGATGCTAGAGATTTGAACTCAGTTCTTCATGTAAGAAACAGCAAGCATATTTACACAGAATGCCATCTCTCCAGACAAATAGGTTTGTTTATATCAACATTATCAATTACAAGTGAGGGATGTGTTGTGCTGTGATGTCATAGGGTAGAAAGAAATGTTTAGCTCCATTTTCATGAGCTACTGCTGAATATATAATTCACTGTTTACTAAAACACTTATGAGCTGCCTGACTTCTACAAATATTATTTCTTCAATATTTACTCCTTGTCTCTTATATAACATGTACATGGAGCCTACATTCTTATTATCTTGCCTAGAGTGGCACAATAACCTTTTGATATTTGCCTGCATCAATCATTTTCTTCTCATATTCATCTTCTATGCCACAACAGATTTAGTGCTTTTTCTGCCTCTTGGCTTCTAAAATTATTATCTTCTGCTTTTCTTATTACTTATTTTTTCTTCTTAGCTCTTAGTTTGCTCATCCATTATATGTGTTATTCCTCAATATTCTGTACACCTACAATTCATCTCAGGTTAAATCTTGTTCATGGTGTAAAGTAGAGATTCAATTTATTTTCTGGCAGTTTTTGCAATAGCATTTGTTGAAGAAGCTGTCTTTCCTCTGTGATGTCTTCTCAATACTCTTTTCAAAATTGATATTGTTGTACATATTTTCTTTCTTTCTTCTTTCTTTCTTTCTTCCTTCCTTTCTTTCTTCTTTCTTTCTTTCTTTTTCTTTCTTTTTAAAGCAATGTATATACACTATTGTGATTTTTTTTTTTACTTGCATGTATATATGTATGTAAAGCACTTGCAAGGATGTCTGATACCCACAGATGTCAGATGATGGAGTCAGGTACCCTGGATGTGGAGTTATAGATAGTTATAAGCTGCCATATGAGTGGGAGGGACTGAATCCAGGTCCTCTACACTAGCAACAACTGATTTCTTTTAAACTATTTATTTACTTATTTATTTACATCACAAATGTTGTCCTTCTTCCATGTCCCACCTTACAGAGTTCATACTCTATTTCCCTCCCTTCTTCCTCTGAGAGAGCAGTGGTATCATTATTCTCCTTACACTGGTGCCTCAAGTCTCTGCAGGATTAGATGCATCCTCTCCCACTGAGGTCAGGCATGGTAGCCCTCAGCTACATATGTGTTCATGGCCTTGGACTAGCCTGTGTATGCTTTTTGGTTGGTGGATCAGTCTCTAGGAGCTCCCAGGGGTCCAGTATACTTGACACTGATGCTTTTACTGTGGGTTTGCCATCTCACTGGGGACTTCCAGGCCTCCCTCTAACTCTTCCATGGAGGTCCCCAACCTCCTTTGTTCATTGTTTGTCTGTAGGTGTCTGCATCTGCCTCAGCTGCTGGATAGAGCTTCTCGGTGGGCTGCTGGTAGGGCCTTGTCTGCAAGCACAACATAGCATCATCATGTCTCCAGCTGCATATGTAGCAGAGGATGGAGGGGAAACCAGGAAGGAGGATAACATTTGAAATGTAAAAATTAAATATCCAATTAAAAAAATAATGTGAGAAATTGGTGCCTGCCAATGGGATGTGTCTCAACATGTGCCAGTCACTGGACAGACTCTCCTTCAGCCTCTGTGCCATCTTTGTCTCTGAATTTCTTTTAGACAGGACCAATTTTGGGTCAAAGTTTTATAGGTCGATTTTTGTCCAAATCCCTCTACTTGGGGTCCTATCTGGCTACTGGAAATGGTCTCTTCAGCTTCCATATTCCTCTCTGTTCAGCATTTCAGCTAAGGTTACCTGCATTGACTTCTGGGAGTCTCCCTCAACCTGTGTCTCTGGGACTTCCTAGAGAATCTTTTTACCCCCTACTCCAGGAAGCTGCATATTTCCATTCATTCTCCCAGCCCTTTGGATCTTTCTTCTGTCTTTCCCAATGCTTGATCCTACCCTCACTTTCCCCTATCCCTCTGCTCTCACATCTAGATCTGTCTTTCCCTCTGCCTCTTATGACTATTTTGTTCCTCCTCAAAGTAGGATTCAAAAAACATCACAACCAATAAATGACTCATAGACCATATTCAATCTGTCCTTAAATATGATTAAGCTGTTAAAATGCAACAAAGGCCTTACTGCCAAGCCCTCTCTTGAGGTGACTGGAGTTCTGCATCAAGCAAATGGCAAGCACACTTAGTGATGGTTACTCTGATGTATACACATACATGCTTACACTATTGCTACCTAATGACCTATGACATCCCAGGGAGTAACAACTCCACCACATAGCAGCATAAGACATAACAAGTAACTATGTCAAAATACGATCAATCCACACAATTGTTAGGTCTTAGTATCTTAGCTTTCATTTTCTGCTAGTGTAAAATTATGAAGTTAATGAGAAGTGAAAGCTTTGATTTGATTCAGGTACTTTTTAGACAACAGTATATGCCATCATATATGACTTTTTTTTTTCAAATAATTAATTTATTTACATTCCAGCCATTGCTCTCGCTTCTGTTCCGCCTCCCACAGTTCCTCATCCAACTCCCCCCTCACCCTTGACTCCAAGAGAGCCTGTGAAAATGAAACTAGCACAGAGTTCCTTGGTTTTACTAAGATGTAGTATCAATAAGATTAAGATTTAGCACCAGTAAGATTGAGCCAGTAATCTTTCCCTGTGTTTCAGACAGCCTTTTATTAACATATTACTTTTTCTCTTTTCGAATGTATTTTCACTAATTTTCGAGAAGAGCTAAACTTTATAATCTTCTCTTTGTCATTCTAGAAATGACTCTATCCTAGCTATGCTTCAGAATCAGATCTACTGATGCTGCACCTGACACACATTTCATAGCGCAGTACCCTCAATTTTGTTTAACCCTAACCTGTTCTTGGATCCCTCTTCATTTTCTGTTTATTTTCCAACTGATTTTGCATCAGATTAACATGAAATTATTATGGAATAGTGCAGGACATCATTTTCATTGTAGGTTGTCATTATTTTATAGTGTGAAAAGGTACAATAGGTGATCTTAAATGTACTTTTTAATAAAACTATGATGTTGTTTTGATTGACTTTTTGTTATTGAACCTTCACCTATTCTGCAGATTTCTTGGGCTTTCCAAAATCCGACCTATAGGTCTGATTATGACAAATGGCAGAAAGCTTTTTGAAAAGGAAAATGTGATAGCAGTGGGTGGATGCCCTAATGAAGCTCTACATTTGTAAGTAGGGCACTCTGTGCTCTCTCTACAGTGATGACTTTTAGTAATGTCACTGATGACATTTCTACCCCATCCATTAAGAATGGAATACTTTCAATCACTTACTTTTCCCCCTTTAAAATCAGCAATTCAGTTCTTTTGGCTGACAGCTTCAGAGGGACAGGCAATTAGATCATCTGATGAGTGGTTCCACTGTATTAAAATGAAGTGCATGGGCTTTCATAAATAGCTATACTGGCAAATGTGCCCCCAAGAAACTGGGTTAGAACTTCTCAAGTGAGAAATAAGTTTGTGGTCCTCTGTTGAAGGGCCTGGATACAGGTGAATTGTTCAGCCCTAGCAGCATCCTAGGATTAGGTCACACTTGCTCAAACCAACTAATTTCTTTATCATAAATACATTTTTTTTAATTCACTGAAGAATTCTTTCTTGAGTTAATGTTATTCCAAGGAACCTATCATCTGCAACCTTGCTGGAAGCAAAATGAAAACTTGTTTTACTGTTGCACAGTTTATGGAACTTTTGTTCATTGGAGGCCAATAATCTTATAAGGACAAAGCATAATATTGTGCAATGTTCAATACCAACTTCCTTATGTGTTCAATATGCAAAGTACCTTCACACTTGTATAACATATTATAAGAGACAAAATAGACAACGATGACTATGGGGACAAATGCATTATTTCAAACTAAGCATTGAAAAGGTATTCACAGGAACAATGTTCCTGTGTTCCTTATTTATATACTATCCTATTCATTAACATGCCCCAAAGGCATCATTCAATGTATATTATGCTGAATCTCAGAAAAGAGATTTGAACCTGGGAAGCATAAAGTAATTAGAAGAAACTGAGCTTAGAAATACATTACAAAGTTTTGTTGAGTTTGTGAATATGGGTGGGAGATGGGAATGTGCTTCTATAAAATTATAAAAACATTAATGTGCACTGTACTACCCACTTCTATACATTATAAAATTAAAAAATAAAAGTATTTAATAGAACTTTTGTCTTATTTAATATACCTTTTGTATAGTCCAATAACTAATAAAATAGAAGATGACAAAATACAGACCAAGCACACAGCTTGTTGATGAATTATTTGTAGAATTCTCTCATTACCATTTTATTTATTTTATTTTATTTTATTTTATTTTATTTTATTTTTTTGTATAGGAGCCTGTGTGGGCCATTTTTTCCAATTTTTATTAGATATTTTCTTCATTTACATTTCACATGTTATCCTGAAAGTTCTCTAAGCTCTCCCCCATCCTCCTCCCTGCTCCTATACCCACCCACTCCCACATATTGGCCCTGTCTTTTCCCTGTACCGGGGCATATAAAGTTTGCGTGACCTCTCTTCCCAATGATGGCCAACTAGGCCATTTTCTTCTATTTATGCAGCTAGAGACATGAGCTCTTGGGGTACTAGTTAGTTCATGTTGTTCTTCCACCTATAGGGTTGAAGACCCCTTCAGCTCCTTGGATACTTTCTCTAGCTCCTTCCTTGGGAACCCTGTGTTCCATCTAATAGCTGACTGTGAGCATCTACTTCTGTGTTTGCCAGGCACTGGTATAGCATCACACGAGACAGCTATATCAGGGCACTTTCAGCCCATCTTGCTGGCATAAGCAATAGTGTCTATGTTTGATGGCTGATTATGGAATGGATCTCAGGCTGCAGCAGTCACTGGTTGGTCCATCCTTTTGATTAAGCTCCACAATTGATCTCTGTAACTCCTTCAATGTGTGCTTTGTTCTTAATTCTAGAAAGGGGCCAAGTGTCCACATTTTGATCATCATTCTTCTTGCGTTTCATGTGTTTAATAAATTGTATCTTGGGTAGTCTAGGTTTCTGGACTAATATCCACTTATCAGTGGGTACATGTTATGTGAGTTCTTTTGTGATTGGGTTACCTCACTCAGGATGATACCCTCCAGATCCATCCATTTGCCTAGGAACTTCATATATTCATTGTTTTTAATAGCTGAATAGTACTCCATTGTGTAAATGTTCCAATTTTTTTTGTGTCCGTTCCTCTGTTGAGGGACATCTGGTTTCTTTTCAGCCTCTGGCGATTATGAATAAGGCTGCTATGAACATAGTGGAACATGTGTCCTTATTACTAGATGGAACATCTTCTGGATATATGCCCAGGAGAGGTATTGCAGGATCTTCCAGTAGTACTATATCCAATTTTCTGAGGAACCACCAGACTGATTTCCAGACTGGTTGAACAAGCTTTCAGTCCCACCAACAGTGGAGGAGTGTTCCTCTTTCTCCACATCCACTACAGCATCTGCTGTCACCTAAATTTTTGATCTTAGCCATTCTTACTGGTGTGAGGTGGAAGGTTGTTTTGATTTGCATTTCCCTGATGATTAAGGATGTTGAACATTTTTTCAGGTGCTTCTCAGCCATTCAGTATTCCTCAGTTGAGAATTCTTTGTTTAATTCTGTGCCCCACTTTTTAATGGGGATATTTGATTTTCTGGTGTCCACCTTCTTGAGTTCTTTATATATATTGGATATCAGTCCCCTATCTGATTTACGATTGGTAAAGAACCTTTCCCAATCTGTTGGTGGCCCTTTTGTCTTGTTGACAAGATCTTCTGCCTTACAGAAGCTTTGCAACTTTATGAGGTCCCATTTGTCAATTCTTGATCTTACAGTACAAGCCTTTGCTGTTCTATTCAGGAATTTTTCCCCAGTGCCCATATCCTTGAGACTTTCCCCCACTTTCTCCTCTATAAGTTTCAGTGTCTCTGGTTTTATGTGGCGATCCTTAAATCACTTAGATTTGACCTTAGTATGAGGAGATAAGAATGGATCAATTCCCATTCTTCCACATGATAACTGACAGTTGTGCCAGCACCATTTGTTGAAAATGTTGTCTTTTTTCCACTGGATAGTTTTAGCTCCTTTGTCAAATATCAGTTGACCATAGGTGTGTGTATTCATTTCTGGGTCTTCAATCCTATTCCATTGATCTACCTGTCTGTTTCTGTACCAGTACCATGCAGTGTTTATTACAATTGCTCTGTAGTACAGCTTGAGGTCAGGCATGGTGATTCCACCAGAGGTTTTTTTATTGTTGAGAAGAGTTTTTGCTAGCCTAGGTTTTTTGTTATTCCAGATGAACTTGCAAATTGTCTTTTCTAGATCATTGAAGAATTGAGTTGGAATTTTGATGGGGATTGCATTGAATCTGTAAATTGCTTTAGGCACGGTAGCCATTTTTACTATATTGATTCTGCCAATCCATGAGCATGGGAGATCCTTCCATCTTCTGAGATCTTCCTCAATTTCTTTCTTCAGAGACTTGAAGTTCTTGTCATACAGATCTTTCACTTCCTTCATTATTGATCTTTTCCTCTCCTTTTCCTTCCACCCCGTACACAAACATTCTAGTTTAAATAAGGACAAATATTTTCTTACTTTATTTTTCTTCTTCTTCCTTTTTTTTTTCCTTTTTTAAATAGTAGTATGAATCAAACCCAGAACTTTGCAAGGGCTAGTCAAGATTTCTATCAATAAACTATATGTAGACCTGCTTTATTTTATTTTATTTTACAGTGAAACAAAGTCTCACTAAGTTTCCAGACCTGTTCTGGAATGTATTTTATAGGGCAGGAAGTTATTGAACTTTTGACCTTCTTATCACAGGCTCCTGAATTGCTGAGATTACATTCCTACATACCAGGCCTTGTGAGTTTTTGATTTTTAATGCAAGATTCTATCATATTATTATTACTCTTTATTTTTCCACTAACTAATATAATAAGTTCAGTACAGATATGCATATAAATGAAATTATTGTGTTTTTTCTGTGTTAGTTTACTCAATAAGTATATATTAGTAGTGTCATGAAAAAAATTCGTCATAAAGGATAACAGATCTACCCACTAAAAAAGAAAAATTCATGAGAAAGAAATAAGAAAGTGATTAGTTTTATTTGTATTTTCATAACTTGGCTCTATTACCTGTAGTCACTCCTTCCTCATAAGCAAACAAACACAGAAAAATATATTTTATAGTAAAAGTGTAAAATGCATGTGAAAGTCCACATTTTCAGAATGGCTATTATAACTTAATAAAAGTTCATTGAGATATATGGACATGAATCTGGTTAATTTTGTGATGTAATGATTATATTTGTAAGCTTTTATACAGAAGTTTATTAATTAAAACGATGAGTTTTTCCTTAGCATGTTCATAGGTAATTGACAAGTTATGTTTAAAATGGCTGACCAGAATTTTTTAACAATGAATGCGTATTTTATGTGGAAAAAAAGCATAAAATGAAGGGTTTTTTGACACAGTGTAAAAGATCTGGTAACTAAAACATGTAATTTGAGTTAAATAACCAACTTTACCTCTATTAGGAAGAGAAGACCAACAAGTGCACATCTAGACGAGCATGCATAACAATAGAAGATGATGGTGGGCAAACTGATCAATGCAACATTCCGTGAAAATGAGATTTATTAGAAACTAAGGGAAGGTGTAGAAAAATGTGACAGTTAAGGCTGATAAGAACTGAGATCTAGAAAGATTATAACTGTTCTGTGAATGCTTTGCTAGATCAGTTCAAAATGTAAACATTTTTCCATAAAATAGATACAAAGCCATCTCTGATAATGATAGTCATTTCTAATGCAGATGCCAGTCACTGAAGAGCTGAAACAGAAAGATATGGTTGTTTAATTCCTGAATGAGCAGTGTTCCACTTTCCTCCTTTCCCCAGGAGCTGCATACATAGTGCAGAAAGATATTGATATCCCTACCTTCTGTCTAATTTTTAGCTGTCATTCAATGAGATACAACAGAGAATAAATCAGAAAACTGAATATTTTATATATGCCACAGTAAATAGGATGATTTTATGGACAGAAAGAAATTGGCACTAGATGCCATGTGGAGAAGAACCTTTTAATACTTCATGCACTCCTATTTTAATCAAATTCAAGTTGTCATTTATATTTAAGAATTATAAATATATCATTCAAGATGATGTTGATATACATTTTGTTTTTGTGCAAATACAGCAAAAATTATGAAAAATCAAAACGATTCAAAGTCTGAACTTTGCATACCAAGAAGGCATTTTAACTGACTACATAAACTACATAACCCAATCAGTGGTTCACCTCCACTGTCAAAAATTTAAAACTCAAGTTTTGAGAAGAGGTTAATTATTTATATTTGAGACACTTTCATCCATTAAAAAATCTAGCAAAAAGTTTCAAATTCTATGTTTTTATACTGAGATGGTACTTTGAGTTTATGGGTAAAATTTTAGATATATAAAAGCATACAATAAAGCTAGGCATGGTGGCGCATGCCTTTAATCCTAGCACTCAGGAGGCAGAGGCAGGTGGATTTCTGAGTTCGAGGCCAGCCTGGTCTACAGAGTGAGTTCCAGGACAGCCAGGGCTATACAGCATACAATAAGTTACAATTAAGTTTAGTAGTTTCCCTTAGTCTTTAATATTGCCTCGAAATTACTAACCATGAGACATCTTTTCATCACCAGTTAATATATTATTGTAGAAAATTTAACCTCCCACTTCAGCAATGAACATAGCATCCAGATAAATCATTAAGAACATGACAAATTTGAACAATATTGTGGGTCAAATAGATCATATATATATATATATATATATATATATATATATATATATATATATAAAACATTCCAGTCAACAACAACAGAGCACATATTTCAAGCACACATAGAATAACCTTGGGAATAGATCTTAATTTATACACCTAGACTTTCAAAGGGAGTGAAATTCATATAAATTGTTATCCAAATCCATGGTACTGGAAAACTCACAGATACATTGAAATAATCATGTCTTATCTCCTAAAGCAAAAACATACAAACAAACAAACAACAAAACCCAAACAAAAACAAAAAAATAAAAAATTTCAAAATAATGACAGAAGAAAGAGAAATGGAAATATATTTTCAAACTTATGGAACTTAACACAATAGTTAATATGTTGTTATGAACTTCTATATCAATATAGTAAAAGCAGGTGGGTGCTATGTAATTCTAACACATTAGTAATGAAGGCAGGAGGATGCTGAATTTGAAGCCATCTAGGACTACATATTGTCTTTCTGATCTCCTGTCCCTCCAAAATTCTCAAAGGAAAATAAAACATTAATTTTTATACAATAAAAACTTAGAAAAGAAGCAAACGGTGTTCAAATTGAAAAAAAATAGAGAATAGAGATGATCAAAATATAAATAACAAAGACACTAGAATATAACAGATTTATTATTATAATAAGACATGATTTCATTTGGGACAAATTGATAAAAGTCTAATTCACATTAGATAGAAAGACAGCATCTTCAATAAATGGTGCTGGTCAAACTGGATGGCTACATTCAAAAGAATCCAAATAGATCCATACTTATTGCCCTGCTCAAGAATCAACTGTAAATGGATCAAAGATATCACCATAAAACCAGATACACTCAACCTGAGAAGTTGGGAATATCCTTGAACTCATTGACACAAGAAAATATTTTCTGAAGAGAACACTGCTAGTAGAGACACTAAGATGAACAATTAATTAATGGGACCTCATGAAACTAAAAACTTTTTTTCTATACAGAAAGGGACATCATCATTAGAAGAAAGTAATAGCCTACAAAATGAAAAAAAAAAAGATTTTTACCAGATACATCTGACAGAGAGCTAATATAAAAAATGTAGCCTTCAGGTTCACAATGCACCAGCGCTGGTTTCCAGTACTGGGGGTGTGCTCTCTCCCAAGGGCCCTATGGGACTATCCAAGCGATCATGGGACCACTGGTGAGCTGAACACAACATCTGTTCCAATCTAATCTCATGGGACTTGAGACAGAGGCTGGGAGAGAGACAAAGGACCAGACCAGGGCAGCACCCTTCCGGTCCGCACCACATCAGTGCCAGTCTCAGGTGCAGGGGGTGTGCACTCTCCCGAGGGCCCTACGGGAGTCTCCAAGTGATCTTGGGACCACTGGTGAGCTGAACAAAACATCTGTTCCAATCCAATCTCCTGGGACTTGAGACAGCAGCTGGGAGATAGAAAAAGGGCCAGAACAGGGCAGCAGGTCCCTTCTGGTCTGCACCAGCACCAGGTATCCTCGGGTAGAGATGGCAGGAGGCAAGCATAAGAACAGAAGCAACAGAAACCAAGGGAACTTGGCATCACCAGAACCAAAGTCTCCCACCATGTCAAGTCCTAGATACAACATCACACCAGAAAAGCAAGACATGGATCTAAAGTCACTCATGATGATGATGATGATGATGGAGGACTATAAGAAGGAAATACAGGAAAACACAGATAAACAACTAGAAGCATTTAAAGAGGAAAAACTTAGAGAGTAACAGGAAAACAATACCAAAAAGGTGATGGAATTGAACAAAACCATCCAGGACCTAAAAATGGAAGTAGAAACAATAAAGAAAACCCAAAAGGAGATAACCCTGGAGATAGAAACCACAAGAAAAAAAAAAAAAATCAGCAACCATAGATACGAGCATCAGCAACAGAATACAAGAGATAGAAGAGAGAATCTCAGGCACAGAAGATTCCATAGGGAGCATAGACACAACAATCAAAGAAAATGCTGAATACAAAAGATCCTAACTCAAATATCCAGGAAATCCAGGACACAATGAGAAGATCAAACTTAAGGATAATAGGAGTTTGTGCCTATATAGAATATTATGCCTATTCTAACTAAGGCTTTTTGCTCCTAAAACAAATAAAATATTTTCCCATGGGTTCAGCATAAGTATAGATAAATAAGTGTAACAGTATTGTTTGCAGAGATAAGAAAATGAGTGAATCACAAACATGACATAATTACAATGTGGTACTTATAGATCCCTTTGAAGTAAGTATCCACAAATTTGAATTGAAGTACATGAGCAGTTTCACATTTTTCTCAAGGCAAATACTATTATGCATGTTTAAGTAGAGACACTTGAACTGGTTTACTGAGGCTGCAACTTTGCCATGAATACAATAAAGCAAGATAATGGTAAGGGGGGTATCTTAGTCAGGGTTCTATTCCTGCACAAATATCATGACCAAGAAGCAAGTTGGGGAGGAAAGGGTTTATTCGGCTTACACTTCCACATTGCTGTTCATCACTGAAGGAAGTCAGGACTGGAACTCAAGCAGGTCAGAAAGCAGGAGCTGATGCAGAAGCTGTGGAGGGATGGTTTTTACTGGCTTCCTTCCCCTGGCTTGCTCAGCCTGCTCTCTTATAGAACCCAAGAATACCAGCCGAGGGATGGTCCCACCCACAAGGAGCCTTTCCCCCTTGATCACTAATTGAGAAAATGCCTTACAGCTGGATCTCATGTAGGCATTTTTCTCAACTGAAGCTTCTTTTTCTATGATAACTCCAGCTGTGTCAAGTTGACACAAAAATCTAGCAAGTACAGGGGGTTTGTCTATATATGTAATTCTAATATACATTGCATTAAAAAATTCCCATCTCTCAAGCTTACTGAAAGCCTATTCTGGCAACCAGGGGATCCTTACTTAAGCAAGACTCTACCATATTTGTTTAAAGTGTCCTCCAAGATAACCTTTAGCTCCCTGACACTATGACAAGGGAAAAGGAAAACTGCTAAACAGTAAAACACTGGGTTCTTTAGAACCATTAGAAAGAAAACCATTTCCATCACTTGTTATTCTTATTTACCCTATTGTATGAGATTGTTCAAAGTAGAAACAATAAACTGGAAACTCATCCATGGAAAAACAAAATAGACCAAAACGTCTCTCAAATAGGAACTCTGTATGAATGTCTTAACAGGGCTTCCATTATTTCTTCAGGGTATTCTAAATCTTAATTTGAAGATGTTACTTTTGCTCCTTAATCTGGCTATTTCAGTAGTCATTTGGATATCTTAATTTTCTAATTCGATAATGCTTTGCAATGCAGTGTTTGCTGATTTAGATGCTATTTGCTATTTGTCCTTTTACTTTTGCTTGCTATATGTTTGATAGATTCAGTCATTGGAAATGGAAAGTATGGCTGATACACTATTCTTGAAACTCTACAAAATGCTGAGTGACCATACCAATATGCTATAAAATAAGGAAAGAAGAGAAGACATCAAAAGGGAAAGGCAGTCAAAGCACATTTGTATCAATTAGAAACTAGTGAGATCGAAGTGTTAGTTAAGTTAGACAAACAGGGATAATAAAATTGTAAAATGGAATGTATTAAATAATCAATATTTTTTTGAAAATTATTCTTCATTTAATAAACAGAACATGTACTTTACAGGAAAAAAATAACAATTATAAAATAAGTAGCCATGGTTACAATGACATTTATAAAGGTTAAAGTAGAATAACTCAATAATGAATATTTTGATTGACATTAATGTTATTAATTAGTTATATTTATTGTTAATGTGATTGTTTACAGTAATATCATGAATATAATCTTTGGTGGGAGGTACTTTGAGACCGGCTTTATCTGTGTAATCTTGGTTGTTCTGGATCTCACTCTGAAGACGAGTCTAGGCCCGAATTTACAAGGATCCATCTTCCTCTGTCTCCTGAGTGCTCTGCTTAAAGGCATAGACCACCACCACCCATCAAATGTACTTAGTGAAACAGTATTGGAAAAAGGAGAATTGAATTGAATTGAATTGAATTGAATTGAATTGAATTGAATTATTTGTTTGGATGATACTCTATTGAGTATTGAATCAGTAAATTTTACATATATAACATTGCAGTTCATAGATCAAGAGCCAGTTCTTCTAAGAATAAAGGATGTTGCTTTGTGATATTAGTTGATCTCTGTTATATAGCAAAGACAAGGTTTTGTTGAGTAACAAACTGTACTCAATATCGAATAAATTAAAAAGACTATTTGTCTGATAATTATAAAAGTTATTGACTTCCTAATTTTTAAAGCTGGTTCAAAGATAATAGCAACACCAGAAAGAAGATATGATAGGCGACGAGATGACCACAAAAGATTATTGTTTTCCTGTAAAACAAAAATGCTTATGAGAAAATTGGTAGAAAATAAGAGTTGTCACTGAACATATATTACGAGGTTCAGCATGATGAGCAGAATGACCACTGGGACCCAATCAAATAAGAAATTGTATCAGAAAAGAGATGTGCTATTTATGTAAATATTAGAATTCAGTCAATATAGCATTTCCCATGATATATGGCTGTTAATGGAAACAGGTATTAATAAATGAAAAGCATAGCCATGGTATTCTAGAGGCAGAAAGTTGAATTACAAGTGTGATGAGTGGCAATATAAGCTTACAGAAACAAGTTGCATTTTTTTTTTCTTTTTCTTTTATACATTTGTAAGTAATAATAGATACAGGGATCTCCAGAACACACAGAGTATCAGAGCTTCCTTAAAAATAAACATTAATGAGAGATAATTCCTTATTTCTTAGAATAATATCTCTGGGGTTTCTTCTTGACACATGAAGATGGAGGTACAGATACAGGTTAAAGATGCTGCTTACCCTTGACAACCAAAATCACAGAAGTCATAGCAAAGGCAGTTATAATTCAATGGTCTGAAACTCTCAAAGGGAATAAAGCTAAAGTAATAGAAGCCTGGAGCAATGTGGTTTAGGCTATCAATGACAAATTATTTCACTGAATAAGCAAAATAGAATGCATTAAATAAAACAAATGAAGCTTTACATGAACATCTCTAATTTTAAAAAGGACTTTGGAAGAAAATATAAAGAAAGGCATACAATCAAGGACAAACACATCAAAAGCTCTAAGACTAGTGATCACTATATTTTAGAAATAACAGTGGGAGGCTAGAACAAGGATGTATGTATGCTTGCACACAATTGTCACATTGAGCATCATTCACATTTTCAGTTAATGGATGTTAATAAGGATAATAGAAGCTCTGGATCCATGAGAGTGCTAAGCATGAATAGGAGGGACTTGGAAGATAGAAGGCTGGGATGCATGTGGAAATCAAGTTGTGGTAGGGGCTGGAAAATCATAAACTCCTGACTTAAGGCAGTAGGGTCACTACTTGGATTGCACTTTAATAGTTAACAGTGTCAATATATTGAGAAGACCAAAACATGTAATACATTTCAACATTGATTTATACAGCATATGTCTTCAGTGTCAGATATTAACTTTGTGGGACGGTATCTTAGAGGCCTGAAAATCATGAGTGAAATTTTACCTACAAGCTTGCAGGTGCAATTTTTCAGTTGTAGCATAAAAACAAACTTTGAAGAACAAATAGAGAGGGATGCTATCTTAGAGGTCTGCAAATAAGTTTGAAGAACAGATAAATGCAAATGTATAAACAGTACAGTGTGATACTGAGTGTGCAAAGCACAGCTGATAGTGCTTCTTAAACTCTGTACAAATATAGATTATTTAAATATTGAGAGGTACAATCAACTTATTTTCAGTAGCATCTCACTGTAGAATGAAGTACTGCTGGAAGGCACAGTAGAATCTTCAGGTCAGCAGGAAGGAGTAAGAAAGAACTCTTTTACCTGGTGATTCTACACAACTCTATTCACTATATGTCCATAGTAAGAATTTCCCAGATAGAGAATGGATACAGGAATATTATGCTAAAGATGTGAACTAAATTACCACAAAAAAAAAGCACAGCCACGCATTTGCTTTTTAGAGATAGAATCAAATTTTATTTACAGCTAAAAATAGGCCTGAATAATATTGTCCAGTTTATGTAACTTAATGTCCACAAGTATTAAATAGCTCTAAAATAATAAGTGATCTGCATGCTCCATTCATGCCTATAGAAATGCCTGTTTTCAACAATTGACACATTTTTTCATGTTTTCTTTACTCAGTGACATTTTATGAGAAAGATAACCACCAAAAGCATCAGGACTCTAACATAATAGCTTGACTATTTTTCTAAAAACCTTTAGAGAAACTATTTCAGGTATTTCTGGTCCAAGTCTTTAAACTATCTTTGACTTGGAACAGGTTGATTAATGTATCTGTATGTGAATAAGTCATTATCAGCAAGGGAAGTTGTCTTTGTCAGGGTTTCTATTCCTGAACAAACATCACGACCAAGAAACAAGTTGGGGAGGAAAGAATTTATTCAGCTTTACGTTTCACATTGCTGTTCATAATCAAAGGAAGTCAGGACTGGTACTCAAGCAGGTGCTGACGCAGAGGCCATGGAGGGATGTTTTTTTCTGGCCTGCTTCACTTTGCTTGCTAAGCTTGCTTTCTTATGGAACCCAGGACTGCCAGAACAAGGATAGCACACCCACAATGGGCACTCCCCCCTTGATCACTAATTGAGAAAATGCCTTACAAGTAGATCTCATGGAGGCATTTTCTAAACTGAAGCTCCTTTCTCTGTGATAACTCCAGCTTGTGTCAAGTTGACACATAAAACCAACCAGGAGAAAAGTGCAGCTGGTTTTTGGATCACACACCTACCTCTGGAGTTAAATACTATGTACTGTTTCATAGTAAAGGACTAATGAAAAATGTCAGCTACTCAAACATACTTAAAATCTACCAATTTTACTTCTGGACAGTAACAAACAGTAAATAAGTAAACTGTGTCATTTATGTAATGTTTTCATGTGTAAATGGAATTTTTTTCTGAGTTGTCAAAGATGTTATAATAGTCACAAAGGAGGAGGAGCAAAGATACATTACAGAACTTGAAATATGCATAGATAATGCCATGTGCTTTCAAAGAATTGAAACTCACTAGTTCAGTTTGGTGCATGCCTGCTTTTCTTGCCACATTTCCACTATTAATTCAAATGCAGTGGGCAGAATGTGTCACACTGATTTTATTGGTGGCAACAGCCTTCTATCCTTATTATACCTCCACATCTCCTGCCACGTCACTTTGAACTGCTGTGCACACTCTGTAAGCAGCCATGTTTTCAGTCTCAAAGATATTCTTATCAAATGTAAATCAAATATAAAGGTGGGGTATCTCTGTGGATAAAGACTCTTGTCCATTTGGTTTTTATCCACAGAACCCACAACATGGAGAAAGTTAATCTACTCCTAAATGTTGTCTACACACACACACAGTTACATCAATATAGATACACACACACACACACACACACACACACCACTAGATGTACTTTAAAAGAAAATCAGAAAGAGATTATGATGGCTAATATTTTTGTCAAGTTGACAATATCTGAAATCAACCAAAACACAAGGAGCTGGGCTGTGAAGCTGACTGTGAAGGTTTTCTTAACTGAATCATTTGAAATGGGAAGATCCACCTTAAATCTAGGCCACAAATTCTAGTAGCAGGACACATCAAAGAAAGATTTACCTTCTTGCATGGTTTCCCTCACTCTTGTTAGCAAGTTCATATATATTATTGCAGGAACATTCATTCACTGATATTACAACCTACTCCTTTGAGATTCTAACATAGGCCAAAATCTCTCTAGGAATTCCTGAGGAAAGCACGCGATTGGAACGAATGAGACATTCAATCTTTTATTTTAAATTAATTTATTTTTTATACTTCATACTCCATTCCCCACTCCCATCCACCCTCTGAATGCTCTACATCCCACACCTCCTCACCACCACCCCCATGAGCCAGACATTCAATCTTAACAAGTGAATAACTACCACATTCTTAGCCTTTCAGTCAGTTGATAGCCATTTTTTGAGTGGCCAGATCCCAGCCTGTAAGCCATTCTAATAAATTATTTAACACACACACACACACACACACACACACACACACACACACACTTCTTCATGATAAAATAACCTGGCAAAAGTAATTTAGCAGAAGAAATAGTTTATTTTGGGTTACAGTCCCAGAAGTAAGGTATCATGGTAAGCAGTGCAGGGTGTCAAGAACATGAGGCTGCAGTGTCACATTGGATCTGAAATTCAGAATCAGAAAGTAAACAGGCTACAAACTGGATCAGATTACAAAACCTCAAAACCTACCTTCAGTGGCATACTTCTCCTGGCAAGTTTCTATCTATTAAATGTACCATAATCAGACTAAATAGTGTCACCAAATAAAGACCAAATGATCAAATACATGAGCCTTTCAGAGACATTTTCCATTCAAGTCATAATATTCTAGCCCAAATCCCTGTAGATTCATGGCCAACTCAGGATATAAAATGTATTTACTCTAAATGGTACCATAGTCTTTTTACTCTCTAACATTCAGAATGTCTTCTAAGATTAAAAAAAAATCTCTCAACCATGACCCTCTCTAAAACTGAAAATAGAAATGAATTATATGCATCTAACATACAATGGCACAGAATATGAATTCCCATTCTAAAGGAGAGGAATGGAGGCTGATGAGTTATTATTGAACCAAAGAAATACCTAAAATTCATCAGGACAAACACCAAATGTTATGACATCATGTTTTGTATTGGAGGTTTCAGTTTCAAAGGGTTTAAGTACCTTTTTGTAGTTGTACAACATATACTTCACTCTTGGGTTGGTTGTATCCTCTGTATGTATCCTCCACCCTCCAGCAGACACATCAGCAGCTGGCAAACCATTATTCAATTACATAAGGAAATGGAGAACATTTCACATTCAAACCAAAACAGAACCTAATACTTCAAGCTGATTGCATATATAAGAGTGAGTCCATCTAAAATGCAAAGGTGAATTCAGTTGAACATTTGGGGAAGAATAAGTTATGAAAATGTTTATAGATTTATGATACTAAGATTTTTCGTCATTGGTTTGCAGTGCTATTTGAATATATTAGTAACTAAAACAGAAATAAATGTCCAAGATAGAAGAGAATGTGAAGGGCAATATTATTTCCACAAATATGTAGAAGGTAGAAAATAGAAACATTAGCCATTTGAGTTCAAATAGACAAAGAACATACATAGGGGAGATTGCAGAAATTACCTATTAATCTTTCAGTTCTCTTTCAAGAGTTGAATAATATAGATAGCAATGTTTATAAATGAAGATTAGTTGAAATTATTTACAGAATAATTTTATTATCTTCTATCCATGCAGAATGGTTTTTTGTCACAGTAACAGGAAACAATGAGTATACCTTCAATGGGGGGTGTTCTCCTCTCGGGAGAATGGGAGGTAATGTTGCAGCATCAAGGATCTTGCTGACACAAATAATATGAGAAGAAAGAAAACATGAATTGATGAGTGAGGTACAATAACATCCCTATAGAACAATAGGTCATCAAGAACTACTACTAAACATAGCAAACAAAGAATGGAGATTTATGTATATAATGTTCTGCCGTGAAGGGAAAGAATGTAATAAAATTTGATTCTATGCAGGCTGCTGGTAAAAAAAAAAAAAAAAAAAAAAAAAAAGACATCCATTCTCATAACCTACTTCTGGAATCTGCAAACTACAATAATGACCTGTCAGCCAAGATATAACCACTGTTTCAGTAGTTGCAGTAATGGAGATAACCAACCACTTTTCCTTTAAGTATGAGGCCTGCTCCACAGGCAGAATTTTATGACTGGTACTGTAAATCTAATCAAAAGCCCATGACTGATGAAAGCTTAGGCCCTATAGGGTAATCTTCTGCTGTATTTTTGCTAAACCGCCATGTTGCCAAACTGTCTTCTAAATATTTTTGTTTTGTTTACATGCATAAATTTGTGTTGCCATCAAATATGGTCAGAGAAGATTTTTTTTTTGCATTGGTTAGCAGCTAATATAGAGACATAACTTGTCAAAATGTTTGAAGTGGATGATCATCCATATCAATCTCCCCTCGTATCCCTTCCTGTAGAGCAAAAATGATGAGACAGAAAGAATGTCCTAGGTGGAAAATGGGGAGAAATGCTGTTGAATATGACTTTTTGGGACATGACAATGTGCATATCAACCCACAGGATGTGTGGTTACCTGTACAATATTAAGCCAGTCAAAATTTTATCATTGATGATAAAAGGCCACAAGAAGTGCCATTTTTAGTGGAAGATCTACTGCTTGTTGATAGCTGCTAAGGGAGGGGAATCATTCTCCCTTGGGTTAAAGGTGCTGGTAGGTTGTCCATGGCCCTAAAGCCATGGACATACAATCAGCACTAATTGTACTTGGGGTGATTAAGACCAACTTTTAAAAGGAGGACATAAAATTGGAAGAGAGATAAGGTGTGAAACATTAGAGGGAATGGAAGGGAAGTGTCTGAATGTACTCAAAATATATTATATGCATAGAATGTTCAAAAATTAAATATTATTATAAAATGCCACCAACATTTGTGATGAGGAAGGGATAAATGATGAATATAACCTTTATGTTTTCAAGTTCTTAGGTCAAGAAATAATGGCAAGGAGAAAACATTTAGCATTAAAGAGATGAACTTTAGCCTTGGACACAAATGCACTTCAGCAATTGCATCAATAGTGGGTCCATAATTTTTGAAACTTAAGGTGGGAAAATTAAGTTTCTATTATAAGTTAATATGTCAATGTAATTGTCTATGAGTTCACAAATGTGAGATTATAGGGCATAAAAAGTACTCTAGCATAGATAACTACATGGTTACAAGACAATATAGCAAAATGTAGAAGAATAAGACTATAATATTTCACTGGGGTATTGATGTCAAACACACATGTCTGCAAAGCAATCAAAAGGGAATGGAACTATTATTCTTATCACCGATATATGTCTGCCAGTATGACCTCACAAATTCTTATCTACCACCTTTGTCTCTCAAATTCACAAAACTTTTGCTTGGATGGAATGATTCTGCTGGAGAGGAACTCATTGTTATGAGTTATACACTAAAAGCTTCTGGTATTTGCATGGAGAATGGATTTTAGAGTCACAGATCCAATTTAGGAAATGGTTTAATTAGCTCATGAAGAAAATGTTTCTGTGAGAAAGGAAATCATTGTTCCACTCATTGAATCTCCATTCCTGTTTCCTTCCTTGTTTTCTAGCACAGATATTACACAGGAAACATTTTCATGATATATTAAACCAATTAAAATTATGCATGCCTCTTGTCTTAGACTGAAATCAGAGAGACATTGGGATTTGACTTGAAGGCACCTCACTGTTTCAGGAGAGGATAGATGTTTTGACAAACTGCAAATAGGTCCTGATGAGGAGAATGAAACACTTATAGCACCTTTTAAATTAATAATGAGACGCTGATTATTCATGTGTGTGTGTGTTTTCTATAGAGAAGAGTGTATCTGGTAGAGTGGGATTTAGAAGTGGAATTTATGCCAGGATTGCTGACTGGAATACTTCCTAAAAGCCACAGAAAATTATACTTTGTTTTTACACAATTTAAAAAGACTTATGTTCATCTATGCAGCCACAAAACAAAATTCTTCTTTGTATGTGGTAAGGACTCAGAAAGATCAGGATAAAGGCCTAGCGCTGCACAGTTTCTTGCCTACATTTGTAATAAAGGACCTTAAAGCATGCATGAGAGTGAATTTCTAGGGTAGTACAGATTCTTCAAAATAATTAAAGGTTATGTATACTGAAAAAAGTCCTACAGTCAGATTAGTATATTTTACCCAGTAGGAACTGTAGATAATTTAAAAGTTTACACACTAGAGAAAAACAAAGCACACAGAGTTGACATTAATCGGTACAAAAGGAATCTCTGGCAACATTTCCATGATAAATTATTCAATTTATGGTTTGGTATAAGGCTACAACATAGCAACTAAGAACACACATTCTATATACCATTTTTGATTGTAATTTTGCCTCTGGCAAACAGAGTTTGTGTAGCTTTCCCACGTTGACTTTATGATTTATCTTGCTTGTGCTTCACTTTGCTCATTTATAAAATCATTGTAATCCAAATAATGAATATACGTTGCTATTGTAAAGATTAAGATAAAGTGCTCAAGGGTCTGGAGAGATGTTTCAGCAGTTAAGA
>LR749502.1:1095375-1167878 GCA_902729485.2 Mus minutoides
AATGAGAGAGAGAGAGAGAGAGAGAAATCAGAAAGTTGCATTTTTTCAGGGGTCTAATTAGCTCATATCCTGCAGTGTCTAACTTCTACAAAACATATTCTATAGATGGCTCACTTTTCTCCAGCAAGCAAACTTTAGTTTTATAGAAGCAAAACTAGCAATTTGTTCCCAGGATCCATTGTCTTTAAAGAACAATAGAGACAGTAAAATTTCCAAAGCTTGGCAGTTTCTTAAGTTTAGCACAATTCTGGAAAGTTATCTGTCTTGGACAAGTTCACTGACAAGCTCAAAATTTTTTTTCATGGATCCTTTACATATATAAGTCTTTAAATTTTAAATACATAATTCACTATCACAATTTATAAACACATAAATCTTAAAATACTTAGAACACAACCTTAAATATACTTAAGCATTGTATACTTTTGTACTATAATAACTGTATGACCTTATTAATAGATAGCCAGTCAGAAAAAATAATGACCTCTTAAAGGCAGCTTGCACTAAGAACTATTTAGTTAAAGTACTTGCATATTCTTTTGATGGCATTAGTTCTTAAAAAGAGAAATGTTGTTTCCACAGAGAAGTTGGCTAAATGCCTCTCTCCATCCTGATTCTTGCTGCAATGCTAGAGGTAATGGATATGGAATTGGCTGAGATTCAAATGCTCTAGAAAGTCCATGGAAACCTGGATAGGGATGATTTACACTTGAAACCTGCATCTAAGACTTTTCAGTTGGCAACTCACAAAAGTAAATGACATTCAGCTTTATTACATAAAATGACTGTATGTGTATATACCTTATCAAGTCTTTGTGCATTTATTGATGCTGCAGGAAATGGCAGATTGGATGGAGTGAAGTACAAGATCACCTTTCTTCCTGTATTGTTATGAGCTTTTTTATTTCTGCAATCTATATCAACTGTCTTTGCATATAGCCTTTTTTTCTCATCTCATTACCCAAAAAAGTATCTGTACTGGAATAAAGATAATAAAAACACAGACCCTCCAAGTGGTGACAAATCAACGATGCTTTAACATTGCTCTCTCTCTCTCTCTCTCTCTCTCTCTCTCTCTCTCTCTCTCTCTCTCTCTCTTTCTCTCTTGCCCTCACTCTTGCTCTCGCTCTGTCTCCCTCCCCTTTATTATAAGAGAGGATCTTTTTTTTTTTTTTTTTTTTTTTGGTTTTTCAAGACAGGGTTTCTCTGTGTAGTCCTGGCTGTCCTGGAACTCACTCTGTAGACCAGGCTGGCCTCGAACTCATAAATCCGCCTGCCTCTGCCTCCCTAGTGCTGGGATTAAAGGCGTGCGCCACCACGCCCGGCGAGAGGATCTTTTTTATGTTAACAAGCAAATAATGTACAATAGTTGGGTAATTATAATGAGAGACAAATTGAAAAGTCAAATGTTATAATTAGCCTCTGATACGTTATGACTTAATGATTTTCATGCAATAGATAACATTCTGTCTGGTAAGACATATTAAGATGATATCCAGTTCTTCAATATCAAATGTCTTACATTAGGCTCCTTCAGATTTACTTAAATTAAATAATACAAAGAAGCTTTTGTTACTTACCACAATAAAGTTAACTGATAAAATTTACATATTTATAATCATACCATATCTTTCATTATTGGCTTTGAAATATGTGATATATTACAGGTGCTTCAAAGTGCCATGACTTTTGAAATCTGTAACTTCTTGCTTACCACTATGATACAAACACATGTCATAAGAAGGAATGACTCCCATTGTACATATGAGTGAGATATTTATTTTAATTTGTGAATATGAAATTTAAGTTCATTTTGGCCATTTAAAAAACAGAACACTGGAGAGTTTATAGAAAAATTCAGGCCTTGCAACTAACTGATGGCATTGCTCAAAAAGAAAAAGTGCTCCTATAGCTCTTTTGATCTGTAAAAGTTAAATTATCACTATTCATTGTTTCTACCTTTACTGTGCCCAAATAGATACCTTAATATAACAATAACAATTGTCAGAAAAGTCCTCAGTTGTATCTTCTTAGTGTTGCTATTCATAATCCAAGACAATTTTCTTTGTCTCTCTTGTTTCTGTAATCAATAATGCCTTGAAATAGTTATTATGTGCACTTGCTCTAACTTTGCAAAACTTCCCTTTCACACACTTAACTACTCTCACACCAAATTAGTAGCTCTATAAAATAACATTAACAAAAATCTTTCCTTGCTGACTGCCCCTTTCATTTGTATGTAGAAGTTCCTTGCTTTTTAACTATGTTTGTTTCATTATTTACATTTACATTGTTTATTTACATTATTTACATTATCCCCTTTTTATGTTTAGTTTTTATGTATTCATTTTTGCAATACTATCCCCCTTCCACTATAGAGAATCTCATTATTTGGGATGGGCATGTTTTCCTCTAGGGCATTTTCTTTATATTACCTTTTCCACTCTAAGTTTACTGTATTAATTTTGTTTGTAGAAAGTTGTGCCTAGTCTTATTTTATTAGGCTGTGTTCCATTAATATTCTTTGAAGTCCTGCTGTTTTCTGAAGTGAGATGAAGGAGGAGTTAATTTGAGGAAGAAGTGAGGTGGTGTAGACTGGGAGTAGTAGCAGGAAGGGAAACTAGGATTAGACTATTGTATGAGAGAATAAATGATAATAAAAAGAAATGAAACCACCAGATTATCATAAAGACAATCACACTGCACTTTGAATTTTTGTTATAAGTGAAGCAGTACTTTTTGCAACCTGTACATAGAACGTCATTCAATTATGAAATAGGCACATTCTGCTATGAAGGAAAAAGGTAAGTCTAGGCAAATTGTCTCTTTCTAACATCTTTTCAATTCATTAAGTGAAATCAATTTATATGTAGGTTTAGGCCAAAAAGAATATCAATAT
Source organism: Mus minutoides (assembly GCA_902729485.2). NCBI lineage: Eukaryota > Metazoa > Chordata > Mammalia > Rodentia > Muridae > Mus > Mus minutoides. Next base: position 1,098,275 of record LR749502.1, read on the forward strand.
CAACAATATGAACTAACCAGTACCCCCAGAACTGTGTCTCTAGTTGCATATGTAACAAAGGATGGCCTACTCAGCCATCAATGGGAGGAGAGGCCCTTGGTCTTGCGAAAATCACATGCCCCAGTACAAGGGAATGGCAGGGCCAGGAAGCAGGAGTGGGTGGGTTGCAGAGCAAGGTGGTGTGAGGGTATAAGGGAATTTCGAGATAGTATTTGAAATGTAAATGAAGAAAATATATAATAAAAATGAAATAAAAAAAAACAATATCAATAAAACATTTTGATTGATTGGAAAATTACACAATTTTGAGTGAATTCATGAACTAATTACCCTTTCTAAGAAACAGTAAAAGAAATAATCGAACAGTAAAGATTTGGAAAGCATAAGTAAAGTGACCTTTCAAATACAGAAACCAAAATAATATGTTAAAAATAAGAAACACATCTGCACATCTATTTGCAAATAATACACTGATTTTAAAAAGGTGGAATCTATTGACATATCTTAAGTGGCACCCACCATGCTCAGGGCATCTTCACCAGACCCTAGATTCCAATTCAGAAACTATATTGAGATTTTGTGATTCCCAACAAATTCCAATCCTGTTATAAACCACTGATATCTCTATTTTGGCCACATGGATCCAAATTTACTAAGAAAAAGTAGTATCTCTATAAAATGAGATATTTCCATCAAATCCGCCATGGCTCAGGGAACTCTGAGGAAGATGAAAGAGTAGAAGAGCCAGAGGGGATGGTGCACACCAGGAGAATAAAGCCATCAATATCAACTGAGCAAAACTCATATGAATTCACAGAGACTGAAGCTACAAGCACGTGGTTGACATGAATTTACATTAGGTCTTCTGCATATATAGTATAGCTATTAGGTTAGCATTTTTATGGGCCTCCTGAGTGTGTAAACACACAGGTCTCTGATTCTTGTTTCTTCTCTTGGGTTCTTTTTTGCATTTGTTTTGTCCAATTCTTATGTATTAACTTTTCTTTTCTTTTCTTTTCTTTTCTTTTCTTTTCTTTTCTTTTCTTATTACTAAAAATCTTGTTTAGTCTCTAATGAGAGACAGAATGGGGTGTATACATATATTTTGTCAGAAGCGAAGAAATATGGAGGAATAGAGGGGAAGAGAAACCATAATCAGAATACATTCTGTGAGCAAAATACTTTTTGTAAAAAGAAAAGAATAATAAGTATATGGTAAATGGTGGTATTCTTAACTTTCTCAAATGCATTGATTTTCTGAGTTCTTCTACTTCCTGTCACAGATATGTATTGCTCATCCTTCTGAGACTCCCTTCTAGTATGAGACCTAGTCCTAGAACATAATAATGTATACAAAATTAAGTTAACTACAGTGCTGATCACTAGGTAGTTACTTCAAAATTCCCTATTTCTTTAAAGTTACATTTTCTTGGAATATTCATTTTGAAAACTGCAGTCTCACAAAGGAAAACTAAGGCTCCATTCCATGCTCAGCAGGTCAGAGGTATGATTTAGCTTTTCCTTAACTTTGGCTTTTGTTTACATCAAATTCTCTGTTTATCCTACATTTTATCCTTGTGCAAGGATGAAGTAAATCTAGTTGCTTGTAAATTTCCATTTTTTTCTTTAATTTAGCATCATATATTATCTGTCAACTGGAAACGTAATATGCTCCCTTGATTTATCCGAATGCATATCTCAAGGTATAGATTTGTAGAATATTGAAGGTTTATATACAAAATACTAGAAATGAAAAGCTCTTCTTTTACTAATGTTCTAAATTCATAGAATTTTGTACTAATTGAAGTAGCTCCCTAACATTCCTGTCTTTTGGAAGCTTGTCCCTATTTCTCCTCTCAATTACTAGAAGTTTTACACCATAACTTTGAAATTTCTCTAGAATATCAATACCTCTTTTCATTTTGTTACACTGGATAGCCCATGTCTTTTAATTTATCTCCTTTTAGTTCTTAATCAAAGAATACACAAAGTTCTGGGAACTAGTGGCAGATTTTATTGTTGTCATATTTAATCAAGCTATTTATCCAAACTTAAAACACTCTGTTTAGTAGACACTAGCTATCTAATTTGAAAAAAAAATATATTATCTTTTCTCAATTATATAATGTATCAAGAAAAGATGTGCATAGGAAAAAGTGCAAGATGAGCAATTACATTGATTGGGTCTTCACAACAAAACTGACATGAAAATTTGAGTTAACCACTCAAGGATAAATAAGAGATTTCTAAATACAGAGTAGAAAACTGGCTGGAAAAGTAGACCTTGTTTTCTGTATGCAGTGTTCCTCATGGGAATACATCGAAATTGCCACACACTCATTACTCTTCCCATTCTTTTTTGTTGATGCAATTTCTGAGGATATATTTAAGACATCTTTATTGAACAAAGAAGAAGACATTTTAAACAATTAAAAGTCAAATTTTATGAAAAATATACTTTGGGGACAGGGCTTTATTATAATTCACTCAGAAAACAGTGTAGCAAGATCTCTTCCTCTAGATGAAGATGAACTTTTTTGACAAGTGTATTCATAGTTATAGCAACAGTTTATAGCCAAATTTGATCTTAGAGAGCTGATTGCAACCATGTGGAGTTAGAATTGTTTTTAAATTAAGGGAAAAAATGATTCTGGAGTCATAAGAAAACTGTGTGGTTTTGTTTGCTCATTTTTATGGTACTAGAGATTGTGCTCAGGAATACATCCTATAAAAGTACAGAGATGAATATATCAAAACCACTGATAGAAAAACATAAAATTAATTTTAGCTGGGTGTGTAGCATTCCAGCATTCCAAAGTCAGAAGTAAAATGATCAAAATGTTAGTCTTTCTTCCATTATATGGTAAGTTCAGAGCCAATCGTGGCTATGTGACATGCAAATTCAATAACATAAACATAAATCATCCCACTTAATGTTACTTTTAATTTATTACTATTTCTGAAAGTAACTTGGAATCTCATAATTTAAGTTTATCCCTTTAGTGCCATTATAAATATAAACACCATAAGTTTGCCTTTCTTATTACTTATTTTCTATTAGATATTTTCTTTATTTACATTTCAAAAGTTATCCTCATTCCTGGCTTTACCCCCAGAAACCCGATATTCCATTCCCCCTCCCCCTGCTCCTATGAGGGTGTCCCATCACCCACCCACCCACCCACTCCTGCATCCCTACCCACTAATTCCTCTACACTATGGCAACGAGCCTTCATAGGACCAAGGGCCTTGCCTCCGAGATTAATGGTTAACAAGGCCATCCTTTGCTACATATGTGGCTAGAGCCATGGGTACCTCCATGTATACTCCTTGGTTGGTGGTTTAGTCCCTGGGAGCTCTGGTGAGGACTCTGAATGGTTGATATTGTTGTTCTTTCTATGGGGTTGCAAACCCTTTAGCTCCTTCAATTCTTTTTCTAACTCTTCCATTGGGGACCCTGTGCTCAGTCCCATGGCTGGCTGTAAGCATCTGCCTCTGTATATATTGGGTTCTGGCAGCGTCTCAAGAGAGCTATATCAGGCTCCTGTCTGCATGTACTTCTTGGCATCTACAATAGTGTATGGGCTTGGAGACTGTATTTGGGATGGATGCACAGGTAGAACAGTCTCTGGATGGCCTTTCCTTCACTTTCTGTTCTACACTTTCTCTCCATGAATTGTACCCATAAGTATTTTCTTTCCCTTTCAAAGAAGGACTGAATCACCTACACTTTGGTCTTCCTTCTTCTTGAGCTTTCTGTGGTTTGGAAATTGCATCTTGAGTATTCCAAGCATTGGAGCTAATAACCACTTATCAGTGAGTGCATACCATGTGAATTCTTTTGTGATTGTGTTACCTCTCAGGATATTTTCTAGTTCTATCCATTAGCCTAACAATTTCATGTATTCATTGCTTTTAATAGCTGAGTAGTACTCCACTATATACCATATTTTCTGTATCTGTTCCTCTGTTCAAGGACATATGTTTTTTTTTTTTTTTTTCCAGCTTCTGGTATTATAAATAAGGCTGCTATGTAGTAGTGCTTGAGGTCCTAGATAGAGGAATTGAAAAATGAAAGGATGTCAAAGGGATACAAATTAGAAAGGAAGAAGTCAAAATATAACTATTAGCAGGTGATATGATAGTTTACTTAAGTGACCCCAAAAATTCCACGAGAAAACTCCTAAACCTGATAAACAACTTCAGCAAAGTGGCTGGATATAAAACTAACTCAAACAATTCAGTAGCTTTCCTCTAGTCAAAGGATAAACAGGCTGAGAAAGAAATTAGGGAAAAAACAAATTTCACATTAGTCACAAATAATATAAAATATCTTGGTGTGACACTAACTAAGCAAGTGAAAGATTTATATGACAGGAACTTCAAGTCTCTGAAGAAAGAAATCAAGGAAGATCTCAGAAGATGGAGTAGTTTCCCATGCTCATGGATTGGCAGGATTAATATATCAAAAATAACCATCTTGCCAAAAGCAATCTACAGATTCAATGCAGTCCCCATTAAAACTCCAACTTAATTTTTTATATAGTTAGAAAGAGCAATTTGCAAATTCGTTTGGAATAACAAAAAATCCAGGATAATGAAAACTAATCTCAAAAATAAAAGAAATTCTGGGGTAATCAACATCCCTGACTTCAAGCTGTATTACAGAGCAATAGTGACAAAAACTGTATGTTATTGGTACAGAGACAGGGAAGAAGATGAATGGAGTAGAACTGAAGACCCAGAAATGAACCCACATACCTCTGGTCACTTGATCTTTGACACTGGAGCTAAAACTATCCAGTGGGAAAAAGAAATTTCAACAGATGGTACTCGTTCAACTGGAGGACAGCATGTAGAAGAAGGCAAATAAATCCATTCTTATTTCCTTGTACAAAGCTCAAGTCCAAGTTGATCAAGGACCTCTGCATGAAACCGCAAACACTGATAGTAATAGAGGAGGAAATGGGGAAGAGCCTTGAACACATGGGCACAGAGGAAAATTTCCTGAACAGAATACTAATGGCTTATTCTCTAAGATCAGCAATAGACAAATGGGACCTCATAACGTTTCAAAGCTTCTGTAAGCTAAAGGACACCAGCAAAAGGAGAAAAAAGCAACCAACAGATTGAGAAAAGATTTTTACCAATCCTACATCTGATAGAGGACTAATATCCAATATATAGAAAGAATTCAAGATGTTAGACTTCAGAGAATCAAATAGCTGTGTTTAAAAATGGGGCACAGAGCTAAATAAATAATTTTCAACTGAAGAATAGCAAATGACCAAGAATTAACTAAGGGAATGTTTAATATCTTTAATCATCAGGGAAATACAAATCAAAACAACCCTGAGATTTCCCTCTATTGTTGGTAGGATTGCAAGCTGGTACAAACACTCTGGAAATTAGTTTGGCAGTTTCATAGAATATTGAACATAGTATTATCAGAGGACCCACGTATACTACTACTGGGTTTATACCCAAAAGATTCTACAAAGTATAATAAGGACACATGCTCCACTATGTTCATAATAGTCTTATTATTAGAGTTTTAAACTTGTACTTTATATAATAAACTTACTTCAAGCTGTGAATTTCATAAACAACTCAAATATCTTAAACTCTATGACATAACTGTTGTAAAAGAAAGTCAGTCTAAGAAGACTATGCTATGTCTGAAGGAAAATAGAAATCATATTTTAGCCTCACAAGTTTTAGGGAAGTAATGAAAACTGAGTCTTCACATCCTTGCCATAAGATAAATCCTTCTATAATATTGTGAAGGAGTTGTATTTGTCTTAATCATGACTCAATGATAGTATTGGTCTTTCTACTCAGGTCACAGAGATGCAATGACTTCTTAGAAACTTACAGCTCATTGAAAGAAGTAGGTATAGAACAAATGATTGTTTAGGTTCTTCTCAACCATTAGAGATTCTTCAGTTCATAATTCTTTGTTTAGCTCTGTATGCTATTTTTAAAAGGCTTATTTGGTTCTCTGGAATCCAAGTTCTTAAGTTCTTTCTATGTTTTTATATTAGCCCTTTATCTGATGTAAGATTAGTAAAGACCTTTTCCCAATCTGTAGACTGACATATCGTCCTATTGACAGTGTCCTTTGCCTTACAGAAGCTTTTCAATTTTATGAGGTCCTATTTGCCTATTTTTGAATTTAGAGCATAAGTCATTGCTTCTGTTCAGGATTTTTTCCCCTGTACTGATGTGTTTGAGGCTCTTTTCCACTTTTTCTTCTATTAGATTTAGAATATCTGGTTCTACATAGAGCTCCTTGATCCACTTAGACTTGAGCTTTGTACATAGAGATAAAATGGGTCAAATTGCATTCTTGTGCATGCTGAGCACCAGTTGAGCCAGTGTCTCTTGTTGAAAATGCTTTGTTTTCCCCACTGGTTTTTGGCTTCTTTCTCGAAGATAAAGTGACCATAGTTATGTGGATTCATTTCTGAGTGTTCAGTTCTATTCCATTGATCTACCTGCCTATCTCTATATGAATATCATGTGATTTTTATCACTATTGCTATGTAGTAAAGCTTGAGATCCGGGATAGTGATTTCCCCAGAAATTCTTTTATTGTTGAGAATAGATTTAACTCTTCTAGGTTTTTGTTATTCTGGATGAATTTGAGAATAGCTTCTTCTATGACTGTAAAGAATTAAGTTGGAATTTTAATGGGAATTACATTTAATGTATAGATTGCTTTGGTAAGAAGGATATTTTTGCTATGTTAATCTTGTTGATCTGTGAGCACGGGGCATCTTTCCATCTTCAGAAGACTTCTTTGATTTCTTTCTTCAGGGACTAGAAGTTCTTGTCATACAGATCTTTCATTTGATTGATTAGAGCCACACCAAGGTAATTTACATTATTTGTGACTATTGTAAAGGGTGTCATTACCCTAATGTCTCTCAGTAGAGGAAACCTCCTTATTTGTGTGAGTTAATTTCATATCCAGCCAGTTTGCTGAAGTTGTTTATCTGCTGAATGAGTTCTCTGTTGGAATTTTTGGAGTAGCTCATATTTACTAACTATAGTCAGGAAAATGCAAATCAAAATGACCCTGAGACTCTAACTCACACGAATCTTAGTGGCTAAGATAAACAAACTGAGTTAACAGAAGATGCTGGCAAGGATGTAGAGAAAGAGGAATATTCTTCTATAGCAACCAAAACAGCAGAAAACCCACATAGAAATGGAAGCTGAACAACGCTCTACTCAATGATAACTTGGTCAAGGATAAAAGAAAGGAATCAAAGACGTTTTAGAATTTAATGAAAACTTATGGGACACAATGAAAACAGGGCTAAGGGAAAAATTCATAACTCCAAAAGAAATAACAGAAGTCATTAACAGTCTCCTATCGAAAAAAAAAAATGCCCAGGATCAGATGGATTTACTGCAAAATTATATCAGAACTACAAAGAAGAGCTAATACCAACACTCTTCAAACTATTGCATAAAACAGAAACAGAAGGAACACTACCTAATTCATTCTGTGAAGCCACAGGTATGTTGCATATTCTCCCTTGGAGCTGGAACAGTTTCTGTCTAATCAGGAACTTGTCACAATTTCCTTTCATAGAGGACTTCATAAGAGATTTTCTTTTCTACTTCTATCCTGTTCTTGTTTAATGTTCAAAATACATTTTAAAAATTGAAAAAGTACAAAGGATGAACTGGCTGAGAAAGAGATCAGGGAAACATCACCCTTCACAATAGTCACTAACAGTATAAAATATCTTGGTGTGATTCTTACGAAGGAAGTGAAAGATTTGTATGACAAGAACTTCAAGTCTCTGAAGAAAGAAATTGAGGAAGATCTCAGAAGATGGAATGATCTCCCATGCTCATGGATTGGCAGAATCAATATAGTAAAAATGGCTATCTTGCCAAAAGCTATCTACAGATTCAATGCAATCCCCATCAAAATTCCAACTCAATTCTTCAAGNCTCATGTCTCTAGCTGCACATATGGAAGAAGATGGCCTAGTTGGCCATCATTGGGAGGAGAGGCCCCTTGGTCATACAGACTTTATATGCCCCAGTACAGGGGAACGCCAGGGCCATTATGTGGGAGGGGGTGGGTAGGGGAGCAGGGCGGGGATGTGGGAGGGTAAGGGGAAATTTCTGGATAACATTTGAAATGTAATTGAAGAAAATATCTAATAAAGAGAAAAAAAATTAAAAAAAAATTAATAAAATTTAAAAAATTGAAAAAGTAAAAGACTGAAAGTAGAAAAAATTCATTTTTCCATGTAACTTGATAAAAATGTATGTACAACATGGATTTTTCAGACATATATAATAATTCACTTCCTTTGTGAGAATATGGATACAAGTGAAGACAACATTATACAAGATTGTAAAAAATAAAATCCAATCCAGTATACATTTTAGCAGTTGGAATCAATGCATATTGCATCATTGCAGGCTTATTAGCCTATGCAAAGAATAGCTAATAGGCTCCAGATTTAAAATGATGTGCTTGGATGTCACCTTGAAAAGGGGTAGGGAGATGATGGTTAGTGTTATTCAGGAGGTTTATAGAATCGATACTCATCCAGTAGATAAGCCTGTGAACATGCAGTTAGGGGAACATTCTTAATTAAAGTAATTGATGTTGAAGTACTCCACCTTAATTGTGAATGAGATTATTTCTAGGGAAAGTGTTTATGTTGTTTTAGTATAAAAAGCGGCTGAGTACTAGTTACTTTTTGTTTGTTTATCTCTCTACTTATATGTTGATGCTTAAACCTTCTGTGCCTATGACTTCCCTGCCATGAAATGGGACCTAGAATTGTGAAAAAATAATTTTTCTCCCTTTTGTAGAAACAGGAAAAGAAATTTAGATAGTTACTTCAGAGTCTTAGTTACATTTTCTTTTGCTTTAAAGATACCATACCAAGGCAACCTTTAAAAAAATTAATTAATTGTATGTTTATAGGCTTTAAAGTTCATGACCATTATGGAAGGGAACATGTCAACAGGCATGGTGCTAGAGTAGTAGCTGAAAGATCACATTTAATATGTAATCATGAGGAAGAGAAATATTACCAGGAAGGATATGGGCTTTTGAAACCTCAGAGTCTGTCTCTAGTGCCACATATTCTCCAGTGAAGCCACACCTCAAATTCTCCCCAAACAGTTCCACAAAATTGGTGACCAAATATTGAAAGCCATATGCCCATAAGTGTGATTATCCTTCAAACTGCCACATTCAGTGTGCCAGAAGCCTTTCTATATAATACTTTGTTACTAATCTCTTCTATTTTGACTTAGAAATTTTACATTTATTATAAATAATATTTTGTCTAGGTCTTTTTGCAACAATTTCTAGGTAATACTTTGTTGTGATGAAAACAGAAGAAAGCTCATAAAACAAAAACAAGAACAAAAATAAAACACTTGGAAGGTTTCTTCATTTTCTAATGTTGGAAACATTTTCCCTAGTGCAACAGTAGTTGACACTAAAAAGCTTTAGTAAGAGTCACCTGTGAAGCCATCTGAACAAGATTAGGTTTGGTGAGATTTGTCACTTGACAGTTTTATTTCTTCTATGATATATACTTTGTTTAGATTTCCTAGCCTTTAAAATATCTGTCTTGAATTTATGTGCATATTTCTTTCCCTGGCATTTAGAAAAGCAGTCATGTGAGTCTTTTGCTTTGTTTCCTATCATGAGCGTTTTCCAGTTAGTAGTCATTACTGCATATGTTTGTACTTTGTATTATTTATAAGATAACCAATGAGCTGAGGAGAGCAGCTCATGATTAGAATTCCTGTCTTGCATATGTTTGTCTCTGAGTTCCACTCCTAGTGTCCAACTTGTAATGTTTATGAGAAAAGATGTTCAGTGATTTATTGTCTTATTGATTCCTGTTTTAAGAGGGAAAAGGACCCTTGGATTTAATTGTACTTTTCTTCTCTATTTTATAAATATAGATGCAGTCCATGCCTTTCTCATAGCTTCTTTTCTTTAACCTTAAGTTATATGTTATCATTCCACTATTGGGTGCTATGTTCCTTCTTTCTATTCTGCTTTATCACTACATTTCATTGCAGTTTTAGAAACTTCAGGAGACATTTTTTTAAAGAAGATAATTAATTCTTTCCTTGGTTAAATTCAGGCTCTTCAGGAGCCTAAGAAATGGAGTCTTCATTTCTCTTAACATCTTGATGTTTTCATTCTAACATTTTCTTTCACCTTCCATTTAAATATATTTTTAATTGTTTTTGCATGTTGTAATCATTGGAATTCCATTCATGCTTTTAGATCTCTGATATGTCAGGTCCACTGCATTTGTCTTATTTCAGTCTAGATATAATGCTATGCTTATCTATAAACATTTATTGTATGACTTGTTATTTTTGTGTTTGTTTTTGTTCAGAAAGGCAGCCTCAAATTTTCAATACTCTATCAGTTATCGGTAAAACTTTATGATTCTTACTTCAAAAGCATCTATGCAAAAGTATACTTGAGTCATAAAACAATAGAGAGATAAAGATGGTATGGTGCTGGAACTTTTCTCTCTACTAGTTATCTTTTCTAGTACTATGCAGACTGTTGGGAGAGAGAATCATTGAATAATTTTTGAACCATTCTATTAAGCAGAAGAACAGATATGGTAAGATATGTCCCTTGGTACAATACTAATATCAATATGATGGAAGTAACTAATCACTTTCTGATTGTATTTAAGGTTTTCTCTAGAAGCTTGAAATCAGGCCTAGTACCATTATCACAGCCAAGACCTTATACTTGGGTAGGTCACAGGCCCAAGGAAAGCACGAGTGGCCACTACACTGTCCCAGTTTTCTGTTCCTTTTCATCTTTGTGTTTCCCTGAAGTCTTTAAATATTAAAGATCTCAGAAAAGCAATTTTTCACTTATGTTTACTGTCATTTATACAGGGCACCTACGAAACAGGCAGCAAAGTGTAGGAGAGAAGAAACCTTCTCAGACAGCATGAGGTTGTTTGGGACATGAGTTTGAGAAACACTTTAATTCATTAAAAATAGTACATGCTAGAGTTAAAGAATTTTTCTCTGTACAAATTACTAATCAGTCTCTAGTAAATTTGCACTTGGTTAGTGGTTGGATTCTGGTAAAGTAATAGCACTTGAAATCAGGCTTTAGGAATGTAGTGGTCTTAAACCTTTTCACTGGAGAGATGGTTCAACAGTTAAGAGCACTGGTTGCTTTTCCAAAGGTCCTGAGTTCAACTTCTAGCAGCCACATGGTGTCTCACAACCATCTGTAAGGGGATTATATGCCCTCTTCTGGTGTGTCTAAAGAGAGCAATAGTATACTCATATGCATAAATAAATCTTAAAAAAAACCCTTTGTTTTCTCATTTAAAAATTCTGAACAATAATTGGAGGAAGCATTTTAAGCATCAACTACTCAGAGAATACCAAATTTCTACATCTTACTTATTTTAAAACTCTAGGTGTTTTTTCTATGCAGATATTTGTAGCAAACAGCTAATTGCAGCTATACTTTGATTTCTCAAACAAAACTTATCTCAGTCTATATACAGTAGGGATTAAATTTCTCGGATCTTATCCTTCTATGGCGTTCTGTTACAAGGTTCAGCTAGCTTACATTTACACTATATTGTTACTGAATGAGACTTACGTTAATCAAAGTTTGAAGATTTTCCTCATTGATTTTGATTCCTCGTGTTCCCCATATGATTGTCATTGAGGAAACATAATAGTCAATTTCCAAACTTGCACTAGACTGGGAAAAGTGTCTTAACCCCTCAAGCCAGATTAATGACCTTCTTCAGGGTGTATTTTTTATAGCTGACAACAGTAAGTAACAAAAAATCATCAGGCTCTCTAATGTCCATGACAAAGCTCGCCACATATCATCTTTCAAAGATAGCAACAAATGTGCATCTTAAGTTTTGGATCTTCACCCCTGGTTAAGCTTTTATAGGTCACTTAGTTCAACACTTCTCTGAGGAACTCTGGCTACTTGGGCCTTCCTCATCTCCATTTATGTCAGCTCAAAGAAACTAGAGTGTCCAGTTCCTAAACTTCTAAAAACAGAGTGACTTCTGAGAGGCACTAGAAGTTAGACAGCTTCTCTCATGAGAAGACAGATAGGGTAAAGTGTCCTGACAAGAGAACAATAGTAAATATCTTAGTCAGCTGCCTTTGTCCTTTTTAAGATGGCTGGCATCTTCTACATGAAAACAAAACAAACCAAAGCCTTGATGCTTCAAACAAAATCCTTGTATTTTTCTTCCACCTGTAAGAGTACCCCTCCCCTGATAATGGAGACGGATGAATTAAAGAGCATACCAAAGCTTGTTTACACAGCATCTGTGGGTGAAACATTCATCCTGTCTTTTGTTCAGAATGATGATTGATGCTCTGGTGTTTCTAGCTGCATATGTAGCAGAAGATGGCCTAGTTGGCCATCATTGGTGTAGTGGCTATCTCTGGTTGTCAACTTGACTATATTTGCAATGAACTACAATCCAGAATTGGAAGGCTCACCAGTGACCCTAACCTGGAGGCTTGGAAATAGAAGTCTCTGATCTGGATCTTGGTATGGAGATCTTGATAGCATATCGGCTATGGATTAAAGGTGTGTTATTAAGAAAGAGAGGTCTCCGAGCTCAAGATCATCTGGGATTAAAGGTGTGATGGCACACACCTTTAATCTGGTAACCTTCTGCTGGAGACTATATAAGGACACTGGAAGAAGGGAGACTAGCACTCGCTCCTTCGCCTGTTCACCGTGTGGGACTGAGTAACTGCTAGATCCTTGGACTTCCATTCATAGCTACTACTGAACCATTGTTGGGAATTGGGCTGCAGACTGTAAGTCATCAATAAATTCCTTTACTCCATAAGATCTGTGACTCTAGAGAACCCTAACTAATACAATTGGGAAGAGAGGCCCCTTGGTATTGCAAACTTTATATTCCCCAATACAGGGGGATACCAGGGCCAAGAAGTGGGAGTGGGTGGGTAGGGGAACAGGGCGGAGGGAAGGTAGAGGGAACATTTGGGATAGCATTTGAAATGTAAATTAAGAAAATATCTAATAAAAAAAATTGAAAAAAAGGGAAAGTTACTTCAAAGACTTTAAAAACACTAGCCCTAAAGGAAAGCCTATGTTCTTAGCTTTCAAAGGCTCATTCTCCTTTGCAGTTTTTTTATGTGTGCTGCCTATGTGTTTGTTCATGTTTTCTCATCCCTCATAAATGATTTTCTCCACTAATTAGAAAAAAGTTCATTCTTTTTTAAGTCCAATATTAGGAGTTTCTATGTATTAAATCCTTCTTAGATTCAAATGTATACCATTACCTACTATATATAGCTTCCAGGACATACTTTCCACTCCATAAGCAGAGTTTCAGGATGATGATATGTAACTCACTGTTTTTCTGTAGAGATCAACACAGGCCTTATGAATCAATTTGTATGAGACCTTACAGCTCATACTAACGTTGTGGAAAGAAAATCAACAACAATGGTCTCTAAAAACACTCCCAGTTCTTTTATAAAGACTCCAGAAACCTTGTAATGAGAACTTTGTGGAGTTTAATGGTGCTGTTCAAAGAGAATGTCTGGTCCAATGTATTCATCTTCCTTATTTTGTCTTTACCATAATGTGCAGTTGTACACACAAAGAATAAAGGCAAAGGAACACCTCTTAAATGGTCATCTGCATGTGAAGGAAAAACCCATCTAAAAACCATGAAAAATAACCTACAAAGAAACAAACAACAATAACAAAAACAATCTCATCTAAGGAGCTAATATCACAGTGCTATTTAAATCCTCTTTCTACTCAAAACCTCTCATTTGAGCCTGGCAAAGACATATTATTTCTAAGAATATATTGTAGAAAGAAGGCTATAACTGGCCAAATGTAAGGGAATTAGACTAACTAACTGTTTTCAAATTTTGAAAAAAAAAAATCCTAAGAACTTCAGAACTGTCTACTCATATCCATCTGAAGAATTAAGCTATTTGAAAAAAAAGTTTTCAGGCTACATTTGACCCAGGTAAAGAGGGAATGTAGAAACTACCCAGGAGAAGCCATTATGGTAATTTATAATAGTATTCTGTTCAAGAGAACTTCAACTGGGCCTGTACTTTCCTATCCACAGAAGGTCCTGTAGACCTTGGACAACTGTGAAAGAAACAGGACTTGACTAGCATCCCAATTTTCTTAGGGTCTCCAAAGATGACATGACTCATGGTGAGCAGGATGCAACCTCAAGAACACAAGACCCTCACCCCCTACCCCTTCCTAGCTTATCTATCTATCTATCTATCTATCTATCTATCTATCTATCTATCTATCTATTTTAAAAGGGAGGAATGTTAGCTTATAGGTGATTTGACCTGGCTCCTACCAAGGACTTCGCAATGACTTATATTATCATCTGCTACATCCAGTTGCTTCAGGTATGAGTTACATATAAAAGAACTGCCTACCACTCCAGCTCTCTCTCTCTTTCTCTGTTCTCATCAGTTCCCACTGTTTTTACTCTCCCCAATCCTGTAATTTTTTTGTCCCTCATTTCTCTTACTTCATGGCTCTGCTCCCATCTGTCTACCTGTCTACATGTCTACTCATCTGATTCTACCCCTTTCCATGACTTCATTTCTTTCACCTTCTACCAATAAAGTCATTTATGCAGGAAAAAAAAATCATGTGCTATATTGCAGCCACAGCTACATTCAGACTCATAATGTTCTATTGTTTAGTGAGTCCTAAGTTATATATAAATTTTAGAGCTCTTTCAGGATCTAGCTTCAATGCCACTGACTTTTACTGACCTTTATGGTCAATATAGTGCATATGTGTATATCATATACAGATATCTTAGAATGATTTCCAATTTTCTCTGTACATTATTTATATCTGTTTCTCTTACTACTGAAGGAGATTCCTGACAATAAGGATTGGATTTTAAGAGTATTTGACATATTTTACATGCACACACACAGCAATTCACAGACAGAACATTTATAGCAATTCTCTTTGATTTTTACTGCATATTAAAATTAAAAAGCCTGCTGAAACACAATTCACTGCCCTACATAGTACTTTACAGGACTTTAAATTGACATTCTGTCTCCCTTGTATGTACTGTGGTAAAAATCTAGGAGTTGAGTTTAAGCCTTCACTATTTGCATGGGTTCTCATATTGACATTTACAGAGAAGCCAGAGTCACAGAGTAATGGCAGTTTGTTTTCTCTTGTTCCATTTATTTAAATATGTCCTTATTCTTATTGCTGTATGTTCATTGTACCTAGTCCTTTGCATCAAAAATACAATTTCTTTCAAGTATATTATGTTCTATTCCCTTTGATCTTCTCTGCTTGACACTTCTAGTAATTTCCTTTGTTTTCCCAGTCCCTCTTTTGCTTTCAAGCTTTCATTTTTTTTAAATTAATTTTGTTTATTCACTGTACAACACAATATCAACCCTTGTTATCCTCCCAATACCCACTCATGGAAGTCTTCCCACCATTTTCCTAAGCAAAAGAAGTTCACCAACGGAAATCAAATCCCCAAATCCCCCTTCTATCTGCTAGCCTCTCACACCACCTCCTGATCCCATCACCTCCCTGCACCCGGCACAAGTTGTTGTGTAACCTATATCTATATATTGTCAAAATGGGAAAGAAGTGCTGAAAATATTATTTTTTGTTATAAACTTTTGTTTTGAATAAGCATTGCTGCTGATTTCATGTTGTGCACGTGTGTGCATTGTATCTGTGCACATCTATGTAAAGGTGGACACTCTTGTACACAGGTAAAGGTCAGAAGAGAACTTTGTGAGTCTTATTCTTTAAAGCATTCTGTATTATTTCCTTAAGAGAGGATCACTCATTGAACCTGGAGAAAGGTTGGTGACCAGGAAACCCTAACAATCCTCCTGCTTCTTTACCTTCTCAATGCTGTGTTTACTGTCAATGAATTGTAGAGACATTTTTGGCTTTAATATGTGTGCTAGGAATTTTAAATCATGTATTATTTATACATGTTCAGCAAATGTTTTTACACTCTAAGCCATTCCTTAGCACCTCAGTGCTGTATTTACATAGCCTAACTAAATTCAGCTTATCCTTAATCTTTCCAATTTGTATGAAATAATACAAATTGTACAATTTATTGTATAAAAGTGTTTTATTTTAATTTTCATTTGTAATTTATAATGGAAAGGAACTAACCTCACATTTAAAAAATCTGAACAAGTATTAAGAATGTTAAATCTATAAATATATTGCACAAATGTAAATGAAATACTTCTTTTGGCATCATTATTATGAATATGTCAAAATAGCATGATAAATTTGGGGCCTTATAATTGGATTATAAGGAAGGCAGATTTTTACATTTTCCAGCTACATAAAATATCTCATATTTAGAAATCACTGTGGTAAATTTCAATTATATTCAAAAGAAATTTTAAAGCAGCCCAATAGGAGTGATTAATATACCAAATACAGACACACCTGTAGGGTCCAAGATGAATAAAAAGTCAGGGTTAGAAGCTGACTCATTTGAAGTGTTCTCTGTCTTGTTGTATAGAAGGAAACCTACAAAAATAACTTAAGAATGTAGGCATGAAGGGAAAGGAAGTGAAAGAAAAAAATGAGGCCAAGGAAAGCTTGTTTCTGTCCAAAAGAAAGATAATGAAGAGTGGAAATCCATGTTGAAGCAATTTTCAAGAAGAACTAAAAGTGCAATGAGAAACTCTATTCCTTACATATCGAAAACAGGGCCAATGAACTTCAGAAAATAAACAAACCTCCACGAAGTTCTAGGAGCCTTATTTCATTTTATAGTTGATTCTTGTGTGTATCTTAAAATATTTTAATCATAATATTAGAAATCTCCTTAGATGCTATATATAAACTATTAAAGAAAGTTACATAGCTGTTACAACCCCTCATGCCCTTTCTAGACAATATATGGATAAAAATATAGACATTTATATGAGAAATCACATTCCTGGAAGACTTCAGTGTCAGAAAATGAAACTACATTGCTTGTTCACCCTCTAAACATTGGGATATCTTTCTCCTATGAATAGTCACATAGTAGGGTAACCAGAGATCTAAAATTTAACTTACAGCAACTTATTCAACCACAGTTCTGGAAAATGTTTGAGAAAGGCCACACTATTGCTGTTACTTCTAGCAATGATTTTTACTTGTTTCATCCAAGTTTAAGTGTTTCCATTGGGTTCTTCATATCATGGCAACTTCATTTCAATCTCAGTTGAATCTGCTATACTGTGTTTTCATTGTACCTGAGATTCAATGTTAGTCTAGTTTTTTTGTTGTTGTTGTTTTTTTTTTTTTTTTTTTATGAAAATACCTATCAGTTATATTGAATTGAACATTATCTTAGTGAATTCGTGTTCATGTGACTTCATCTGAAATAGACCTGTAAAGATGTATTAATAAGAAGCATAGGTTAGGACTTTGACATTTCTTTCCAGGGACCATAATTTGATCCTTAATCGTATGAGCTCCCTTGGAAGCCATTTATCACTATAGCTATCAAGGGGAAAATTCTACTTCAAATTACATAAAGCAGCATCTGAGTGGGTGTGATCTATAAAGAGATGTGAAAGTATAACTAATAAGATGACTTTCAAACCTCTGCTGACATGGACAAGGTTTTAACATGGAAAGTAAGAATTGTCTCTAATACATTCTTAAGTTTATCCCTGGTTTAAAGAACTATTGAAAAAAAATGTGTGCCAATATGTTCCCTTTTTCCTCAAAATGTCTCTATGTATACTACTGTGACTGAATAGAATAATAAGTGCAAGTCATAGTTTCTAACCAGACCTATATGCCATTATTAGTTTAAGTAATTCTGAGAAATAGTCCCTTCTTGAATACAGTAATCTATTGTTTCTCATCAAAGTGGGTCCATTTATTTTACAATCTTTTTAAAGATATTATGTGAGTTCAAGTAAACTTGAACATCACCAATTGTTCTTTTGCTTTACATTATGCAGCCTTTGAATAAAAGGGACTTGACAAGAAAATGTTGCTGATTTTACAGTTTTCAATAATAAATTACTTAATTAATTAGAATATATTAAATAGGTCAAAAATCATACTTGAAAATGAATTAATAGATCAAAGAGAGGTTTTGTAGTACGCACTGATCTTTTTTCTAAAAATCCTTAGACAAATTTAGATATCATGGCAAGCAAAGTGTTATGAGTAAATGACCCTCTCAATTTCCAAAATCAAGCATCTATGGTGGTCGATACTATGAGCCAAAGTTAGAGAGAGGATATGACTGAACAGAAGTTGCTTAGAAGTGTTATTAGACATATGTATATTAGTGACATATTTTTCTTAACCATGCTGGGAAACTTTAATTATGGTGGTGAATCCTGATGCCTGTAGAAAACCAACTCAGTTATGATTTAGCTGAGTTGAACAATGGTATCATGAGGAATTGAAAGGAATGACATGGAGAAGAGATCCTTCCATTGAAAGGACATTACATACAAAGTTTCAACACAAGCCAGGTGGTGGTGCTGCACACCTTTATTCCCAGCACTTGGGAGGCAGAGGCAGGTGGCTTTCTGAGTTCAAGGCCAGCCTGGTCTACAGAATGAGTCCAGGACAGCCAGGGCTATACAGAGAAAACCTGTTTCAAAAACAACAACAGCAACAACAACAACAACAACAACAAAAACAAACAAAAAAGTTTCAACAGGAATATTTCAAAGAGATAGTTATAGGAGTTGCATGTATTTCTATATGCTAAGGATATGTGAAGTAATTGTGTAAAATTATAAAACTGAGGATAGATTTAAGGAAAAGTTTTAAGAAATACTTTGACATTGTGTTATAAAATCATCATATCATTACAAGAAAATTTTAGTGTAACATCAATAAATTAACACTGGTTGACAGGTTAAAAATAAGAGTTTTAGAGAAATCCTACTATATATGCATATAATGACTTCTAACTAGAAGCTTCATGCTAATTAGAATAATGTGCCCTTCCCCAGCCTCGAGCAAGGAAATAGACCTTAAGTGTTTGCCACAGTTGGACTTAAATGACCTAGTTGGAGTCTTCTGCCTTGCCACATCTGCAATTTCCTACAGGATTAGACTGCCCCCTGAGGTTGTTTTGCAACATAATCCAGCTAAAACAAAGGATGGGGTCTGTGGGCTGAATATTAAACTTTGAGCCATGATCAGAAACATTTGCCTTGGTTCCATCCTTCTCTTGCTTCTGTACCCCATACTTTATCATTTCCAGCCCTGCTTTCAGATAACCCTGTTCATTTACAGCTGCTGAAAAGCTACAGAATACTGTATTTTCTAGTGTGAAACATACAGTTCCACCATCAAGAGTAATTTTAAGTGATACTACTCAGGATGGAATCCAAAATCTAAGAGTTAACAATGTAGGAACCAAACAATCCAATTTAAAAAAGAAATGGTGTATAGAACTAGAGAATTTGCAACAGAGGAATCTAAAATGTCTGAAAAGTACTTAAAGAAAAGTTCAAAGTCTTTAGTTATCTGGGGAAATGCAAATCAAAATGACCCTGAGATTCTATCTTACTTCAATCAGAATGGCTTATATCAGAAACACGGGTTGACAGCAGATTCAGGCAAGGATGTGGGGAAATAGGAACACTCTTCCATCGCTGGTGGGGTTGCAAAGTGGAAAAAACTACTCTGGAAATCAGTCTGAAGGTTCCTTACAAAATTGTAAATAGATCTACCTGAAGACCCAGTTATGCTACTCTTGGGCATATACCCAAAAGATCCCCCAACTTGCTACAGGGGCACATGTTTTCCACTATGTTCATCACAGCCTTATTTGTGATAGCCAGAAGTTGGAAACAACCTAGATGTCCCACAACAGAAGAATGAATATGGAAAATGTGTTTCATTTACACAATGGAATACTAATTAGCTATTAAAGACAAGGACATCCTGAGATTTGCAGGTAAATGGATGGAACTAGACAATATCATACTGAGCGAGGTGACTCTGATCCAAAAGGACATGCATGGTATGTACTCACTAATAAGTGGATATTAGCCAATAAGTTACAGAATACCCAGGATACAATCCATAGAACTCAAAAAGGCTCACAAGCAAAAGGGCCCACCCAAGTGAGGACACCTCAGTCCTATGACTTGGGAGGGATAAGAAAACAATGACAGTAGGGGTGAGGGAGGGAGGGAGCTGGGTGGGAAACCTGATAGGGAGGTGAAGAGGGGATCATGATCAGGTATTGGGTTGACAGAACAGGACTGAAGCCCTGAGGACCAGCAGAAAAAGTTGAAACAGGCAACCTCAGGAGGTCAGAGGTAGGGGGACCCTCTACAATGTACCAGAGACCTGGTAGGTGAGAGATTCTCAGGACCCAAATGGTCCTGAGATGAAATGCCCTAAAGTGGGAGAGGGAACTTGTGGAATCCACCTCTAGTACAAAGACAGAGTATCAAGTGAGAGATGGGGTTGACATCCCTCAGTCAAAATCTCTGACTCAGAATTGTTCCTGTCTGAAAGAAATGCAGGGGCAAAAATGGAGAAGAGCCCAAGGAAAAGAATGTCTAATGACAGGCCTAAAAAGGGGTCTAGCTCAGGGGGAGGCTCCAAGGCCTCTCACTATTACTGATGCTATGCTGTGCTTAGAAACAGGGGCTAATCATGACTGCCCTCCCAGAGACCCAAAGAGCAGCTGGAAGAGTCAGACACAGATATTTACAGGACACCATTAGACAGAGGCTGGTGACCCCTGTGATTGAATTATGGCAAAAGCTGAAAAAACCTGAGGAAGAGGGCAACCCTGTAGGAGGGCCAGCAGTTTCAATTAACTTGGACCCCTGAGATTTCTCAGACACTGAGCCACCAACCAGGCAGCACACACCAACTCATATGAGGTCCCCAACACACTCACACACACACACACACACACACACACACACACACACACACACACACATATATATATATATATATATATATATATATATATATATATATATATATATGAGAGGAATGGCAGGTCTGGATGCAATCAGAGAAGATGCACCTAACCCTCAAGAGACTTGGGGCCCCAGGGAGTGGGGAGGTCTGGTGGGATGAGAGTGGGGGTGGGAAATCCTCTTGGAGTCTGGAAAAAGGGGAGCAGGGAGGAGGTATGGGATGTGGAACAGTCTGAGAGTGGACCAGAAGTGGGATAAATTCTGGACTGTAAAAAAAATAAATAAATAAAAATAAAGAAAGAAAGATTAAAGAATATTTTTTAAAAAAATTTAAAAAACAGATGAAGTGGTAAAAAGAGTAGTTTGTTTATATATATGTATATGTATATATATATATATATATATATATGTATATTTATATGTATATATCACTTTTTGAGATTATAGAAAGGAGTTAATATGAATGCATTGCTACACATTACATTTAGATTATCTTAATGCTGCTAAATTCCAGAAAATAAAGAATAGAAAAGTATGTATCCAAAAAAATAAAAGCAATATATTAAAGATACATGGGTACATTTTCAATTGTAACAGGGTGGCTAAACCCATTTCTTTCAGCAATAGTTCTGAAGTCAAATTACAGAAACTTAACAAAAGATTAAATATTCATACTAAGATTGAGAAGCCAGTAATTTTTTTTTGGGTAGATATTCTCTTCCTCATATGGGATATGGGGAGAAACAGACTGAGACCTACCTGAAATGAAATTAGAGGGTCTTTCAAAAGGAGTTTGACATGTGTTCCTTGAAAACACTTTGATTATTATCTGAAAGTTTTGGGTCTTAAAGAGTCATGTGTTAAATTCATCTTTGTGCCTGCAAAATAAGAATGAAAAGCTTTGTAGTGATTGGCCTGTTCTGGAGTTTATCCCTGCCCCCCCTTCCAAAAAAAAAAAAAAAAAAAATAGGACTTTTATTCTTCTACAGGTCAGATTGGATGCGTCTGGGAAACCATTGCCCTGATTAAATCTCCAAAATGGTCAGAGTCTGCAGTTTTAAGTATGCCAACATAACAACATCTAGTTACCATTATGTTCGCAAATATAACTTGTTCTTTCCTCCCTTTCCTTACTCGCACCATTTTACCCAGAGATCAGAGATCGGATGGGAGGAAGTGGCATGACAGCAGTCAGTCCTAAAGTCATCAGCTATCCCTTGAGTGCAGTGCTTTTACATGTTCTTGGAAAGAATGTTGTACAAAATTGACAACAACAAAAACAACACAATCACATCCTTGCTAGTGTTTGAAAATGGTTGAAAGTCAAATAAAAAGTTCCCTCTATTATATGGACATTATAGTTTGAACTGAAAGACTCAAAGTAGATATTCTTAAAGATTTGGCCCTTAGATAATTGTCTGGTTTGTGAAAGTTGATATACCTTTGGAAATGGAAGCATTTCTTACTAAGATTGGTCACTGGAGACAGGCTTTTCAAGGATTTATCCCAGATTACCTTCAAGTCCTGTTATCTGCTTCCTAAATCAATCTTATAGATTAAATTTAGGGCTTTGAAATCATGTCTCTGTATCTCATTTTGAGAAATATGACATCATATCACTTTGAGAGTACATTGCATTTCTAAGTTGTAATTTATGTAAATAATAGATGTAATATTGTTAAATTGTTAATGTTTATACCTAGCTCTCTCTGATTACTATGGTTTTTGAAATGGAGAGATATTTATGCATTTTCATAAACATATGTTCTATTCTGTTTTCTCATATGAGCACAAGGATTAAATCAAACACATATTTTGGAACCATGTAATTTTATAACCTTTCCTCAGATCATATTTGGTCTTGAATCAACTGATTAAAGCATGTCGTCAAGTAGAAAATAGAAACCTAAATGGATAGCATTACATTACAAGCAGATCTTCATGAAGCCGAGGCCTAGGACTGCAGTTGTCCCAATAGGCACTGTGACTCAGGTAGCCTCCTGAAGGGAGATGCCCCAGTTGTTTGCTGACACACACATCTGCAGCAACAGCATTCCAGCAGGGCTTCAGAACTGTACTGTCCTTATCAACAACCTGAATGCTGTTGCCCACAGAGGAAACTGCTTTCTCCTGTTAACATTTTCACCAGTTTCTATGAGTATGCAGTTTCTATGAGTATGCAGTTAATTCAGAAATTGGGCAGAGGTTGAATTAAATTGATAATTTACCCAAATTAAAATTACTAGAGATTCATTCACTGATTGAGTTGGGCTAATATTTGGGAAACTAGAAACTCAGTATGGTGCTGAACTCCAAATATTTCTGTCTCTGGTATGCTTCGCTTTTACCGGGCTCCTAATTTTGAGCTTTTACTGATAATATCTATATAGCCCAACATTTTCCGACCTTCTCAATCTTCATATGTTCACCAAGGTGACTTCTGTCAGCTCTCAGTTCTCACTCTCTTCTACATATACAGATAACCTTTACAGGGGGATGATTAAAAATATGACATTCTACATTTGCTTCCTCAGATTTTCTTAGGCAGAAACTTCCTAGTATTTATATGGAATATGAGCAAAAATAAAATGCCTTTAGACCTACAGGTAGTCCTATCTTGTAATCTTATTGAAATTTTTAAAATCACACCCAGTTTCTATATAAATTTGTGGGACAACAATCATTAATTCATACAATGAAGTGTAAGTTATATGATAGATATGAAAGACATAACTCTTAGCTCAGGATAAGTCATAGGATAGATGTTAAATCAAGGCTATATTGTGTTTTGGTTATGTTGTTTTTGCACACATTTTAGCTTTAGATATAGATAGTAAAGGTGATTGCTAAATCACTTCACAGTTCCAGAATGAACACATCATTTACCAGGTAGTGTTTGAAACCTAGGTGGTTCTGGTGAACATTTAATAAATGAATCACTGCAGGTATGCCCAGTGGAAAATGATTCTATGATTTATAGTAGAGTTTCACCCACCAGCATACATTCCTAGTAACTGTTTCCCATTTTCATTTTTTTCTTGGTTATTTTATTTATTTGCACTTCAAATATTATTCCCCTTCCCAGTTTCCTCTCCACAAGCCCCCTATCCCCTTCTCCCTCCCCTCTGCCTCTATGTCCACCCACTCCTGTGTCAGTGGCCTAGGGTTCTCCTATCCTGGGTCATCAAGCCTCCACAGGACCAAAGGGAAACCCTTACAGTGATGTCAGATGAGGCAATCGTCTGATACATATCTAGCTGGAGTCATGGGTACCCCCTGTGTACTCTTTCGTTGATAGTTTAGTCCCTAGGAATTTTCGGGGGATTGGCGGGTTGATACTGTTGTTCTTCCTATGAGGTAGCAAACCTCTTCATCTCCTACAGTCCTTGCACTAACTTCTCCACTGGGGTCCTCATGCTAAATCTAATGTTTGGATGTGTACATCCACATCTGTATTGGTCTGTCTCTGGCAGAACCTCTCAGGGCATACCAGGCTCCTGTCAGTAAGCACTTCTTGTCATCAGCAATAGTGTCTGAGTTCTGAGTTCGGTGTCAGGTGATGTGATGGATCCCTAGATAAGGCAGTCTCTGGATGGCCTTTCCCTCAGTTTTTGATCCTCATTTTGTCCCTACATTTCCTTTTGACAAGAGGAACTCTAGATTAATATTTTTAAGGTAGGTGGGTGACCCCATCCTTCTACTGGGGGACATGCCTATCCACTGGATATGGTCTCTACATGTTCTATCTCTGCTTTTTAGATATTTCTGCTAAAGTTCACCCTGTTGGGTCCTGGGAATCTCGTGGCTGGGAATTTGAAGTGGCTACACCAGTTCCCACAAATCTACTGCTACTCACCTAATTTCAAATTCCTGACCATCTATACTTCTCCCAAATCTCTTCCAATATCTAAACTAGCCCTCCCATTTACCTCTCCTTCCTCTCTCCCTCCAAGAGCACTCTCTCCCTCTACTTCCTAGAGATTATTCTCTTCCTGCTACTGAGCAGTAATGTAGCATCGAGACTTCAGTGTGATCATCTTTCTTCTTCACCTTTATATGGTCTGTGAGTCTTATGGTGGGTATTCTGAGCTTCTTTTTGGCTAATATCCACTTATCAGTGAGTACATAGCATGTGTGGTCTTTTGTGACTGTGTTACCTCACTCAGGATGATATTTTCAAGTTCCATACATTTGCCTGTGAATTTCATGAAATCATTGTTTGTTGGGAACAAAATAAAAGGAAGGAGGGGCTGGTGGCCCTGGGGAAAGTAGGGGAGGAAAGGTGCCCACTGCCCCGCCAGAGTTTCCCTCCTCTCTGGTCAGTCAGGCGTGGGAAGGCTGCTACTTATCCTATCCACTGATCCCTGGGTGGGCATTCCTCTATCCCACTCTTCAGGGGGTGGTCAAGGGGCAGCCCTGCCTGGGAAGCCCCCTGGAGCTACTTAGCTAAAGCCACCAGGGTTGTGAAAGAAAGGGAATAGGGTAAGAAGTTCCCAACAATAACCAGAGTGGGCAGCAGAACTTGAAGGACAGAGACTGTCTATGGTTTAAGAGCTTTATTATAGAAATGCAGGGGAGAGAGAGAAGAGAGAAGACAGAGAGAGAGAGAGAGAGAGAGAGAGAGAGAGAGAGAGAGAGAGAGAGAGAGAGAGAGGAGAGGAGAGGAGAGGAGAGGAGAGGAGAGGAGAGGAGAAGACAAAGATAAAGGGGGAGGAGAGAGAAGTGAGAGGAAAAAGGGTAAGAGAGCAAGAGTAAGAGCAAGAGAGCAAGATGTGGGCTAAGCATGCCTTTTTATGGTCTTCACTGTTGCAGGTAAAGGAGGAGGAGTTTAGCCTAAAGGTCAGAAGCTTGGGCCATTGCTTATGTGACTACTGACCATGCTTCTCTTGTGGGAGCTGTGGGAGGTGGTACCTTAGGCAGGGGCCAGAGTTCCAGGAGCATGAGGGAACGCCTACCCTGTCATGTGGGTGAATTATGACCATCGGGGTTCAGACCTCAGCTCGACTGGAGACCAGAGTGCAATTCCCCATAGCTAAGTAGTATTTTATAGTGTAAATATTCCACATTTTCTGTATCCATTCCTGTGTTGAGGGACATCTGGGTTGTTTCCAGGTTCTGGCTATTATAAATAAGGCTGCTATGAACAGAGTAGATAATGTGTCCTTATTACCAGTTTGAACATTTTCTGGGTATATGCCCAGGAGAGGTATTGTTGGATCTTCAGGTAGTACTATGTCCAATTTTCTGAGTAACTGCCAGACTGATTTCCAGAGTGGTTGTACCATCTTGCAGACAAACCAGCAATAAATGAGTATTCCCCCTTTTCCACATCCTTGCTAATATCTGCTGTCACCTGAGTTTTGAACTAAGCCATTCTGACTGGTGTGAGGTAGAATCTCAGGGTTGTTTTGATTTGCATTCCCTTGATGACTAAGGATGCTGAACATGTCTTTAAGTGCTTCTCAGCCATTTTAGATTCCTCAGTTGAGAATTCTCTGTTTAGCTTTGTACCCTGTTTTTGATAGGGTTATTTGGTTCTCTGGAGTCTAACTTGAGTTCTTTGTATAAGTTGGATATTACTCCTCTATTGGATTACTGTTTTGTTCTATCAACAGTGTCCTTTGACTTACAGGAGCTGTCCAATTTTATGAGGGCCCATCTGTCAATTATTGATCTTAGAGCATAAGCTGTTGGTGTTCTGTTCAAGAAATTTTTTCACCCCCAGAGGTCCTAGGGTCTATTCCTCCAACCAAAGAGTACATATGGAGGGACCCGTTGCTCCAGCCTCATATGTAGGGCCTTGTGGGACATCAATGAGAGGAGAGGCTCTTGGTCTTGTAAAGGGCCCCAGTGTAGGGGAATGCCAGGACAGGGAAGTGGGAGTGGGTGGGTTAGTGATCAGGGTGAGGAAGGATGGGATAGGAGTGTTTTCAGAGAAATGAAGAAAGTGGATAAATTTTGAAATGTAAATAAAGAAAATATCTAATTAAAAAAGAAATTTTCTCCTGTGTTCCAAGCTTTTTCTCACTTTCTCTTCTCTTAGATTCATTGTATCTTTATACAAGACTTGAGCTTTATTCAAGGAGATAAGAATGGATCAATTTGTATTCTTCTACATGCTGACTGCCAGTTGAACCAGCACCATTTGTTGAAAATGCAGTCTTTTTTCCCCACTGGATAGTTTTGGCTGCTTTTTCAAAAATCAGGTGACCATAGCTGTGTGGATTCATTTCTGGGTCTTCAGTTCTATTCTCTGATCCATCTGTCTATCTCTGTACCAATAACATGTGGTTTTTTTATCACTATTGCTCTGTAGTATAGCTTGAGGTCAGGGATGGTGCCCCAGAATTTCTTTTATTTCTGAGAATTTTTTTTTGATATCCTGGGTTTTTGTTATTTCAGATAAATTTACGGATTGTGCTTTTATCTCCGTGAAACATTGTGTTGGATTTTGATGGGGTTTACATTGAATCTGTAGATAGCTTTAGGTAAAATGGCCATTTTTACTATGTTAATACTGCCAATCAATGAGAATGGAAAATCTTTCCATCTTCTGAGGTCTTCTTCAATTTCTTTCTTCAGTGACTTGAAGTTCTTATCATACAGATCTTTTACTTGCTTAGTTAGATTCACACCTAGATATTTCATATTATTTGTGACTATTATAAGAGTGTCATTTTCCTAATTTCTTTCTCGGTCCTTTTATCCTTTGAGTAGAGGAAAGCTACTGATTTGTTTAATTTTGTATCCAGCCACTTTTTTGCTGATGATGCTTATCAGGATTCGGAGTTTTCTGGTGGAATTTGTTGGGTCACCTAAGTATACTATCATATTATCTGCAAATAGTGATATCTGGACTTCATCCTTTCCAAGTTGTATCCCTTTGAAAACATTTTGCTGCCTAATTGCTCTGGCTAGAACTTCAAGTACCATATTGAATAGATAAGGAGAGAGTGGGCAGCTTTGTCTTGTCCCTGGTTTTAATCAGATTGTTTTAAGTTTCTCTCTGTTTAGTTTGATATTGGCTATTGGCTTGCTGTATTCTGTTGTTTCTCTTTTTAAAAATAATTTTAACATCATTTTGTATACATTCTTACATGCAGTTGCACATGCACCGACACATCTAGAGGTCAGAGAACAACTTTCAGAAACTGCTTCTCTCTCTCTGTTGGGTTTTGGAAATTGAACTAAGGTTCTTAGCTTTAGTGGCAAGTATCATTGGCTGAGCCATTTTGCCATGTATGTGTCAGTGTCTGTTTCTTATTTCATAGTATCTTCTTAAATACATTTACTCTTTTTTTTCCATAGTTTCCTACAGCATTGAATCATTGCCAAATATTTCAGTCCTATGTTTTCTACCAATATAATGAAAAATAAGAAATGTGTTCTTATTTTACAGTGATATTATTACACTGAAGATAAAATGTTGTTTATTTACTCATTGCCCTATAAAACTATAGTTACCAACTCTCCTAGCATGTAGTCACTATTTCTACTGATAACAGAATATGGGGTCTGATTAAACATAACTGAATAGCAAGAGAGTCAATTTGGCTTGGGTGCCTTCCTGCTTCCCAAATCTCTCTTAACTTTCAAGCTGCCTCTCCTCCAGCACTATTCTTCATTCTATCCTGTGGGTTTTAAAAGAACATTTAGAAGGATACACTATCCTGCTGAAAGCCTAGCACTTCTTGGTAAAACAGTGACTCAGATGCTGGAGGCTGGACATGTTTGTATCACTCCCCACAGAGATGGACTAATTCTTTCACTGTAAGTCATCATCTTTCCAACTAGCTTTTTGGCTTTAGTGTCTTGGCTCCTGAGTCCAATCTTTATAATGATTCTAGAATTATATTTATACAAGAAAGGCTGTAACTCAAATAATGCGTTTTAAATCCTTTTAGTGACTACTATTTCTTTCTTTCTTTCTTTCTTTCTTTCTTTCTTTCTTTCTTTCTTTCTTTCTTTCTTTTTTTTTTGCATTTCTTGCTCCTTTGACAGCATAGCTATGTAACCTCACTTTTTCCTACCTCCTACCATCTTCTCATAGGCTCAATCTGCTACCAATGGACTCTCCTTGTGCCAGAGTTAATACTTTCTGATTATTTCTCACAGGATACATTATATTTTCCTCCCATCTTCTAATTTCCAAATTCCTAGAGGCAAGCATGGAAATATGTTTAGCATGTAGAATGAACACTCTTTGCATTTATTCTGATAATATAATATTTTCAAATTGTACTTGGTCACACAAAGCATTCCTTTTTATGAATGAATCTATGCTAAAATCTACTATATTGTGTGAAGTCTATGAATAGAGTTTCTAGCAAAATTTTGGTACATGGCCCAATTTTATTTTCAATGCCAAAGGTTTTCTCCAGCATGCTTGAATTTGAAAGACTTGGGTCATGCATAAATATGTGTATATTTTCTAAATTAATAATACCCTGACACTTTAGAGTAATGCTAGAGCCAAATCTAGTTTAAAGTGATGGGCTGTGAATGATTTAGTTTGGTTACTACTGGGCCAGAAAATAACAAATAGCTAATCTGTTTCTAAGCAGCATTCTCTGATTTCATAGTTAAAGGCACTGAAACAAAGAGGAATTTAGAGCAAGAAGATTGACTTGGAAGGAAAGAAAATGCAGCATCTTAGGCATCTCAGCACATGACTGGGGGAGAGAATATTTTTAACATCACATTCTTGAAGAGACCAAAATATAGTTTTAAATTTGAATCAGGCATTTTAAACAGAGGTGGTGATGTGTATTTGTCCTTGTAATTCATAAACACAATAGCTGCAAAGCACACATAAACTACTGGAGTTTCCCCTATATGTTTTTATTATGTTTTATTTGTTCTCTAAAAGACACTCCAGACTTTTGTTTTAATAAGGAAGCATAGTTGTTAACTGACATATTTAAGGAAACTTGAATCATAATTTTAGAAAATCATGATCTGAATCTCTACAAAATTTGCATAGATTAACTCTGTTGTATTTATGGAGCTTGACATAGATTTCACTTCAGGATTTGAACTTCAAAATAACTCTGAAGAAAAGTGATATTATATTCATTTACCAATGAGGTCATTGAGACTAAGAAAAGAAAGATTCTTTTAAGATACACATTAGTACTATAACTGACTGATATATAATATCTAGTAGTTATATGTTAATCTTATTCTCTATTCTATTCTAGGTTTCTCTCTTTATATCATATATTTGATTCTGTAGATGAATACAGAAATTGAGAAAAGGTATGATTCTATTGTTATTACTTATAAATATAACAAGTAAATATGTAAATGAATGACTGTGCATGGAAAGAGTGAGACAAGTTACCCAGCTAATTATAATTGACTACTGGCATTCATTTGTAAAAGTATGGGAAATAGATGGATATTTTAGAAATAACGCAGAATGTGTTGAGATGGGGTTGGACCAAGATAAAGTCTTTTAAAAATTATGTATCTCGAGTAGGCAAGATGGTTCCATTGATATAGGAACTTGCTGCCTAGTGAGCTGACCTGAGTGTGATACATGGTGACCATGTAGTGGAAGGAGAGAGCTAAGTCCAAAAGTGCTGACTACCACACTTATTTAGTCTCATGCACATGCATAGACACAGACATACACACACATACACACACACACACACACACACACACACACACACACACAAACACATTCCAAAAGAGAGAAAGAGAGAAACAGAGACAGAGACAGAGAGACAGGGAGACAGAGGGAAATAGAAAATAAATGAATTTCAAAAATATATTTCCATTAATATAAAAATATGCCCTTTTTTCTAAAAATTCAGTCTGCCATGTATAATGCTTCATATGGATATGCCTGGATAGGAGCTTGAATATCATATATTTTCATGAAAATGCACTTTAAGATCTTTGGAGATTGCAACAAGGAACATAAGTACTCTAATGCTATAGATTGAACAGCAGTATTCTAGTATCATGGAAGTTTGAAATCTTTACCTAAGTGTTCAGCTTTGAGAGGAAAGAACATGTGCTAGGAAAGGATGAAATGATTCTTATCTAGTCAACTTTATTATTTAAAAAAATAGCTATATTTATTTTATTTATTTAAATATTTTTTTTAAAAAAAATTTACAAAAATCAATTTCATTTGCTCACTTGACCTGCATGGGAAGAGAAAACCACAGCTAAGGCATCTCTTCCATCATATTGGCCTATGGACATGTCTGTGAGCATTTTCATAATTGCTCTTTGATCTATGTAGGAGGCCCCAGATGACTTTTTGCAGTACCATTTTGGGACTGATGGGCCTAGGTTATATGGGAAACGTAGTTGTCTTTCATTGTCTTAATTTCAGTTTCTGCCTTTAAGTGCTTGCTTGAATTTTTGCCCTGACTTATCTCATAAAATGTGATATGAAAATGTAAACCAAATATCCAACCACCAAGCTAGCTTTGGTTGTTATTTTATCATCGCAACAGGAAACAAACCATAAACTAAGACAGTAACTTCATTAATTAAACAAATTTAAGCATCAGTAGGATGGCAGAAAAGACATCCAAGTTACCCTAAAATGATTTTATCTATTATAAGAAGAGTATAGATTTGTTATAACCCAGTTTATCAAATATTTTCACATGCTTTTCATACACAGCCCATCTATAAGCCTCCTATCATACCAATTTATTCTTGTACCTCATTTCAACTCTAGTTATCAGCATAGCCCTTATCTTCAACATCCCTAAACATCATATTTGAACTCTGTAGTATTCATATACCAAAGGTACATTTTAGAAAATTATACAGAACAAAAGACAATTTATAAAAGTGTGTGCCCCTCTGTGTGTGTGTGTGTGTGTGTGTGTGTGTGTGTGTGTGTGTGTGTGTATTTATGTGTGTATGTGGGGTGTGGATGGGTGGGTGGGCATATGCCCACATGGATGTGTTCTTGACCTTAAATTGACTAAGCCAAAATTTTTAACTAAAATATTCCATTACTGTGTAACACCTTGCCACAAAAGCAACCATCTTTGTTTCATACAACAAATAGTTACTCTTTCAGTTTCTGTGGGGAGCAAAAATTTTGGACAATTTAGTAAGTGGTCTTAGAATCCATTTTTTCATTAGCTAAGATCAAGCAGTCTTTTCCAATGCACTCACTTGATGGCTTGACCAAAGCTGGAACATTTCTTTTACAGCTGCCTTACTGTCCAGTGACTGGCCCAACATGGGATCCATACACCATGGATCCATACACCATGATCTAACACTATCGTTGATGCTATGATTTGCTTACAGATAGGGAGCCTAGCATGGCTGTCCTCTGAGAGGCCCTACCAGAATCTGACTTAGGCAGATGCTGATACTTTCACCCAACAATTGAACTGAAGTCGGGGATCCTGTGGAGGAAATAGGGGGAGGATTAAAGGAGCTGAAGGAGGAGGTGACCCCATAAGAAGATCAGCAGTCTCAACTAACCTGAACCCCTGGGAGGTCCTAGAGACATAGCCACCGACCAGAGAGCATATACAGGCTGGACTGAAGTCCCTGGTAAATATATAACAGAGGACTGCCTTGTCTGGCCTCAGTGGGAGAGGATGCATCTAATCCTGTAGAGACTTGAGGTCCCAGGGAAGGAGGATGCCTGGTGGGGGGTGAGGAGGGAAGTATTCTCTAAGAGGCAAGAAGGAGGAGAAATGGGACAAAGAGGAAGAGGGGGGACCAGGAGTGGCAGCATCTGAAATGTAAATAAATAAAGTAGTTAATTAAAAATAAAATACCTTATATTCAATTCAATACTTATTGGTAGAAGGCTTCTAATCCCTACTATATATGTGAATCTTTTTATAAGACTATTCAAAATACAACAGTTGATTTTTACCATTTCAAATGATTCCCAAGAGTAAGATATATCAGATACCTAATGTCATTAATAATCAAGGATCCAGTATTGCAAAATTATGGAATTTTATTGTTTAGTCTTTAAGTGTTCATATAATATGGAAAGGTCTAAACAAAGCTGTCAACTCTGGAAAAGGGATGGATGATCTTTAGAACTATTTTGGAAATCAGTAATCACACAATATCATATGCTTTTATATGATTTTTAGAGACAATGGGTCTCATAGGACAGGTCTTAGGTTTCTTATATCAGGAAAATACTGATGAACGAGAGAGGAAAGTTGTAAAAATACTGAAGTTGTGTTTATTAGTTTGGTGTGCTATTTAATGGCCTTTGAAATCATTGTCCTAGATAAGATAACTATGGTATTTTAGTCAAATATGCTCTGAAGACATATTTGTTTATTTTTAGTATGTGTAAAATAGGTTAATTAAGAGTAATTTTTAAATAATTCTAAAAGTGATGAAAATAAGTGCTAAATGATGAATAGAGGATGATAGAGAGATGATAGATTGAAAGAGAGATAATAGAGAGATGACAGATAAATAAGGGAGATGATAGAGAGATGGATAGATAGAGGGATGATAGCTACCTAGATATATGATAAAAAGATAAGAGAGATGATATGCAGCTTATTGCATAAAATTCCCCCCCACATACAACAATTAGTAAAATTTCAATGTTTATATCCTGCCATCTTATATGAGATACTTATATGAGATATAGACATGGGTAAAAACTTACCCATTTCCCCAGATACAAGGCTTGGTTTTGTTTTTATACTATTCTTTTTTTTTAAAGATATTTTCTTTATTTACATTTCAAATGCTATCCTGAAAGTTCCCTATATCCCCCCCCCCGCTCTGCTCCCCTACCTGCCCACTCCCACTTCTTGGCCCTTGCATTCCCCTGTACAGGGGCATATAAAGTTTGTAAGACCAAGGGACCTCTGTTCCCAATGATGGCTGACCAGGCCATCTTCTGCTACATATGCATCTAGAGACATGAGCTCTGGGGGTACTGGTTAGTTCATATTGTTGTTCTACCTAAAGGGTTGTAGACCCCTTCAGCTCCTTGGGTAATTTCTCTAGCTCCTCCATTGGGGGCCCTGTGTTCCATCCTATAGATGACTATGAGCCTTCTGTATTTGTCTGGCACTGGCATAGCCTCACTTGAGATAGTTATATCAGGGTTTTATACTATACTAAACCCGTAAGTTGCTTGAATTATAAAATAAATACATACATTGACATACTTGTTCAAACATATTCTAAGACTGCTTAGCTGCACACAAGTAAGCTTTTATTTAACCTATGATTCAGCACTGCACAATAATTTTATTTGCATATTTTTAGAATTTGTAATAGTGTTTTATATTAATATTTCAGTAATTCATTTTTACTACTTAATCTATTATCTTACATCTATTTTTTCATAAATTATTTTGATTCAGATCTTAATATCCACTGGAATGCTATTTGTATTACTGTTAAATATAATCCAACTACTCTACTTTTGAGTACTTTAATAGGTTTACTTCAGCCTCTGTTTATCCTATGGGAACCAATTCTTATCACAGTTCTAGAAGACTAAGGGATTTTAAAAAAAGATTTTGAGGGTTCTATGGGAGTGCTATCAGCATATACTCAGAAAGGACCTGGATATGTGGAAAGCTTCTGCATTAGTAAACTGTATGATATTTTAGAGATAATCCTGTTGTGGGTTGCTGTCTGTATGCAGATAAGGTCAGGTGAAATCTTAATTAGTCAGATAAGGCTAGAGTCTGTGATTGACAGTGGAAAAAGAAGGCAGAGCTGAAAGTTTTAGAGAGGGGACACACACACATAAACATACAGAAAGACAGAGACAGAGAGAGAGACAGAGAGACAGAGACAGAGAGATAGAGAAAAGGAGAATGAGACTGGATAAACAAGATGTTACCTGAATTAAAGGATGATAAGCCAGAACCACATGGTCATAAGATATATAAGTAACTGGGGATTTCTTTTTTCTTTTTTTTATTGGATATTTTCATTATTTACATTTCAAATGCTATCCTGAAAGTTCCCTATCCCCCCCCCCCCGCCCTGCTCCCTACCCACCCAGATGTCTTGGATAGATGACTGAGTAATGTTGGGCACATTTGTTTAATCCAGGTGTGCAGCTTGTATCTACATCCATTCAGTTTTGAGTTCTTTGTGTGTGTGTTTTGGGGGTTGAGGATTTACTGTTAT
The DNA here is from genome assembly GCA_902729485.2 of Mus minutoides. NCBI lineage: Eukaryota > Metazoa > Chordata > Mammalia > Rodentia > Muridae > Mus > Mus minutoides. The sequence continues at coordinate 1,133,399 of LR749502.1, forward strand.
AAATCTGGTTGGTAATTACAAGCCTCTGGAATTTTCATTTTATTGGGCTAGGGGATCAGTGGGACTGCAGCTGTTTCTGCAGGATATCCACAGGGGGGGCCAGTTGGCTTAGGAATGTGGACTAGTTCAACAGCAGCTGATCTTGGGAACCTGGGAAGACTGCTGCTTGCAGCTCCCCCTGTGAGTAGGGAGAACTGCTGTTGTGGATGCCTAGCCAGCCATAGCACTATATATATATAAATTTGCATGCTACAAAATCCTGTCCCTATTTGGCTTAGGGTAAGATACTACTCTTCAGTTTATTAAATATTTTATTTATGTGCTTATTGAAGGTAAGTACATATTTCATGGCATGTAATAGAGGTCATAGAGCAAGCTGTGGCTGTCTAGTTTGCCCTTTTACCATGTGGATCCTTGGGTTTACACTCTGGTTGTCAGGCTTGGTATTCCACACTTTACCATTTAACCTAGCCATGTAGACTTGCCACTTTTCTAAATTAATTGTTTAAATTATTTACATTTCAAATATTGTTTCCCTTCCTGGTCTCTCCTCTGCAAATGTTCCACCCCATCTTTCCCCCCCCCCCCACCTTTTGCATCTAAAAGGGCGCTCCACCACCCACCACACCCACCCACTCCTGTTTCATCCCTCTTGTATCCCCCTTTACTGTGGTAACAAACCTCCCCAGGACCATTACCTACCCTCCTATTGATGACAAATAAGGCATCTGCTACATATGTAGTGGGAGCTATAGACCCACTCATGTATACTCTTTGGTTAGTGGTTTAGTACCTGGGAGCTCTGAGGGGTCTGGTTAGTTGATATTGTTGTTCTTCCTATGGGGTTGCAATCCACTTCAGCTACTTCAGTTCTTCCCCTAATGCTTCCATTAGATCCCCCAGGCTCAGTCCAATGGAATGCTGTATCTGCATCTATCTTAATCAGGTGCTTGCAGAACCTCTTAGAGAATAGGTATACCAGGATCCTGTCTAGAAGCACTTCTTAGTATCAGCCATAATTTTGCAGTTTGGTATCTGTGGATAGGATGGTTCCCAAAGTGGGGTAGTCTCTGAATGTCCTTTCCTTCAATCTCTGCTCCATTTTTTTTTTTTGTCCCTGTGTTTCCTTTCAATGGGAATAATTCTGGGTTAAAAAATTTGAGATGGGTGTGTGTCTCCATCCCTTTTCTGGGGGCCATGTCTATCTAGTTGAGGTGGTCTCTTCAGGTTCTATCTCTTCACTGTTGGGTATTTAGGCTAATCTCATCCCCATTGGGTTCTGGAAAACTTTTGCATTCCTGGCATCTGGGACTTTCTAGTGATTCCCACACAAATACTTCTACATATTTCTGTGCATTCTCCTGGTCCTCTGGTCCAGACCCAAAAGGACAAACATGGTATTTAAGCTGAGAATACCAATGATACCACTCACATACTATATGAAGCTTAAAAAAAAGGAAGACCAAAGTGTGGATGATTCAGTCCCATTTGGAAGAAGAAACAAAATAATTATGGAAAGTAAAGGAAGAGAGGGCTCTGGGAGGATAAAAGGAGGCGGAGGATAAAGGTGGGGGCAAGAGAAGGTATGGGACGAGAGAAGAGTAAGTGTATTCTTAATTTATTTAGATATTTAAACTTTTATTTCCAAGTTACACTGCTGTTGCTACTCATGCTTATATCCCATAGTATGCAAAGTTGTCTTAAACACCTCTGTTGATTGAATCTGTACTTTAATCTACATGGACAGTGATTTTTTTTCTTGAATTGCCTAAAAGTGATAATTATAAGACTATACCACAGAAATAAGCAAGTGATGTCAATCCCATTTAAAATACTCATCAGAGCACAGTTATTTTTGATGAACCTGAAAACTAGTCATAGCACAATGATGTATCTGGAAGTCAAACTGAGAATCGCTACCCCACTATTGTTTGGGGCTGTTTTATCTCATTTTTCCAATGGGATATTTTGTGACAATAGTTATAATGTCCTTTGAACACATCTGTTTTCACTGCCCCCTCCCCATTTTAAGTTTGAATGTTCCCTACAGACTCATATATTTTGATACTTGGTTCCCAACTGGTAGAACTATTTGAGAATGATTAGGAAGTCTGGTATAGTTGGAGGAGGTATAACACTGGGAGTTGGCTTTAAGGCTTCCAAAACTTATGTCATTCCTTGTTACCACCCCCAACCCCTCTGACTTGTGCTAGTACAATCATAAGCTCTCAGATACTATTCCAGTGCCAGGTCTGCCTACTGTCAAGTTCTCTGCTGTGATGGTCATGGACTTTTCCTGTGAAAATGTGACACCCCTGTCCAATAAATTCTTTCTTCTATGAGTTGTCTTGTAGAATCTCTTAAAAGTAATAGAAAAGTATATAAGACACATCTCATAGTTTTTTGACTTTGGATTTAAAGTTAATATTCATTCACTCATAATATGTTTAGAGATGTGGAATATGTGGGCCCTGTAAACAACATATAAATCATATTGGATAAGATCATGATGTGGTACTGCTATTACTGTTAGTACCATCTCTATACTTAAACACAGGAACATCAATTTAAAGCTATTTCTGAATATGATTTCCAAGTTTATACCTAGATATGCTCTCTGTTTCACTTTACCACCAAACTATGCTCAGTCCCATCAATGCTCTCATCATTATGACCATAAGATTTCTCTACAACTGGTGCCCAAAGTGCCAACTCATTCTTTTGTAGATAATCTGTAAAACATCCGACTCTCTGGCAGTCTAGAATGGCAAAGGCCAAACTTATGAAAAGAAATTTAAGATAAGATATTAAATCATGTTTGCTTTTTTCTTAGTTACGGTTTTACTGCTGTGAACAGACACCATGACCAAGGCAAGGCTTATAAAAACAACATTTAATTGGGGCTGGCTTACAGGTTCAGAGGTTTAGTCCATTATCATCAAGGTGGGAGCATGGCAGCATCCAGGCAGACATGGTGCAGGAGGAGCTGAGAGTTCTATGTCTTCATCTAAAGGCTGCTAGTGGAAGACTGACTTCCAGGCAACTAGGGTGAGGATCTTATGCCCACACCCACAGTAACACACCTACTCCAAGCAGGTTACACCTATTCTAACAATGCCACACCTCCAAATGGTGCCACTCCCTGGTCCAAGAATATACAAACCATCACAGCTATTATGAAGTTATCAAAAGTATAGCTATGAATTTATACAGCAGAGATTAATTAATGATGGTTTAAACATTCCAAATATGCTACAGAGATTATTTTCTAATATCTTGAAGATTGTCTTTGGAAAATTGGAATTAAATATTTATATAGTTAATTAATCTTGAATGAAAGAAAATGCATAGATCCTGAGTTCCTTGGATGCTCTGACATTATAAGCCAACTGTTCTGTTTTGTTTCTCAGAGCCTGTAGTAAGCCGGCAGTGCTGAGTGGTGAAAGGCTGCAGCAGCGCTGAGCGGCGAGGCTGGTGAGGGGCCGCAGCGGTGCGGTGCTCTGACCGGGCCCGGGCTCTGACCAGCGAAGGGCTGCCAGAGCTCCGGGAAGGCCGTCCAGCTCCAGGAAGGCCTGCGGCTCGCCCCATTACAAGATGGCGCGGGACCAGCAGGCTGCCAGGGAAGAGAGCCTAGTGCACATGTGCAGCTCTCTCCTCAGGCCCTCCTCAAGCAGTAGCCCCTCCCGAAGGGAAAATATGCTAATGAGGCACTGCTTGTGGTACCAATGAATGGGCCACATACTAATGGGTGTGGCTTGTGGCACTAATGAACGGGCCACATGCAAATGAGGTGTGGCTTGGTGCACCAATCAGCATCCACTACAACACCCCCTCCACTTCCCTGAGAGACTATAAAAACAGCAGCTCTGCTGCTGTTCTGGGTCCTGGGAATCAACTATCAAGGCGCTCCTGAATAAAGCTGACTGAGAAGATCCTGGTGGTGGCGTGTCTTTCTTGCTGGTCGACGGAGGCAGGGAGGCGTGCCACAAGAGCCTATATTGTTGAACTATCTCTCTTACATGACCTGAATGCAATTTACTGTTGGTCATAACAAGAATTTATTCTGCTTGACTCAGCAGACACTTTATTAAAGGTTTACATACATTTTAACATCAATTTCTTTTTCTGAAAATGTAAATAAATTATTTCATGCTTCAAGAGGATTATTTGAGAAGCAGTTGTTATTTTCCAGCTTGGCGGTACTATTTTTTTTTTTTTTTTTTTGGTAACTATACAAACACAGGTGTGTATTAGATGATATATTGCTTATTTGGATTAAAAAAAAAAAAGAATCATTTCCAGAACAGCCAACATTTACAAGCTCTTGAGACCATGAGACCAGGGACTGAATTTTTTTTTCAGGGACTTGATCTTACTATTCTTTTTCTGTTCCTCATAACTGAGAAACATAGCTTTCACAGGAAGTTGTACAGAGCATGATGGTAACATTGAATTTTCCTTTAAACTCAGGTGTCCTCAGTGAAGATACTGTGTTCACATTCAAACTCACTGAAGGTCTTTAATGCATTATAATAATTTGAAACACAATGAAATGTCATGCTGAGTTTATTGAATGCTTTATAATGCCATCAGACAATAAAGAAAATATAGCTTAATTATTTTTAGTGCTTATGTTAGTGTTCACCTTTGTGCCCTTATTATAGACAGTACAATGTCTTTATACATTAACACTACTTCAAACCCTGAGCATATTAGGAATGTTTATTTTAGTAAAGACTTATGCAGCCTCCAGTTACTCTAGTGGTACTTCTATCAAGACAATTCCTGAACATCAACCTTCCATTATTTATCCCCACTGAAACTGTGTATAACCTGTTTTTCATATGGTGTCATTTCTTCTTTTCTTACATAGACTATTCAAAACATCTCTATATGACTAAGACTTCTCAATAACAGACAGCAACATCACATTGCCATTTCTTTTAAAAGAGCATACTAGTAACTTACTAGTATGTTTTAGAGAGAAATGGACATGTATTGATATTAAATTTTTATACTTTAATTCATTATTTGGGGTTGCCATAACATGGTATACACTGAATACATGATTTATAAAGAGAAAATATATGTCTTCAGATTCATGTGGGTTTGAAATCCCAAATCAGATGTCAGCAATCTTGAGTTCTTTACATAGCTACCCTTCTTCATTTGGATATCATTATGTATTTGTGTATCTGTGGCTAAATCTCTTCTTCTTATCACTCATGTTGAAGTCAAACCCTCTCCACTGATTTCATTTAACACATACTATTTGATTTTTTTTTTCTGTTTGCTTATTTGTTGTGTGCCCACCTTCAAGCTAGTGCCTTCATTTATTTTTTAAATTTTGAATTAAAATATTTATTTTATGTGTATACTCACTTGTCACCATGTATGCATGCTTGCCTCATTTATACAAGGTGCCTGTGAAGGGCAAAAGAGAGGTCAGTTTCACTGGACCTGGAACTACAGGTTGTTAAGTAGTGTTCTCTACATGAAGATTATATACTGTTACCTGCTGAACCATCTCTTTGCAGCTAATTCATTTTATCTTAGTTATCTCCATAAAGATGCTGTTTCTCAATAGAGACAGAGGTGAAAATTTTACTACTTCATCTTAAAATATATGTATGTTGTAATTGATTCTATAAAAGAGTACATATGAAAAATAATCCATACCCAGAAAAGTTGTGTAACTTCCACATAGTAGATTAGTGCCACTGTCACCAAAACATCGGATTGAAACTATTTAAGGGAGAATAGGGTTATTTTCTCATGACCTAGAATTTTTATATTAGAGTGGGTAACATGGCTTTCCTCGTGCTTCTTGGGAGATTAAAATGGCCAGTGTTTACATAGCACAGGGTCCGAAACAAAGACTGGATCACAGGTCTAGAAGAAATATTTTAGTTACATTAGCTAGGCTCCATTTGCTACAGACTATGTATTCTTCAATTTAGAATGACAAGCTTTAGAGTGAATATTCAAAATATAGGCCTGTTGTAGAAACTTCACACTAAAACCATAACCTTCCACCCCTGGTCCCCATAGACTCACTGCCATTTCATCATGCAAATTACATGACATTTAGTCCTACTTCAAGAGTCCTCATAATTTTAATAATTCCAACATTGTTAAAGGTTTCAAAGTCTCTTCAGAGACTCAAAGCAAACTCTTAATTATAAGATTACATGGAAGAAAAAGGAAAAAGAAAAGTACTACACATCTCCAATATAATCATTCCCATTCCAATTGGGAGGAACAAGAAGATAAGAAGAAAAAATACAAATAATAGCCAGCAGTCCAAGTCCTATACCATTTCTAGTATGACAGTGGCACTTGTGTAGACATTCACCCTCTGTTTCATGCAGGCTTATCTTTGTGCTTTTCAAATCTGCTGAATAGACATTCCATGATTCTGGCATTTCCAATGTCCTGTGATCTCCATTGCAATTTGGGTGTTCACCTTCATGCTTTCATATTTAGATCACTCAGGTAATCCAGTTAGGGAATTTAGCCTTACCACATATTGCTCAGCCTGAGGCTTCTCTCTGTAATCCTGGTGAAAGCATTCACAACCCTGTAAACTTTGCATTCTCCATGCATATGAAACCAATATGAAACAGACAACGCTGAATTACCCTGCTAGTTTTAGGTGTATCTTGGTCTATCTTGAACTATCACAGTGGAGGCTTCTAATTTCCTTGGCATCTAAACCTAAAAAAAAAAAAAATCAATTTTCTATATGATCATTTTGTAGTATGGTTCCCAGAAGGTTTGCTTTCAAGCTATGGCATTTTTATAGCTAATATTCTTTCAAATGAATGGCTGTGCTCTAAAGAATTTGGCAGGTTCTTACCCTAGAGCTCTCAGTAGGTTCACTCTTGACACCAAACAGCATTTCCTATAGTTTCAGTACAAAATTTGAGACTTACATTCCAAGGCACCAATTTATTTAACAATCATTCTGGCATTATCCAAACTTTCTCTGACTATGCTGTTAAATGTATTCAAACCTATTTGTAGCCAAAGCACACATGTTTCACATATTCATGTTCTGCATATTGTTCTTGCTTTCTATTATAAACCTATGTACAAGCAACCAAATCAACCATACTAGTCTAAATGTTTTGCAGTATAGAAGTTCCTCTTCCCACTAAATTAGTTTATTAATTTTTTAACTCAGCCTTGTTCAGATAGTTGTGACATAGGCAAAATGAAGCTAGATATGTTACCTGGATATAACATGGTCTCTAGACCAGATAAGATCTTTTTCTCATCTGAAACTCATGAGCATACCATTTACTATCTATAGTTCTATTTTCATTGTGTTTTGTTAACTATCACCTGAAGCGCTATTAAGTGCTATTTATAGACTTCTAGAGTTTCATTATCCTGCAATTCCAAACTCTTTCACATTCTTCAGACAAACCACAGTCAATGTTCCCCACATGATTTGTTTGGATTTATCACCTCAATGACTCCATGTTTCTCAAACTAATTTTCTGGATTATTTTTTGACTCTATGACCAAACATCTGACAGCAAGTATTTAAGACAGGGTAGGCTTATTTTGGTTAAGAAATTTCAGACCCTTCTGGTAGATGAGGCATTAGGAAAGGAGCTGGTATAAGTGCTCCTTATTCACATGGTATGGATGAAATTACAAGTACCATGGATAAGTAAAACCTACAAAGTTTTGTATATAATCATCTATTCCTTACAGACATACATGACCTTTTAATAATTCTTGGCTTTCCATATAATGCCAAATTTTGTCTACAGCATTCAAACTATGAACTTATTAGTGATATTTGTAATTCAAATGAAAACAGCGAGTAAATAAAGAACAAGACTCTACTATACCTAACCAAAGGATTAAATTATTTACAGTTTATACTCTGCAGTTTAAATGACAGCTAAATTCCAATGTTGAGAGTAGAACACACATCCTTATATTTATGTGTCATGTGTCTTCTGATTCTTGCACTGCATCAGTATTTGAATTTGTTTTTAAAATCAGGGAATAAAAACATTTTAAAAACAGCTTCAAAAATAATATACCCAGTTGCTAATTTAGTGAGAGTAAAGTTATGCTAACTCATTGAAATTTAATTGCTAATGGGTTAAAAGATCTTGGGAACTACAGGCCTAGCATCTGTCTCTTTTTAGTGTCTCAATTATCACCACAAAAATTTAATCATTTGCTGTTGTAAAAGTATCTCTGACATGCTACTGAATGACACCCTGCTCATTTTCATGAACTTCCATTCCCAAGGTGATAATTTTTCAGTGATGCATTTTAGATTTCTTTATTATTTGGCCATACAGGCAGACTTAAATGAATATCAATATTATACATTAAAATGCTTAACAATAAATAACAATATCTTAAACTGTAGTCACTTAGAGTTTTCCAATTCTTCAAAATCAAGTCTAGTCATGAGAATTGGAATATCTACTACCTCATGTTGTTTTTATATTTATGTTCATCTGTTTGGTTGTTTTTTCTTCATTTTACAACTCTCCACAATTAAATGTTTTGCTCTGTTTAATATTTTTTCATTTTTTTTCAGATTGCATTTATCTTTTAATGATTATATTCAGTTTTCCCCACTGATAATACTGCAGTAAGACATGGTAACACTAAATATCAAGGTCTTGGGTTTATTTTTGACACCTTTCACATTGAAGATATAAGATATAAACAAATAAATGGATAAAGACATTTTTTTTTCTTCTCATCAGCTCCACTCATTAAAAATGGTTACATACTTCACAGGGCTTTATTAATAGATTGAGCAAGAGAGAAAGAAAGAAATATTTCAAGTTTACTGGGTATAATTGAGTACTTTTTAGCAACCATGATTTTCCCAGAAAAAAAACTAAAATAACTTTTGAGGATTTGTTTATTTTGTGTGTGTGTGTGTGTGTGTGTGTGTGTGTGTGTGTGTGTATGCATGGTTGTATGTATTTGCATTGTGGTTCTCTCTCCCAGTGTCAATCATTATCTGATATGGGACCAGACAACAAACAGGGGTGGAATAGGGGTTCAGAAGTCCTTTGAGTACCTTTGGTGAATGACCACACTGGGACTGGCTATAAGGAAGGAGATCAGCCTTACTTAGGGTGATTTAAGGCATATAAAGTTTTTGGTGACTGATGTTAGGGACATCCAAGATGGCCAAAGGTCATTTGCTAAAGGCTTAGAGAACTGAAATGCCTTCTTAGTATGGAGACAATTTCAGGAATCTTTGGTGTTAACTGAACAGAAAGGAAATTGATCCTGTAATTTAACTAAGACTATGCAGCATTCTTTAGGTAGAGGTATGTTTAGGGGCTTAGAATTCTCCAGACAAGGTCAGAGAAGACTTCCCCTTCCCAAATGAAGGAAGTTACCCAATTTGTGCTATGTCCAGAAGCTATGTAAATGGTAGACTTCTACCTTAATTAGCAGAGTTTTCTCACACTAAACCACAAACACATATGCAATGCTCACACAAGACAGATGGCAACTTTATCAGTTACCCTGGATCTAGAGTTATATAAGCAGTTGTGAACCACCCAATGTGGGTGCTGAACCCAAGCATAGCCTGCTGTAAGAGCAACAAATGCTATTAACATCCAAGTAATCTCTTGGCTCCTAGAACATCATTTAAACACAGATGTACACCTAAATTACCATCGAGACTAACTTTGAGAAGATTTTAAAAGCAGTTACAAAATAAAAATCTGTGTAGTCCAATATGAAAGCAAGGAAACAAAGACAAAATCACAGGCAGAATAAGTTAAGTGAAATTAAAGACTGATTTCTTGATTGTGAAGTTCATTCAGTTCTAGTGGAAGAGAGTTTTAAAATTTTCTGCCCTTCAGACCTTGAAAAAGAATATAAATACCAATTTACCTAAACATATTTCTATGGCATCCTGTCTGAATTTGTTGAATTAGCTGATTAGATGTCCCCTTGTGATTGGGAGCAATTGCTGAAATTGTAAACAAGATAAAACTGCTCTCTCTTGGAATATTTGTACTGTAATCAGTGAGTGCAATTTGAGCTTTGTGGAGAAAGTTTCAACTTCACACAGTGTCTGAAGGCTGTGTATCCAGGCAACATAGAATCTTGATAAAAGGGATATGGTCTCAGTTATCTGAACAGCTTCCAATCTAAAGAAAATCCATTTTTCTGGGTCTCCAAAGCAATGGAAAGAATGAGCCAGTCAATGATCTATAGAGCATTGCTGATCCTATGAAGAATGTCAAGCTGCTTCTCTTCATGGGTGATAGATACTAGAGAAAGAAAAGTAATATCACAACCCATGTGTTCACAGCTAACCATCTTTACACCCACAGAAATCTGTGTAAGTTCTATGTATTACAGGGGGCACAAGCAGACATACCCAAGATGTAGAGGTGCCTTGTATTACTGACAGCAAAGTAGAATTCATGTAACTTTACCATCTGCTGCGTGCCTCCCTCGACCAGCAAGAAAGACACGCCAACACCGGGATCTTCTCAGTCAGCTTTATTCTGGAGCACCTTGATAGTAGATTCCCAAGACCCAGGACAGCAGCAGAGATGCTGCTTTTATACTCTCCCAGGAAGGGGGGAAGGGTGTCTTAATGGATGCAAATTGGTGCACCAAGCTACTCCTCATTTGCATGTGGTCTGTTCATTGGTGCCACAAGCCACACCCATTAGCATATTGCCTGTTCATTGGAGCCACAAGCCACACCTCATTAGCATATTGCCCGTTCGGGAGGGGCTATTGCTTGAGGAGGGCCTGAAGAGAGAGCTGCGCATGTGCACTAGGCTCTCCTCCCTGACAGCCTGCTGGTCCTGTGCCATCTTGTAATGGGTCGGAGCCGGAGGCTCCCAGAGCTGGAGGCCTTCCCGGAGCCTGACGGCCTTGCTGGAGCTCGGGTGGCCTTGCCGAAGCTCGGGTGGCGCCCTGCCAGTCCTAGCTCAAGCAGCAGTGCCCTGCCAGTCCTAGCTCGGGTGGTGTCGCCCTGCTGGTCCTAGCTCAGGCAGCTTCCTACAACCATCCTTGAAGAAATTACAGATTATATTTCCTAAATAGTGGTACTTATTATTCTCTACTTTGTAGGATGAAATAAACCCAAGTTTATTCTTCTTAGATATAATGAAGTGAGTACAGTAAATTGTTATGATTAAACAATTGAATAAAATTTCTAGAAAGCAAATGCATGTATCCTGTAAGTGAACAATTGAAAGTACAGGCAATGGATGCATTTCTCACTAAACTAGAGTTTATAAAATTAGCTGGCTAGAAAGCAATACCAGAGCTTCTGACAAATAATTATATATGAAAATAACCTTATTTGACCAAAAAAATATGTGCTTGCTACTGTTTATATTCCCTTAAACTAATAAAGATTACAAACCTACTACATTAAAAATATTGTACTGTATTCTGTGAGAGATACAGTGATAAATATCTATTTGAAGAAGATTTATAATTTTGTGATGGAAAATATGAACTTAACATTTGTTGAAACTTAACTATATGGCACATATTGTATTATTAACAAATGTGCCATCCCATTAATCTCTGAAATTAGGTGATATATGATATCATATATGTGCATTCATATTATATTTTATTAGAATATTACACCTGTATGTGAGATGCTTGTTTGAAGAACCATGTACCCAAGTGTAATTATGCACATCATGGCCCATGTGAGAGGTCCAAGAATATTTTTTTTTTGTTTCAGTTCTTGCCTTCCTACATTTTGTTTGTTTGTTTGTTTTGTTTTGTTTTGTTTTTTTGTAATAGGCCTTCTAGCCTAGAAAGCTTCTAAAATGTGTCCTGTCTTTAACTTCCATATGCATATACATGTTCTGAAATTACAGATGCTTGCACTGAGGTATTGAGCTTTTACATGTGTTCTTGGTATCAGAGTCAGATCTTCACTTTTTTGTTTGTTTGTTTCTACCTGAGGATTCTGAGACTTTAAGATGTGTGAAAACTTGTCCCAATTCTGCTTTTGATCAAAACAGGTTACCATAAAGACAGTTATAACCTGGAAGGTAATGTAGCTCTTCCATTGGAAAAATAATTAAAACGAATTATTTCTATGCATTTAATCCCATTGAGCACAGCTATAGAGTTCAGAGAATCAGTTCTAATAAGTCAATATGTTACATTTCCCTTCTTTCAGGGACTTATGCTCTCTCAATTTTTATCTCAAATAAAAGAAGACCTTCATATTTCAAGTCTTCTGAATTTCACTAAACAGCAAATCTATTCTTGTAGACCAAGATGCCTATATCATTCCATGAACCTTTTCTGTCTTAAACATCCCATGCTTACACTTACAATAACAATTCCTGAAGGCTCACTGAATTTTTTTTAACTTTTTTTTTAAACTTTTTTTTTCCTTGTTCCAGTCAACCCTGCTCATTCTGGTCTTGCCCGCTTACTCTGGTAGGCCCCTGCTCACTCCAGCCGGCCCCGCTCACTCCGGCCATCCCCGTTCGGTCCCGCTCGCTCCTTCTAGCCCTGCTCCCTCTGGTTGGCCCCCTCGCTCTGGTTGGCTCTGCTTGGTCCTACTTGCTCTCTCCGGTTCAAGGATTTGTTTATTATTATTATTCATAAGTACGCTGTAGCTGACTTCAGACACACCAGAGGAGGGCGTCAGATCTCATTACGGGTGGTTGTAAGCCACCATGTGGTTGCTGGGATTTGAACTCATCACCTTTGGAAGAGCAGTCGGGTGCTCTTACCTGCTGAGCCATCTCACCAGCCCCACTCACAGAATTTTTAAAGTTCAAAGTTGTCCACATAGAGTTATCACTGTTCCCAGCCATGACCACCTCATGGCATTCTCTATGTGACAGCCTTTGAATGAGCCTAACCTTTTTTGATTTTGTGTACCTTCAATTTCTTGTCTGTAAAATAGCTAGAGGGATTCTGATAAAGCATCTTATGTCAGCTGTTGAAAAAGGAATTTTATTTCCTACTATTTGCATTTCCCTATCTCAGTAACTTGCTCTCATAGTGTTTATAATTCTGGAATCCAGCTAAGCCATGGTATCAGTTTCCAACAGCCTATAATTCTTTACCCAAAAGAGGAACACATTTTTATACTATAGTTACATTACTTTAATTATCAATTATTGCTCTAATAACCCTTTCTAAACGAATAACACTAATGTATATGGGAAGATTTATAGATAAATATATAAAAGCACTAAATAATTAATGTACCACTAATGTATAGGTGACATAAATTGCTAGAATTATAGATTTGCTTAAATATGTGATAGAATATTCATGCCATAAATGTCTATTCATTCACTGAAAACAATTTAGGAAAATGGTGGCTGACCCAGATTGTAGTAAGTCAGCATTTAACAATATACCTGTTACAAATAAATGGACAAACAAACCATGTGACTCTTTTTATAGCTGAAAATGACAAATAACATAATGAAATTGAGAAAATAATTTTCCAAGTTTCTTTTAAAGATACAATTTGGAAACAATAAATCTTTTAATGTAGTAATTGGGGTGGATGTGGAGTGGTGGTTGAGAAGCTCAGGGCTATGTTCTAGTATAAAACTCTTGCTATAAAATTTCTACTTATGGTTGAAGCCCTAGCTCCTTCCAGTCAGCAATTCCTCCTGCACCCACTGCAGATAGGCATGCCTATGCCCCATCTCTGCCTATCTCCAGGGAAGACTAAACAAGAATATAGGTGAGACCCATTCCTCAATTACTCAAACCAGTTGGGACTCCACAGAGACCACCAGACCAGGACTCTGATCCATCTGTTGAGTGACATCTTCTTCCCCTTCCATACCTCCACTTGTATTAGGCAGATTGGTTTAACCGCTACCCCCAAGCTCTGACTGTTTCCCTGGATGTCTGCTCTAACTAGAGACACAGGACTGCCTGCCTCCCAGGAGGTCTGCTCTAACTCATGACACAGACCTCCACCTCCCTCTGGGGAAGCCTACTCCAATCTGGGATGCCCAGGCCAGAACCAACCAGATGGAGGAAGGTAAACACAAGAACATAAGCAACAGAAGCCAATGTAATTTGGCACCATCAGAATCCAGTTCTCCTACTACAGCAAGCCATGGATACGCTAACATACCTGAAGAGCAGAATTCTGACTTTAAATTCCATCTCATCAAGACAATACATGCCATTAAAATGGACATAAATAATTCCCTTAAAGAAATACAAGAAAATACAAACATGTGAAGGAAATGAATAAAAGAGTCCAAGATCTAAAAATGGAAATAGAAACAATAAAAAAGCACATAGAAGCAGCTCTGAAGATGGAAAACCTAGAAATGAGAAGAAGAACTAAAGAAACAACATCACCACATAATACAAGAAATGTAAGAGAGAATCTCAGGCATACAAGACACCATAAAATATATTAATACATTAGTCAAAGAAAATGCCAACTGTAAAAAGTCCATAACCCAAAACATCCAGGAATTTTGAGACAATACTAAACAGTAAAAGAAATTCTGGAGTAACCACCTTCTCTGATCTCAAGTTGTACTACAGAGCAGTAGTGATAAAAAAATTCATGGTATTGGTACAGAGAGACAGATTGATCAGTGAAATAGAATTGAAGACATAGAAATAAACCCACACACCTATGGACACTAGATAGATGACAAAAAAGCAAAAACTATACTGTGGAAAAAAGAAAGCATCCTCCACGAATGTTGCATGTAGAAGAATACAAATTGATCCATATTTATCATCCTATACAAAGCTCAGTACAAGTGGATCAAGGACCTCAACATAAAACGAGATATACTGAATCTAATAAAAGATAAGGTGGGAAATAGCCTCAAACACATCGGCACCTGAAAAATTTCCTGAACAAAACACCAATGCCTCAGGCTCTAAGATCAAAAATTGATAAATTGGACCTGATAAAACAGAAAAGCTTCTGTAAGGCAAAGGGCACTGTCAATAGGACAAAATAGCAGCCTACATATTGGGAAAGACTTTCACTAACCGTACATATAATAGAGGGCTAATATCCAAAATATACAAAGAACTCAAATGTGAGATTCTAAAAAAAAAAAAAAAAAAAAAAAAAAAAAAAAAAAAAAAAAAAAAAAAAAAAAAAAACCAAAAAAAAAACAAAAACAAACAAACAAACAAACAAAAAAAAACAAAAAAAAAACAAAAAAAAACCAAATAACCCAATTTAAAAAGTAGGGTACTGAACTAAACATAGTATTTTCAACAGAGGGATCTTGAATGGTCTAGAAGCACTTAAGGAAATATTTGACATCCTTGGTTATCAAGAAAATGCATATCAAAATGACCTTGAGATTTTACCTTACACAGATAGGAATGGCTAAGATAAAAAACTTGAACAACAGCACATGCTGGTGAGGATGTGGAGTAAGGGAACACTCTTCTATCGCTCATAGGATGACATACTGGAGCAAGGGCTCTGGAAATCAATCTGGAGCTTCCTAAGAAATTGGAAACAATTCTACCTAGAGACCCAGATATACCACTTCTGGGCATATAACCAAAAGATGTTGCACCATCCCACAAGGGCACATGTTCTACTATGTTCATAGTGGCCTTATTTGTAATAGCCAGAAACTGGAAACAACCCAGATGTCCCTCAATATCTGGGAAGAATGGATACACAAATGGTGGTTCTTTTACACAATGAGATATTCAGCTATTTAAAAATGAGAGGATTTTTTTTTTTCAGGAAAATGGATGGAACTAGAAAATATCATCCTGATTGAGGTAACCTAGACCCAAAAGGATGTGCATGGTATACTTACTGATAAATGGATGCTAGCCAAAAAGTACAGAATGCCTATGATACACAAACCCTAAGAATTTAAACAAGAAGGAAGTCCCAAATGACTTCCAGTGTCATGTTTCAATCCCACTTAGAAAAGGCAACAAAATAATCATGAGAGGTAGAGGGAGGCAGGGATCTGGGTGGGAAAGGGAGGGAGGGGGGAAAGGAGGAGCATGATCAGGCAGAAGGGAGGCCTGGAGAGAGATAATATTGAATAGAAATATGCAGCTGCTTGGTAGGGAGTGGGGGAAACTTCTAGAAAGCCCCAGCCACTTGGAATTGGGTAGGCTCCCAAGACTCAGTGTAGGTGACCTTAGCCCAAATGCTCAAAAGTAGGGATATGGAACTTGAAGAAACTACCTCCAGTAGACAGGACAACCAGTAGAAGAAAGGGAACACCAGCCCACCTACAAAACTTTTAACCAAAAATTGCTTCTGCCTAAAAGTAGTTAATGCAGGGAAAAATGGAGCAGACTCTGATGGAATGGTTTACCAGTGACCAAACTTGAGATCCATCCCATGGGCAGGCATCAACTCCTCACACTACTTCTGATTCTATATTATGCTTGCAGAGAGGACCCTAGTATGGCTGAAAGACTCTAATAGCAGCAGATACTCACAGTCAAGCATTGGACTGAGGTCAGGTACTCCTATAGAACAGTTATGGAACTGAAAGGGATGAGAACCCCATGGGAAGACCAACAGTGTTAACTAGCCTGAACCCCTAAGAGATCCCAGAGACTAAGTAACCAACCAAAGGGCATACATGGTCTGGTCCAAGGCCTCTGACACATATGTAGTAGAGGGCTGCATTTTCTGGCCTTAGTGGACGAAAGAATGCCTACAGACTTTATACCCTAGGGTAAGGTGGTAACCAGAGCAGGGTACCCACTCAGAACTGAAGGGGCAGGGGAAGAACTTTGGGAGGAGCAACTCACCAGAAAGGAGGGCAACATTTGGGTTGTAAATAAATTAATAATAATATTAATAATAATAACAACAACAACAATAATAACTTCTATTTACCTAGATTAGGTCCAATTGAGAATACAGCTTTCATTGGAATCACAGATGTACACATGTTTGTACACATGTTTGGGATCTATCCAAACTGTTCTTGGAATATCCATTATTATTATTATTATTATTATTATTATTATTATTATTATTATTTTGGTTTTTCGAGACAGGATTTCTCTGTATAGCCCTGGCTGTCCTGGAATTCACTTTGTAGACTAGGCTGGCCTTGAACTCAGAAATCCACATGCCTCTGCCTCCCAAGTGCTGGGATTAAAGGTGTGCGCCATCACACCCGGCTAAATCTTTTGTTGTTGTTGTTGTTTGGTTGGTTGTTTTTTTTCGAGACAGGGTTTCTCTGTGTAGCTCTGGCTGTCCTGAAACTCACTTTGTAGACCAGGCTGGCCTCGAACTCAGAAATCTGCCTGCCTTTTCCTCCTGAATGCTGGGATTAAAGGAGTCCACCACTACACCCGGCTGGCTACACAATATATGCATTAATTTCAAGGTGGTTTTTTTTTGTTTGTTTGTTTGTTTTGTTGTTGTGGTTTTTTTTTTTTTGGTATTGGCTTGGCACAAATTTATGTTTCATTTTTCATTAAAATGTTACTAAACTAAAATAATGACAAATTATATAAAGAAAAAATAAAATGCATCATTGCAAAGACAGATGTATAACACTGAAATGAATTCAATTCCAATGGGACAGAAGAAAAGTAATAAGTTTGGAGAATGGCAGTTCAGTTGTGACATCAAAAAGTTGTAGAGCTGTGTGGCAAGGGCAATTCTTCAATGCATGGGGGAGAAGTAAGAAATGGGAATTTTAATAAAGATTAATGAAAAGGTGTCTGAGTATCATTGAGGCTAACATTGCCTTTCTTGAAATACTGATGGATAATTTAGTCTGGATCTAGGAGCAACGAGAATAATAAATCACTCTTTGTCTGCCAAACATTTATATACTTGTATCATGTCAGATACCACATGAAACAATGAAAAAATCATAATGATTTTATTCCTCATACTTTATAAGAACAGCTAAGTGTAGTATTTCAACACATTTTATGAGTAAAACAGGAGAAACAAAGGTCAATAATATAGCCATAATAACAGAGTAAATAGTTTGCACATAGGAGGATTAAACATTTGAATGAACCATAATCATGATCAATATAGTCCCATCATTTATAATGGACCATAAGAATAGTAGCTACAAGAGTCTGGCAATTTGACTACCATATATAGAGAAAACAGGATTGCTACCCCCAAAATCAACAAAAGCAGATTCTGCAAAGATAGAAGGGTAAGGGAGGTCTTAAAGCACATGAGTCTAATAGGGAAGTTTAATGGTGTTAATGGGACATACACAAGGAAATTGCCAAATCTAATGTGGAAGGTGGTATCTGGGAGTATATAGCTCAGAGGAATAGTGCTTGCTAGGAGTAATAAAAGTACTGGGCTTAATCCTCAGGAACACAGTATAGAGAGTCTCCTGGAACAGAAATCCAGTGACTGAATTTTGTTAAAGACTGAGAATGTTGAGTGTACTTACAATAACTTATAAGAAAGACAGTAATATTATTTCTATAACAAAGTTTGCATTTATCCTTCCACCTATTTCCCAAGACTTTCACTGAAACATGTCATGAAATATCTATTATTCAGTTTCTTAACCCAAGAAGTGTCCATTTATCCTTCTCATCTTTCCATTATATATGTCCCAAATATTTAGCACAAGTTAAATCACGGAAAAGAAATATAATAGGGGCTATTTGTTACTCATAATTATTTGATGACAAAAATAATTTTACAACCTGCAATAGCTGTTTGACAAATCATTAAAAAATCTCCCACATCAACTTATTCATGACAAAGCATAATTTTCAAACATCCTGTTCAGAACAGAATATCAGGACTGAACAAATAGCACATACTTCAGAATACATACTTCACTGCAAAATTAGGGGGAAATAATTTCCAAAATAATTACATTCATCTCCTAAGGCAAGATATCCTAATTTAGGCTTTCTTGTGTTATATTTAAAATAAAATAAGATTCTCCACTGATAGATCATTACTATTCTGAAAATGCCAGGAGATAACATAAAAATTGCATCCCCAAATTTGAGATTACCATCTTTTCCCAGGGTCAGGAGTTTAACTATGGCCCAGATTAATTGGAGAAGAGTGAAAGTAATTACAATTGGAGGTTTTCTCTAATGGATTAATTAGGTGTGAATGAAGCAAATTTTGCAATACAAGGCCTTTTTATAGAGAGTTTCTATTAGATGGGAGATAAGACCAATGTTTCTGCATAGCAAGGTGAAAGCTTCTGGTGAAATTTTTTTCTTAAAATGTCCTCTGAAGTTTCATCCTCAAGTTATAGAAATGTCATAAACTGGGGCAGGGGGACCATGGAGAATTTTGTAAAACAGTTTATCATCAGCCAATTATTTTTAAGTCTTTTATTCCTAAAATTCCAAGCTAACCAAATAACCATGGGAGGAAATACAGAGACAAAGTGTGGAGCAGAGACTGAAGGAAAGGCCATACAGAGACTGCCCCACCTGGCGATCCATCCCATATACAGTTACAAAACCCAGACACTATTTTGGATGCCAACAAGTGCTTGTTGACAGGAGCCTTATATAGCTGTCTTCTGAGAAGCTCTGTCAGTGCCTGACAAATACAGAGGTGGATGCTCTCGGCCAACCATTGGACTGAGCATAGGGTCTGAGCTAGTGAAAGGACCCAAGGAGCTGAATGGGTTTACAGCCCCATAGAAGGAACAACAGTATGAACCAACCAGTACCTTCCAGAGCTCCCAGGGAGTATATCACCAACCAAAGAGTGCACATAGAAAGCTGCACATGGCTCCAGCAATATATGCAGCAGAGGACAGCCTTGTAGGACATCAATGGGAGGAGAGACCCTTGCTCCTGTGAAGGCTCAATCCCCAATATAGGGAATTCCAGGACAGGGAAGCAGAAGTGGGTGGGTTGGTGAGCAGGAGGCAGGATTGGATAGGGGATTTTCAAAGGGGAAATGAAGAAAGGGGATAACATTTGAAATGTAAATAAACTCTAAAAAGTTTTTAATTTCTTTCTTTATTTCATCTTTGACCAAGGAATCATTGAGTAGAGTGTGGTTCAGTTTCCAACTGAATGTTGGCTTTCTATTATTTATGCTGTTATTGAAGATCAGCCTTAGTCCCTGGTGATCTGGTAGTATGCATGGGATAATTTCAATATTTTTGTATCTGTTGAGGCCTGTTTTGTGATCAATTATATGGTCAATTGTGGAGGAGGTACCATGAGGTGCTGAGAAGGTATATCCTTTTGTTTTAGGATAAAATGTTCTGTAGATATCTGTTAAATCCATTTGTTTCATAACTTTTGTTAGTGTCCATGTGTCTCTGTTTAGTTTCTGTTACCAGGATCTGACCATTGGTGAGAGTGGGGTGTTGAAATCTCCCACTATTATTGTGTGAGGTGCAAAGTGTGCTTTGAGCTTTACTAAAGTTTCTTTAATGAAAGTGGCTGCCCTTGTATTTTGAACATAGATATTCACCATGAAAGGAGTTACAGAGACAAAGTTTGGAGCTAAGATGAAAAGATGGACTATCCTGAGACTACCCCACCTGGGGATCCATCCCATAATCAGCAACCAAACTCAGACACTATTGCATATGCTAGCAAAATTTTGCTGAAGGGACCCTGATATAGCTGTCTTGTGTGAGGCTAGGTCAGTGCCTGGCAAATACAGAAGTGGAACACAGGGCCCCCAATGGAGAAGCTAGAGAAAGTACCAAAGGAGCTGAAGGTGTTGGCAACCCTATAAGTGGAACAATAATAGTACCCCCAGAGCTCATGTCTCTAGCTGCATATGTAGCAGAAGATGGCCTAGTGGGCCATCATTGGAAAGAGAGGCCCCTAGGTCTTGCAAACATTATATGTATTATACAGTACAGGGGAATGCCAGGGCCAAGAAGTGGGAGTGGGTGGGTAGGGGAACAGGGTGGGGGGTATAGGGAACTTTGGGGATAGTATTTGAAATGTAAATAAAGAAAATATTAAATAAAATAAAATAAATAAATGTAAATAGATAAAATATCTAAGAAGAAAATTTCAAGCTAATATTTCTAGGAGATCTTATAGGAGTGTTCCTGGTTTTCTGACTCTTACAATCTTTCCGTTTCTTTTTCCACAATTTCTCTGAGCCTTATACTGTGACTGTGATCCCAAAAATTCATTGACTTCTACATTATGACAAGCTGTGATTTTCTGTAATGATCACTTGTGTAAGGAAATTTCACTTATGAGGGCCAAAAGCTATAGGCATGAGAATACATATAAGTTCAAAGTTATTTTGTTTTTATGAAAGTGGTAGTAGTACGTTCTTTTCTAAAATCCATGGCACTGCTTTCATATGCTTGTGTAGACTAGACGGTAACAAAATACAAGCAATACACATGCCAGTATGGAAGGTGGAAATCTCATGGAGCCCCACCACTAGACAAAGAACTTCAGGCAACCAAGGACTGCTGAAAGAGGAAGAGTTAGTTCTTCTCATGGTTGAGAACCATAATCATTTATCTCATGCCAACTAGTATACTTTGAAATAATATGGATATAAGTTATACTAAATGGAACCAGTAGGTTGTATTTATATATGTTTGAATATGGTTGTGGGGTGTGTGTGTGTGTGTGTGTGTGTGTGTGTGTGTGTGTGTATGTGTGTGTGTGTGTGTATGTGTGTGTGTGTGTGTGTGTGTGTGTGTGTGTGTGAAATGACCAAAGAAAAAGAGGCCATAAAGTTAACAGGGAGTGAGGTGGGGATATGGCACGGATTGAAGGGAGGAAATTGAAGGGAGAAAGTGATTTTATTTAAAATATAGATAAATAAATATATAAATTAATAAAATTAAAATAAACAAGATGACAGAGAATCTCATTGTATACTGCATCTATACTTACTTGTATTGGTCTGAAAGCAATGACTTAACTGAATACGATCAAGAAAAACAAATGCATTGGGAATGCTTATGTTAATGGTTGGAGATTTGCATTTGAATTTACTTTACACCTCCTATATCCAGTGTTGGAGAATAAGAAAGTAAAAAATTTCTATATGGGTCTAAAATTTCATGTTGGCTAATTATTTGGGACATTTCTTCTAGTTTCTTCACTTATTTCTACATTAATAGCTTTCCCACAAGAATAACGCTTGCATGGTGAAGTTAAAATTAATGACTATTTTAAATTCTGTAAATTATAAAATATTGTAAAAAATGTCCAAATTGCTATGAGTCTAATAATTCATTAGATACACACACACAACATTATGTTACTGCTTTAGTTGGTTGGTATCACTGTATAAATAAAATCAAGATTATTTGACTTGACCTTTATTCTAAATAAAATAATTCTCATTGCAGCACTGATTTTATCACGTACTAGTCACCAGGATCTCACGACATATCAATCAAAACTCCAATCTTTTTAAATAGCGCAAGCAGTTGGAAATTCTTATATAATCATTTTATGTGTTTACTTTTATGGCATGAAATATATATATTTTCCAAAAACTCATGTGGTAAAGCTCTAACCTCTAAGTGACTCTTTTTTTTTTTTTACATAAATAGGTAATTAAAATAAACCAAAATCATCTAGGTTTAATTCATTCTGACTGATATCCTTATAGAAAAAAAAATAATTGGGTCACAGAAACATTTATTTTGTTTAAATATCCAATTTGCATCACTTTGCTACAGAAACACAAGTGAGGTAATTTACTTATTATGTTCTTTCCATATACTGATGCTATATCTGTTATTGTGTATATTGTACAATTGTTCTTCCTTGGAGTCATGGTAGGCTTTGACATTTGAAAACAGTTGTCATACCATTCATTAACTGGAACTAGCTTTAATGTATTGCTTTGTCCTTTAATTAAACTATCATAATTCCAATGGACTTTAACCAGGAAAGAGGTTTATATGTTTATATATCTATTCTCATTCTATAACACAAACATACATACATATACACACATACACAATATGCACACACACACACACACACACACACACACACACACACAGCATTGGAAGCGTAGGGAGACCAGTAGTCGTAGTATTGATATAAGTGCCTTCCAAGATTCCCATGAGTACTATGAATATTATCATTTATAAGGAGAATAGGAATGAAAGAGTTTTATTTAGGCCACATTTCAAAAGTTCATGTATCATTTCCACTTATATTATTTTAAAAATAAAGTTGTAATGTTGCCACACCTAACTGTTTGGATGCTGGGAAAAGTTAATCTAGCTAAGTTTAGGGAAGGGAAAAGTAAAGTTTCCTGAACACCTCGCATGATCTGCACTGAAGTGATTTCTATTTAAATCTTATTCAATATCAAGACATAGTATTATCATTATCTATATACCACATACAAAAAGCTAAGGCACAAAATGAAAAATATACTGAAGTTTAAATGGATAAACAATAGTCAATTTATTACTTCAGAGTCCATATCCTCCTTCCATACTCAGGCACTTACACAGAAACAAGCACACAGGCACATATACACAAATACACATAGGCACACATACTACACACTCACACACCCAGAGAGAGAGAGAGAGAGAGAGAGAGAGAGAGAGAGAGAGAGAGAAAGAGAAAGAGAGAAAGAAAGAAAGAAAGAAAGAAAGAAAGAAAGAAAGAAAGAAAGAAAGAAAGAAAGAAAGTGAACTCCTTGAGACAAGAAACTGAGTTTCATTTCTCTTTAAATTTCAGTGCTCATTCTAACACTAAGCCCCAAATAAAAATCACTGAATGAGTGCAGAAGTAAATAAATGAGTGTTGACTAGCTTATTTATTCTAAATATTTACACAGTTGATGCTGCTGTCAGTTTCATTCACCTTTGTATTTAGGAAATATTACCAAATTTCTTTCTCACATAAAGTAAATTGGCACAAATGCACAAGAGTATACACTAAAAAATGAGTTTTCCATGAAAATAACCAGTCTAATAATCTAGGGCTCCATACATAACTTAATATTATTAAATGCATTTTAGCTACTAGTAATCTGTACTTTAGCAATGCTCTTGAATTATTGATTTGGTGATGTGTTCTAGGTAATAAGTTCTACATTGACATCAAGATCACCTTTTGTTATTGTTGTCATTGTCTTGTTGTTGATGATGATGACGGTCATGATGATGATGATGATGATGATGATGTTTCCAGATGTGATAAATTGATATTAATGAAAAGACATTCCATTGGAAAACTCAAAGACTCATTACTGTACAAGGTACAGAGAATATAAGATTGTTGATAACTCAGCCTTATATACATATCTGTATCACACCCCTTCCTCAAAAGGCTCAAGGATAATTACAGAAAGGGAATAGAAAGACTGTAAGAAGGAAAAGATAATGAATGACTACAACAAAATAATTTTTTCTAGATGCAACAGTATAACTTCATAGGAGAACTCACAGGAATGGTGATAACATACAAAGGAGCTACACTGAATTGAGTCAGAAAATATTCCAGCTGGAGAAAGTCTGTAGGCATAAAGTCCCACCCAGAGGTGAGGAGCTATTGGTAACTGGGAGCTCCTTGGAAAGGACAACCCAGTTTTCTTTATAGGTAACCTACACTCTAGTGGCTGACCACATTCCCAAGGGTATACATACAACTTGCATTGGACTCCAAAGACTAAATTTTAAAATTAACACAAAAGTTGGGTATGTATAGCAGGCAGGATAGAACTTGGAAGACATTGTTGGAATGAGCAAATGTGATCAAAATAAAGTATGTGAAACTCTGAAGAAATGTAAAGGAAACTACATCCCAATGTTCTCTTCTGTTGTTTTGTGCTTGTTTAATGTGTTTGGTGGAACATGTGAATAATATGCCAGTTAAAAAGAGAAAATAAAATGACATTGGAAAAATACACTTAAAATTGTCTTGTCATTATTAAATGCACACACGCACACACACACACACACACACACACACACACACACATACACCCACAGACATAGACACAATTAGTAAACACTTGCTTTGATTGTTAGGCTTCCTTTTGTTTTTCCAAGTGTTAGTACAGTCCTAGTCCTATAAACATCTCCTGGCACTAATTTACCTGTCCACATTTCAATATTACTGATAAGATTCTATGTTCACAATTAAAAGCTTTCTTGGAGATCTTGATTCAGTTCTTGTATGTTAAGATACTCAACAGTGTTTCAAATCTGGAGAGAATATATTTGAATTTCAGGGAAATGTTCTTCCTGCAAATGTTTTATATTTGTATTCTAATGATATTTCCTTATCTTAATCAATGACACCATTCATTTTTTATATCAGTTTGAAGCCTAAATATGTTTTCTAAGCTCAATGATTCAGTCATAAAACTCAAATGAATAATTTTGAACATTGTCTATTTCCAAACTCTGTTATTTGCTTACTCCATGATTTCAAAGTTTATTCAAAAACATTAACTTCTCAAGGAAGTGTTAAATTTGAAGATTCAGATACTATATCTAAAAGAAAAAATACATGAAAACCATTTTATAATAAACCCTACTATAGTATTTACTTTGAAATCATTTTTGAAATATGAATTGCCAATTCAAAGAAAACAGAATGTCAAGTACCCAATATATTACTTAAGAATTCATTCCAAATAAGATTTAATTAAAGAGATATATTGAAACACATTACTTTTGAGCTCTACATAATTTTGAACTCTGAGTTGTTTAAATGTAAATGGTAGGAGGAATTGAGTTTATAAGTTGGTATCAAGGACAATGGGTATGGTGATGCTAGCAGAGGAAAATCTACTAGAAAAGTTTTGTTTAAAATGTAGAAAAAGAAAAATATGTGCTTGCAGATTATAAAGTGACTGATATTGCTTCATAAAATACAAAAATCCCAATTCCCAACTCAAATAGTAGTTACATTTTCAGCATATTACATTCTGAATATTGATATTCAAAATAATTTAAGGATAGTCAAAATTAGAGCGTGTACAAAAATGCATTGTTTGCATTAGTTACATCTCTGTCTATGACAACATACTTGATCAAGGCAAATTATAGGAGATTTTATCTGAGTTTACTCTTCTAGTGGGATAGAGTCCAACATGCTATAGGTCAAAGTCTATATGCCCAAGTGGCAGGAGGCAAGCAGAAAGATCACATCTACTACAAACACAAAACATAGAGAAAGCATAGAGTGCTTAGGGTATGAACCTTTAAAGCCTGCCTCCAATGACATACAAGTCTCTATCACCTTCCCAACCCTTGTTGTCAACTGAGAAACAAGTGTTCCAGTACCTCAGTCTACAGGGGACATTATTTCTTATTCAAACCATATTCATATCTATATATACACCAGATCCTATAGTTCCATGTTCAATGTCCATGTCCAAATGGCTCATATGGTTCTGACTCTCCAACTTTGCAGCTGTGTGAGCAGCTCTCCTTGACAGATATCTTGATTGTAGTATCTCCAACATCTACTTGCTTAGTTACCATTTTAACCCAGGCTTCACTTTTATAGTCCTATACAATGGCCTCTCAGTGTCTTTATGCAGATTCTTTAATACTACATACTGCCTAGCTTAAATTGCTCTTTGCAACTATGGAGACAGTTTACATGACCCTTTTACCCTTATATCTTTCATTACTCTAAAGTCAGAACCTTGTTGATGACACTGCTATGCTTGGCTGTAGGCTTGAAGGATCACTTTGCCCACTTGAAGCACACTAGAAGCTGAGCTACTTTTCCCTTACTTCTTAGAAGCAGAAAAATCCTTATGATCTCTGACATAAAGTGAAAGGTTAGCTGGGTGGGGTCATGCAGGGAGAGTTCCCTTCATTTTATTCAATTACAAAGCTGGCTTCTGTTTAATAGGGCTAATCTTCTTAACAATTACAGCTTTTCTTTTCAGCAAGGACCTTGACAGCTACTAACTTGCTAGTGGCCCTTTTCTCTTCAAATTATAGGAGATAACAGGGAAGGAGAATCTTCTAAAACAATCTTTAAATATATATATATATATATATATATATATATATATATATATATATATATATATATAACATAAAATACTTTTTTTGTAGATTTTAGGATGATTGATACTGTTTCATGAACCTGTAACAAACCATTCCAACACCAACAAAGCACCTGGTAGTATTTAAAATAAAATTTTAAGAAGTATAATTGAATATTACAATAAATATTCAAAATCATTATCAGAGCATTCAAGATGAGATAACACACAAAAATGAACTATATTCTACCCTATAATATCACTCCTGATCAAAATTTAAAACATTGAAAAATCTTTAATGAACATGTAGAATTCCAAGCTTTTAACACTTTTATAAAAACAAGCATTACTAAAGGAGGCATGATGGGAACAGATTGTCACTGATTTAAAGGATAGTCAATAAATCACAGAGCACTGAGAGAGATTGTGTTGTCTAAATCATTCTTCTGATTTGTAAGCAATTAGAAAAGTAATAGCGGAATTTGAAAATGATTAAACACTCTTAAATGAAGGGTACTGACATGAATATCTTTAAAGTTATATTGAGCTGAGGAAAGTTATTATCAAAACACCAGAAGCAGGTATTTTGTTCACTAAATACAAATTCTGTATACCAACTAATACTTAACACAAATTTTATTTGTGTTGTGACAGTCTCTGTGAGTTTATAGGTTTCCATCCTATTATGTCTCAAAGACAGTTTCCTTACAGTTATTGACCACTTCTGACTCTTAACAATTTTCTTACCTGGTATTCCACATAGAACCCTGAGAGGAAGAGTTTGATAAAGATATTTCATTCAGGACTGAGTCATTCAAAGTCTATCACTCTGTACATTGTCCAATTGTAGATCTCTGTTTATTAACATCTATTGCAAGAAGCAGCTTTTCTCATGAAAGTTGAGTGATAGTCTGATGTATGAGTATTGCAATACATCCTTATTTTTATGTTCTTTTAGCCTAGCAGTTGTCAAACTGTAAGTTGCTACCCCCACAGGGGTTGCATATCAGATATCCTGCATATCAAATATTTACATTATGTTCTATAACAATAGCAAAGTTATACTTAGGAAGTAACAATGAAATAATTTTATGATTGAGGATCATCATAGCTTGAGGAACTTTAGTAATGGGTCACAACCACCTTATTAGCATAATTTGTTTTGTTGATTTTGGCCATTCTGCTTGGGATCATATGAAATATCAAAATAGTTTACATTTTCTCATGGCTATCAATGACAAACATTTTTTTTTTTTTTTTTNGGATGGTCCCAACGACTGCGGCTGCCAGGGATCCATCCCACAATCAGTCACCAAACATAGACACTATATCATATGCCAGCAAGATGGTGCTGAAAGGGCCCGGATATAGCGGTCTCGGGGGAAAACATACCAATCCCTGGCAAACATGGAGGCGGAAGCTCACGGTCAGCTTTTAGATGGAACACAGGGTTCCCAATGACAAACATTTTTAAGTACTTCACAGACACTTTGTTTCATGTTTTGAAAATCTCTGTTCAGACATATTCTCCATTTTTAATTCGGTTATTTATTTGCTTGATGCACAATGCCCTTTAGGTTTTTTATGTGTTCTAGATACTAACCTTCTGTTAAATATATAATTGCTATTTTTTTCTACTCTGAAGGTTTTGTTTTGCTATATAGAAGATTTTTAACTTCGTGATGTCCCATTTATTAAGTGCTGTTCTGTTCTTAGTACATAAGCTGTTGTTATCCTGTTCAGAAAGTCCTTTGAAAGAAATAATTCACTTTCTTTTCTGTCAGATATGGGGTATCTTATGTTGAGGTCCTTGATCCACCTGGAGTTAAATTTTGATCAGGGTGATAAAGTGGTTCTGTTTTCATTCTTCTACATAGAGCATTCACTTTTACCAGCACTATTTGTAAAAGATTCTGTCCTTTCTCCAATATGCAGCTTTCATTTCTTTGAAAAAATCAGGTGTCCATATATGTTACTGGAATTTCCTATCTCAATAATCCCATGTAAAAAGACAAAATCCAGTTATTAAATTATAAGCTACATTCCTAGATTGGACAAATTTAGCAGTATATTAACTTATTCCCCAGCTATGAGACCCCTTGCTATTTGCAGTTTCTCCTGGCCACATGGTTCTGCTCTATCATAGTTTCTTCCTCCTCCTCTTCAGTCCTCTCTCCTTCCCTTCTCATCCTCTTCTGTCTCTATACCTGCCCCTACTCTTAGACCTCCAATCCCACCTTTCCCCTCCACTGACCAAACACAAACTCTAGCCTTTATTGACCAACTATAATGGAGAAACACTTCAAATGAGTTCACCTAAATATATATTAGGTTGCTCATCAGGGTCAATGTCTCTTCAGGAAAAATAACTATCATCAGAAGACAAACATCAAGACGACCACACAACTCTTAGGTGTGGGGATTTATATTGGGGCTCTTCAGTTGGATTCTGTTGATCAACATATCTGTTTTGAAGCCAATATCATGCTGGTTTTAGTACTGTAGATCTGTAATTCAGTTTTAAATCATTGATGGTGATACTTCCAGCTGTTCTTTTCTTATTCAGATTAATTTAGCTATCTCTGTCTCTGTCTCTGTCTCTCTCTGTCTCTCTGCCCCCCCCCCTTTCTCCTGGCCACATGAGAAATTCATTAAGCTGAATTTTGTTCTTTTAATTTCTATGAAGAATTGTGTTGGAATTTTAATTTGGATTATGATAGATCTGTAGATTGCTTTTGGTAGAACTGACATTTTCACTATGGATACATAATTGTATGAATCCATTAGCCTTGGAGGATGTTTGTTTTCAAAAAATGGAATGCCAGAAGTCAAAATGATTTTCCTTTCCTTTCCTTTCCTTTCCTTTCCTTTCCTTTCCTTTCCTTTCCTTTCCTTTCCTTTCCTTTCCTTTCCTTTCCTTTCCTTTCCTTTCCTTTCCTTTCCCTTCCCTTCCCTTCCCTTCCCTTCCCTCCCCTCCCCTCCCCTCCCCTCCCCTCTCCTCCCCTTCTCTTCCCTTCCTTTTTCTTGCTTCCCATTCCTTTGCTTAATTTTACTTTGTTACTTTGTTCTGTGTTCCTTTCTATAGTAGCAAGATTATTCTTTGTTTATAACATAAGGATCAAACTCAGGTCACTGAGCTTGACAGCTAGTCCCTGTCTCTTCTGAGCTACCTCATCAATCTCTTAATAAATTAAATTTTCATATCCTAATGCATTATAACCAATTATTTATTCCTTCATTATTTCCTAGAGGATCTATGATGTTTTCTAAATTGATAGCATGGAGAAAGTTGAAACATGTCCCGTTTCATATCAGGAAAGCCATCTGGGCAGGAGTATCTCCATGTCTTGATAAATACAATTGAGATAGCAGGTCTTTCTTAAAAATAAACAGATTAATTCATTTTATATGTTTTTGTTATTATTGTTATTATTCTCTAATTTTACCTTGTCATACATCATTGTAGATTGACATTTAAAGTCACTAAAGATTTTGTAATTTATACTTGTATAAGATCAAGAGTTATTCTCTAAAGACCATGCCCTCAGCATCAGTTTGAAATGACAAGCCCTCAGCATAGGTGATTAATGATGAGTTAAAATAGCAAGGCCACAGAAATTAATATGTAATTAACCTATGGCAGCATTCTCTGATATTAAGTAGTAGTTTAATTCATTTTCAGAGTTGGAAACGAGATTGTCATTCTAAATTTATCAATTACAAGTAAAGATAGACAGGAAACCAGACTGTGAGGAGAAGGACTAAGGGAAAGAAAGATAAGAAGAAAGAAGGGAGAGACATAGAGAAAACACAGAATATGTTAAGCTCTAAAATGTAAAATTCTAATATTATAAAATCTAAAAAAAATATTTTTCTCTCATGATTCTGTCAGCTTTTCAAATCATCAACAGGCACTTATCCATGTTCTTTTAGTTTCTATCACAGAATAGAACTCAGAAAATTTCTAGATCATTAATTCTAGCACCTGGGGTCTTTTGTTCTAAAAAGTGAAAATTTATCAATAACATTTGTTGGAAAGACCTTTTTGTTTGAGTGGGAGTTTTATATTTGTAAATGAGTGAAAAAAAAAGATGCAAAAGCCAACTAGATTAGGAAGTATTTTCCTTAGGCAAAATGTTTACTAGTGTGTGTGTGTGTGTGTGTGTGTGTGTGTGTGTGAGAGAGAGAGAGAGAGAGAGAGAGAGAGAGAGAGAGAGAGAAGAGACTGACAATAAAAAGAGAGAGAGACACATAGAGAGACAAAAAGAAATAGCCATTGATATATGCACAATCTATCATATGGTATGCTAAATATGTGAAAGTGTCCTTTACTTTTTGTGTATATTTGTGTGCTTGTAGATATGTATATCATTCCATTTAAGTATCTTTTTCATATTTTCCTTTCAATTTTCTTTTCTTGCCATAAAGAAAACAAACAAACAAACAAAAAAAGCCCACTAGTATGGAAAGATTATCCTCTAATTTTAGTGTTTTGTATCATGCTTTGTAATGTCTCTTCAATTTCTCTTTTAAATTCATTAATGTTTGTGAATCCTGTATTTTGAAAGGAACTGTAGTTTATTTTCACCTTTGACCAGAGACTTTAATTTGAGACCTCCTCCCTCAGCCTCTGGAGAAGCTGGAATTATAGGCTTTCACCACTAAGTTCAGCTTCACTTCAGACATTAGAAAATTTGTATTTATTGACAGATTAGTTGCTTCTCAGTTTATGTTGAGATGATTAGATGATTTCTGTCCTTAATTCTGTTGATGTGATTAAATTTATTTATTCAGCTATGTAAAACACTTTTGAATCTGGGATATGAATCTCACTTGATCATAAGATCTTTTATAAAGTAAACTTGTCTTACTAGTATTT
This sequence comes from Mus minutoides, assembly GCA_902729485.2. NCBI lineage: Eukaryota > Metazoa > Chordata > Mammalia > Rodentia > Muridae > Mus > Mus minutoides. The sequence continues at coordinate 1,165,198 of LR749502.1, forward strand.
TGCTGCTTTTTTTTTCAGCTGCACGTTCATCAAGAACTTTAATTTTATGGCTTTATGGAAACAGTGGCTTTATTTTATAAAAATTTTGGTTGCTTCTAGAATATGTGATTACAATGATGTGATTTTCTCTAGTATCCAGTGTACTTTTGTATCTTGTTTTTCCTGTTTGCCCTACCTGCCCTTTGATTGGTAAATTGTGGTTTTGCCTTCTGCCCTGCTGCTCATGTGTGGAAACAGCTACTTGGGCAGGAAGAATATGGAGATATTAGACTGCATCTACCCTGAGATTCTGTATGATGCTATGCTCTAGTGAAGTGTCAGTATAAGGCACAGGAGGTAGGAAAATACAGCCTAGGATGTAGGAGGCAAAACCTGCAATTTCAAAGCTCTTGGGCATCCAGTCTCCACTGGAAACTGCATAGAAAGGAGAGTTAATGGTCTACTGGCCTGTGATGAGGAGCCCAGGGCCGGGGCCAGGGACTCCCATTCTCCTGGACATCCACACAGGGATCGTGGAACAGCAGAGAATGGATGAGGCCCTCAAGCTGAAGATGAGCCCAGAGTGGTGGTGATGGGGTGGGGGAGGGACGTGGGCTTAGCTCATCTGTAAAAGTCCTTAGCTTAGAGGAGCTTGTCTAGGAACACAGAAGGGCCTTCTGTAGGAGACTTAGAGTCTGATGATTTGTAGATGAAGGCTTTCTCCTTGCTCCCCAAGGTGATTCTTGATGAAAGAAATAATCCTTGGTTCCAAACTGTTTATTGATTGTTCACTGTAGAAATCAGGAGCATATCAACTCCTCAGGGTGGACTAGAATTTAAATATCCTTTGCAGAGAGGAATGTCTGAGAAGGAAAGATTATTGGCTATACATTCAGGGTTCATCTAAATATCTCAGAACATTTAGAACTCTGTTCTGGCCTACATGACCACAGATCACATGTCCTATATTGGAAGTAATGTGGCAAGGAGCTGCCTCCCATCTCAGGTGGGTGCCTGGGTTTGGAGGACTTTGAACCTGCTCAACTTACCAAGTTTTGTGACATGCTCCACTATCCTACAGTGACTTAATTTATTTTCATAAAGAAGATGGTGGTGGTGGTGGTAATGACGATGATATCATTTTTATTTCTTCATTTATATCTTTCTTAGTGTTAATCCCACTGGTGGAGAATAAGACCACTTTCCAGCCAAATTTGAAGCAAGCTTTAAATAAATACTGGCCAGAATGATGACTAACTCTACTCAAGTGTATTCTGGGGTGCCAGAAAATTGGTGACTAGTCACATCTTTTTAGGGAATTATAAAGGAAAACTCATAACACTATATATTTGCCACCGGGTTCAATCAGGCCAAAGTTATATTCAGTGTGAGTCTCCCTGCTCTGGGAGATAGTCAGCTGATATTGATCCAAGAAGACAATGGGAGCATAAATAAAGAATGGGGGTTCAGATCAACTTTCCTTTCTGGTGATACAAAGCTCATATAATTTGGGGGACTGGAGGTAGGATGGGCAAAGATCATTCGCTGAAGTTTAGGGTACCAAAATATCTCATTAGCACAGGGAAGCTTTTCAGGAATCTCAGGTGCTAACTGAAAGAGTACTTATCAAGACAAATGAAGTTGATCTTGTAGTCTAAGGCTAGGTGACATTCCTGAGATAAGGGAATGTGTCAGGGTTTTGAATTCCTTATATAAAGTCAGAAGGAGAAGCTTTGACAATGAAGGGAGTCCCTTATATTTCTCTGAGTTCAGAGATTATAAGGCCAATGGTGGACTTTGACCTTAATTAGCAGAGGGCTTCCACAATACTTTAGTATTTTCTGCCTGTATATATCTTCTATATACATACAATCAGGGCAAATATGTATCCTGTTATATTTACATGTGCCCCACCCACTGAAATGTGATCAAGCACATGCAGTGGGATCCGTCTTGTTTAGGGGAGTGGAACTTGTAGCTTCTTATCTTGCACAAAATGTAGCCTCTAGCATTTGAGGAAGTATTTATCCTAATGCAAGTGACTTATAAGTTAGACGCAGTTTTATTTTATGATCTCTTAGGCACACTAATTAAAACCTAAAACATAGCATTAGTTCTTAAATTAGTATTTATCTTTGTACTTTTGTGCTGTTCTATCATATTAAAGTTTGATTCTATTTTCTTCCTTTTCTCTTTAATCTACCAGCATTCCTATATACTCTTGCTTCATTTCTCATGTCCTAGGCCCTTACAATTCCACTTTAATGTGAAATACTGTTTCTCCTTTAGCTTCAAAGGATAGTTCTGCTTAGGATAATACTCATGTTTTATTTCTTTCCCCCCCCCCTTTTTTGGGGGGATGGTTTTTAGAGACAGGCTTTCTCTAGATCACCCTGGCTGTCCTGGAACTCACTCTGTAGACCAGACTTGCCTCAAACTCAGAAATCCACCTGCCTCTGCCTCCCAAGTTCTGAGGTTAAAGGTGTGTGCCACCACTGCCTAGCCTCTAGTAACTTTTATGTTGCATTAGTTTCTACTAATAAATCTACTGTAATTCTGTTGGATCTTCCCTTATACATGACTTGATAGTTATATTGCCTTCAGGAGTCTTTGTCTTGTATTTTTAATTTTTAAATTTTGTCAATGTATATTTAGTAAAATTTATTTAGGATTCTTTAACACTTTGAATCTAGGTATTCATA
>LR749502.1:1167978-1226266 GCA_902729485.2 Mus minutoides
TTTTTTTTTTTTTTTGTTCTTATGTTTCATGGAAGTTTTGTCCACCAAGAATGATATTTTTCAAAACTAAGTATATTTCCTAGATTGTTGACTTAAAATTTACCTTTTCTAATTTTCACAGGGAATGCATTGCTGGGACTTTGGACACAAACTTGAAGATGTATGATTTGAGTGAGGTGTCTTCCATCAAGTAAGGTGCACAAAGAACAATTGCTTTGGGAAAAGGTGAAACATTGAACTGATACCAAGATGATGCATGATTGTGCTGCTTGTAGCAGTTGGAGTTTTAAGAGTTAAGTAGATTCAAATTGAAGACCTTCCCTAGGGCTGAAGAGTTTACTTCAGACAGGACACATAAGATTGCCAACTGGTTCTAAAGCTTGCAAGAGCTATAGATAATTCATGAAATCGAGGCTGACAATATGCTGCTGTGATCAGGGTTAATGGTTTTTTCCCATTTACCTTTTTGTCAGAGGTCTGAAGCACCCATTCTATTGAATAAGTAGAACAGGTTAGAGCTGAATTTTGTTGTTGCGCTTTCTCCAGCAATGTATTTGGGTTCTCTAGACAGTTAAGAGTCCCCATCATTTCTCAGCTGCATTCTAGTATTCTCCCTCTAGTGCTGTCTTTAAAAATATATATTCCCAGCCCTGGCATTCCTCCACACTGGGGCATAGAGCCTTCATAGGAACAAGGACTTCTCCTCTGGAGTAATGAAGACAGCAAGAATATTCCAAAAATAAAAAATACAGATTCTTTTGTGCTGCTATGACTCTTCTAAGTAGTACACTCTGCCAGTTTGGCTCTTCACATCAAGAATAGGAACTCTTATTCTATCCTGTGTAGTACATTTTTAATCATGATCAACAACCTAGAACACGTAATTATATTTTTGTAACAGAGCTATTAAATGTTTCTTTAGCTAATTATTCAAATAATTATACAAATCAAAATTCTTTATGAACTTTAGTTAGTTATCTTAACAATCTCGTTTAAAACTGAAAACTATTAGAATCACAGTTTTAATAATTCTAGGAGCTTTAAGTATCTTTTATTTGCAGAAGGCTTGTTATTAATTTTATTGTTAAAAATCTGAGTGTGGTGGTACAAGGATTTAATTTCAGCATTCTAGAGGATGAGGTAGCTAGATTTCTATGGATTCAAGATCAGCTTGGTTTACATAATGTGTTCCAGGTCAGCCATGGCAACAAAGTAAGGCCCTCACCTCAACTTCTTTTTAATGTTATTTATCTATGTGATATCCTTTATTTATCTATGTGATATCCTTTCTGTCTCTCTCTGTGTCTCTTTCTGGTGTGTGTGTGTGTGTGTGTGTGTGTGTGTGTGTGTGTGTGTTTGTGTGTGTGTGTATGTGTGTCTGTCTGTCTGTCTGTCTGTCTGTGTATATGCACATATGGAGATCACAAGAAATATTTCAGGAGTTCATTCCCTCCTTGTACCATTAGGTACCCAAAATTGAATCAAGGTCATCAATATTGGCAGCAAATGCCTTTACTGGCTGAATTATATATTTCTTTTTTTTATTATTTATAATATTTGTTTGCTTAACATTCTGATCACAGCTTCCCCTCTGTCTTTTCCTCATTCACTCTCTCTCATTTTGCACCCTGAATCCACCTCTCTTCCCTTTCTTCCCAGAAGAGAGGAGGCATCCTATGGATATCAACCAGCCTTGACATATAAAGTTAAATAAGACTTATCTTTTCCAATTGAGGCTAGAAAAGGTAGCCTCATTAGGAGAAAGTGAACCAAAGGCAGGCAACAGAGTCAGAGACAACCTCTGCTCCTGCTGTTTGCAGTTCTACATAAAAACCAAGCTATACAAGGGTTACATATGAGCAGAGGGTCTACATTAATACCATGCATACTCTCTAGTTGATGGTTCAGTCTCTGTGAGGACCAATTGGCTCAGGTTAGTTGATTTTTGTAGATCTTTTGTAGTGTCCTTGAATACTCTGGCACCTATAATTATCTTCTTCTTCTGCAGAATTCTAAAAGATGCACTCAATATTTGGTTGTGGGTTTCTGCACCAGTTTCCATCAGTTCCTGGGTGAAGCCCCTTTGATGACAATTATGCGAGGCTCCTGTCTACAAGTATAGCAGGATATTATTAATAGTGTCAATAGTGGGCTCCTTCTCATGGCATGAGTCTTATGCTGGACCAGGATAGAATAAGAGTTCCTATTCTTGATGTGAAGAGCCAAATTGGCAGAGTGTACTACTTAGAAGAGTCATAGCAGCACAAAAGAATCTGTATTTTTTATTTTTGGAATAGTCTTGCTGTCTTCATTACTCCAGAGGAGAAGTCCTTGTTCCTATGAAGGCTCTATGCCCCAGTGTGGAGGAATGCCAGGGCTGAGAATATATATTTTTAAAGACAGCAATAGAGGGAGAATACTAAAATGCAGCTGAGAAATGATGGGGACTCTTAACTGTCTAGAGAACCCTCAATTTCTGCCCCATATTTACATCTGCTGTACATTGTGTAGGTAGGAAAAATTGTATGTTAAAGCATTTGTGGCTTCCCATAAACCACAGTCAGGATTACTATTTTTTTAAACTTGGCTTATTTTGGTAATATTTGATTTTTGCAAAACTGGTCTATATCTTCCAGGCTGTTGACTTTCTGAATGTCAAGCTGTTTGCAATATTCATTTACTTATTTATGTGTGTGTTGTAGGTACATGTGTTGTTTGTATGTGCACATGTGTTGTTTGTATGTACACATGTGGTGTTGTATGTACACATGTTTTGTGACTATGCACATCTGGTTGTGTATTCATGAGTGTGCAGAGATCAGAGGTCAGTGCTTGGTGTCTTCTTCAAACACTCTTGGCCTTTTGTTTTGAGACAAGTTCTCTTACTGACCCTAAAGCTCATGAATTTGGCTAGGCTGGCTGATAAAGGAACTCCAAGAGCACACCCACCTGTCTCTTCTCCCATCCCATGCTGGGGTATAAACATGCATGCAGCATGCCCATGTTCTCATACAGCTTTTATGTGGGTGCTAGCAAGGATTACTATTTTTAAAACAAAAAAATCAAAAATTTAACTTATTCTGTAAGTACATTTGGTAATATCATTTAGACATGGGAAATATTTCTCACTATATATAAGCATTTATTACATATGGGTATGTACATACATCATACATACTAAAATAGACATTTTATATTTTTTATAACTTTAGAAAAGCAGTAAAATTAAAAGAACCACAAGTTTTACTGGCTTATATAAATATGCTGACTCTTCTCTTTGTCCTACTTTTATATTTTATCAGGATTATGTTTCTGACAGTTGGAACAATTTCAAGTTACCTACTGAATCTGAAGACTAATGTGCTTGTACCAATATTTGTTGAAGAGACTAAGATTTTCATTTGCTGTGTAATCTAAAGGAAGAAGTGAACTCAATTTTGAGTGATGAAATGAGAATTTAACAAACAGATAACTGAAATTCTTTGAAACCTATGAGTTAATAACATATCCAGTACATTTGAACTGGTGTTACCATACTCTGACTGATAATTGTTTTTAGCATATCTAAACTTTAGAATCCAACAGTGAGATGAGGATTTCAGTCTTTTGTGATTATAGGGTGTACAAGGCATTGGTGTGTGTGTGTGTGTGTGTGTGTGTGTGTGTGTGTGTGTGTGTACCACTGAGCCACATTCTAGCCAAAATGCATTTCATAGAAAAAAATAAGATGTCAAAAAATTAGATAAATGGTGGTAAATGTAGGAATATTGATGAACAGAAAATGAGTTTCTAAGGGACTAAAAGACAAAACTGGATCATGTTGCAAAGAAGGAAGGAAGATCAAAAGAAAAATGAAGCATGTAGTATTCCTAGTACCAAAAGCAACTATGCAGGTATTTTCTTTTCTTTTTTTAACAGCTTATATAATTTTATTCAGTACTAAAAATTACAGATTTTGTGTCAAAATAGAAGTACATTTTATATACAAAAATATACTCTGAATTAAGATCATATACCAAAATATTTATTCACAAGCTGAAAGGCAAGTGCATAGTTTATAGGTCAATTTTGTTTCACAATTTGCATTTATAGTGGTGACTACTACAATCAGATATAGAGACACTTAGTTATTTCTAAGTTCAATCTGTTAAAATATTCAGGTTTTCAAATAAGCAAGGTAACCAGCTGTGAACCAGGAAAACTAAGGGGGCAGCAGTGACATGCATGCCTTGACAGTAACCAATAGCTCTCTACTAGGACTTAACATGAAATTGTGCCTGGTACTAAAAATGCAGGCAACTGCCTAGGGCTAGGGAAGTCATGGATCTTGGTGAAGAATGTACAACTGCTATGTTATTAAATCAGTTGAGAGTGGAAAAAAATAGTCTTCCCCAAGGAAGAACAAACTGTTTGGTTATCTAATACCGAATAGTCAGCCCCCAAACAAATATATAAGTAATATACAGACTGAGCAGGTGCAGGTGCAGGTTGCATTAGAAAACACACACACATACACACACACATACACACACACACACACACACACACACACACACACACACACATATATATATATATATATATATATATATATATACATACACACACATGTACATATATGTATGTAACAGCATTTGATGAAAAAGTCCAGGGAATTGAAAGACAGCAAAGAGGTAAAAAAAAAAAATGGGAGTGTTTGGAGGAAGAAAAAGAAAAGAGGTTATCATGTAAGGATATCATATTCTCAGAAACTAAGAGAAATAATTTAAACATGTTTTTAATAGTGACAAAAACATTTTGGATGAGCAGACTGTTGAGATTATAAATTTCCATAATGATGATTAAGTGCTTGCTGCACAAGTGTGATGATGGGATCCCAGAACTTTACAAAATATGTAAAGCAAAGAGGTATGAGAGCCTGCTTGCTATCCCAATGCTAGGGTGGAAGGTGGATGGAGGGGTTCCACAGGGCAAAATAGACTATAATCTGGTTAGCTCTCGGTTGAGAAAGAAACCTTGCCAAACCAATTAAGGAGGAGAACAATTAAGGAAGATATAAAAGGTCAACCTCTGACCTTCACAAACAGTACTAGTGTAGCTGTACCCTGATATTCATATATATACACATATGTAAACATGTGTACACCAAACACATATACTTAAAAAAGCCAGAAAATTTCAAATTTCAGAAGAATCAGTGAAGTTCAAATTATCATTATCATTTGTAGGTTTTTCTTTTCACTTTATTTTTATATATCTGAATAATTATGTCTCAGAGTGTTAAACATATCCTTTTTTTAGGGATGTGGGTAAGTGAGGAGACACCAAAGTGAGAATGACCATGCAATTAGACTTAAATTTCAACAAATATAAGAGGTTCCAAAACAGCTGTAGGGAATCCTAATTAATTTAATAACAAGTGGTTGAGCTGCCAATAAACAAATCCAAGAAGACTGCTTTTAGAAATATTGTCAATGGGGCAAAAAGAAAAATTATCTTGAACTTCATTTAATACTGCTAAACAACAGCATTTCATGTTGGCACAGAAAAATGCATGGAAGACTGGACTAGGAATTTTCTTTTCCTCTGAGAGTCTTAAATTTCATAGCTAGGAAGAATAGAATCCAAGACACTGACATAAATATTTTGGTGAAGGCAGTGTAATCTGAGGCCAACACTTAAAATAATAGTACCAGATGGCTGCCAAATCAAAACAAATTTTTACTTTATATTGAAAGACCTTATTGAAGATTTCTATTGTATTTTGACGTTGAGAATGTTCAATTCTTTCTGCTATCCCTTGGGCTTCTCTCCTAACTCCTCCTACCCCCATACCTGATCAAGTTCCCCTTTTGCCTTCTCCTCCCCTCTCCCACCCAGGTCCCTCTTACCCTCTGCATCCTGTGATTGTTTTCTTCTCCCTCCTAGGTGGTATAGAAACATCCTCACATGGGTCCTACTGCTTGTTAATCTTGAGTTCTGAGCATTGTATCCTGGATATCTTGTAATTTTGGCTAATATCCATTTATTAGCGAGTACATACCATGCATGTTCTTTTGGGTCTGGATTACCTCACCCAGGGTGATATTTCTAGCTCCATTCATTTGACAGCTCAATTCATTATGTCCTCATTCTTAATAGCTAAACAGTATTCCGTCGCGGGAAGTAGGGAGACACTCTAGAAAGTATCAGAGAACTGGGAGGTAAGAGACTTTCAGGGCTCAAAATAAGGGACCTTAGATGAAATGCCCAACAGTGGGGAGAGGGAACTCATAGTATCAACCTCCAGCAGAAAGACAAGGCATCAAGTGTAGGGAAGGAGTTGCCATCCCACAGTCAAAAGCTCTAACCCAGAATTGTTCCAGTCTAAACCACCTGCAGGGGCAAAAATTGGACCATACAGAGACTACCCCACCAGGGGGGATCCATCCCATAATAAGTCACTAAACTCTGACACTATTGCATAGGACAGCAAGTGTCTACTTAAGGGACCCTGATATAGCTGTCTCCTACAGAAGTGGATGCTCACAGTCATCTATATGATGGAACACAGGGCCCACAATGGAGAAGCTAGAGATAGAACCCCAGGAGCTGAAGGGGTCTGCAACCCTAGAAGAGAAACAACAATATGAACTAACCAGAACCCCCAGAACTCATGTCTCTAGCTCCACATGTAGCAGAAGATGGCCTAGACAGCCATCATTGGGAGGAGAGGCCCCTTGGTATTGCAATCATTATATACCCCAATACAGGGGAATGCCAGGGCCAAGAAGTGGGAGTGGGTGGGCGGGGGAACAGGGCAGGGGGAGTGGGGAGGGAACTTTAGGGATAGCATTTGAAATGTAAATTAAGAAAATATCTAATAAAAAATATTGGGAAAAAAATGGAGAAGAGGATCCAGGCGTGGTGGCACATACCTTTAATCCCAGCACTCAGGAGGAAGAGGCAGGAAGATTTCTGAGTTCAAGGCCAGCCTGGTCTACAAAGTGAGTTCCAGGACAGCCAGGGCTATACAGAGAAACCAAACCCTGTCTTGAAAAACCAAAACCAAGAGAGAGAGAGAGAGAGAGAGAGAGAGAGAGAGAGAGAGAGAGAGAGAGAGAGAGAGAGAGAGAGACTGAGGGAAAGATTCTGGTGTGCTTACAAACAGGAGCATAGCATGACTATACTCTAAGAGGCCTAACAAGCAACTAACTGAGATGGAGGCAGATGCTTTTGCCCAACAAATGGAAAGAAGCTGAAGACCTCTGTGGTTGACTTAGAGAAAAGCTGAAAGTAACTGAGGTGGAAAGTGACCCCATAGGAAGACCAGCAGTCTCAACTAACCAGACTTCTGAGATCTCTTAGAAACTAAACCACCAACCAGGCAGCATACATGAGCTAGTCTGAGCCCCCTTCCCCCCAAAAAAAATTTACAGCAGAGTACTGATTGCCAGGTTTGATCTCACTGAGAAAATGTGTCTAATTCTTAAGAGAATTGAGGCCTTAGGGAGTAGGGAGGCCTGGCCAGGGCAGAGGGGCAGGGCTTCCTCTTGGAGGAGGAGGGGCATGTAGGGTTATGAAATGAAGAACTGTGGGAGAGAGAACTGCTGACAGTCAATGACTGGACTGTGCAAAATAAAACTAGGTTTTAAAAAAGAATGTTTAAATATCAATATAAAACATAGAAATTCTTCTTTATAAAGAATTGTGGTTAGGAATTGATGGGAGATCAGAAAGTGAAGGCAAATGAACAGACTGCATTCAGTGCTTGCTCAGGCTTGTAAATAATCATAGTACAGGGTCTTATGTGCATCCATCTAGACTTAAAACTCATGGTGCAATTGAATATAGACTCAATTATTTGTTCTTGCCTCTATGTCCAAACTGTTGAGATTCAATTTTTTTTACAATTTTATTAGATATTTTCTTCATTTACATTTCAAATGTTATCCCAAAAGTCCCCTAAACCCTCCTCCATCCCCCGCCCTGCTCCTCTACCCACCCACTCCCAAATATTGGCCCTGTCATTCCCCTGTACTGGGGCATATAAAGTTTGCATGACAAAGGGTTCTCTCTTTCCAATGATAGCCAACTAGGCCATCTTCTGCTACATATGCACCTAGAGACACGAGCTCTGGGGGTAACATTTAGTTCATATTGTTCTTCCACCTACAGGGTTGGAGAGCCCTTTAGCTCCTTGGGTACTTTCTCTAGCTCCTCCCTTAGGAACCCCGTGTTCCATCTAATAGCTGACTGTGAGCATCCACTTCTGTGTTTGCCAGGTACTGGTATAGCCTCCCACGAGACAGCTATATCAGGGCACTTTCACAATATCTTGCTGGCATATGCAATAGTATCTGCATTTGGTGGCTGATTATAGGATGGATCCCCAGCTGAAGCAGTCACTGGTTGGTCCATTCTTTGGTTTCAGCTCCACACTTGATCTCTGTAACTCCTTCAATGTGTGCTTTGTTCCTAATTCTAAGAACATTCTTCTTGAGTTTCATGTGTTTAGCAAATTGTATTTTGGGTAAACTAGGTGTACTGGCTAGGTTTGTGTCAACTTGACACAGCTGGAATTATCACAGAAAAAGGAGTTTCAGTTGGGGAAATGCCTCCATGAGATCTAGCTGTGAGGCATTTTCTCAATTAGTGATCAAGGGCCCCTTGTGGGTGGGACCATCTCTGGGCTGGCAGTCTTGGGTTCTATAAGAGAGCAGGCTGAGCAAGCCAGGGGAAGCAAGCCAGTAAAGAACATCCCTCCATGGCTTCTGCATCAGCTCCTGCTTGAGTTCCAGTCCTGACTTCCTTGGTGATGAACAGCAGTATGGAAGTGTAAGCCAAATAAACCCTTTCCTCCCCAACTTGCTTCTTGGTCATGATGTTTGTGCAGGAATAGAAACCCTGACTAAGACACTAGGTTTCTGGTATAATATTCACTTATCAGTGAGTACATGTTATATGAGTTCCTTTGTGTTTGGGTTACCTCACTCGGGATGATACCCTCCAGATCCATCCATTTGCCTAGGAATTTCATAAATTCATTGTTTTTAAAAGGTCTGTAGTACTCTATTGTGTAAATGTACCATAATTTCTGTATCCATTCCTCTGTGGAGGGACACCTGAGTTCTTTCCAGCTTCGGGCTATTATACATGAGGCTGCTATGAACATAGTGGAGCATGTGTCCTTATTACCAGTTGGCACATCTTCTGGATATATTCCCAGGAGAGGTATTGCAGGATCTTCTGGTAGTACTATGTTTAATTTTCTGAGGAACCGCCAGACTGATTTCTAGAGTGGTTGTACAAGCTTGCAATCCCACCAACAATGGAGTAGTGTTCCTCTTTGTCCACATCCATGACAGCATCTGCTGTCAGCTGAATTTTTGATCTTAGCCATTCTGACTGGTGTAAGGTGGAATCTCAGGGTTGTTTTGATTTGCATTTCCTTGATGATTAAGGATGTTGAACATTTTTTTCAAGTGCTTCTCAGCCATTCGGTATTCCTCTGTTGAGAATTCTTTGTTTAGCTCAGTTCCCCATTTTTTAATGGTGTTATTTGATTTTCTAGTGTCCACCTTCTTGAGTTCTTTATATATATTGGATATTAGTCCCTTATCTGATTGAGATTTGGTAAAGATCCTTTCCCAATCTGTTGGTGGCCTTTTTGTCTTATTGACAGTATCTTTTGGCTTACAGAAGCTTTGCAACTTTATGAGGTCCCATTTGTCAATTCTTGATCTTACAGCACAAGGCATTGCTGTTGTATTCAGGGATTTTTCCTCAGTGCCCATATCTTCAAGGCTTTTCACCACTTTCTCCTCTATAAGTTTCTGTGTCTCTGGTTTTATGTGGAGTTCCCTAAACCACTTAGACTTGACCGTAGTACCAGGAGATAAGAATGGATCAATTCCCATTCTTCTACATGAAAATCACCAGTTGTGCTAGCACCGTTTGTTAAAAACACTATCTTTTTTCCACTGGATGATTTTAGCTCCCTTGTTGAAGATCAGGTGACCATAGGTGTGTGGATTCATTTCTGGGTCTTCAATCCTATTCCATTGATCTACCTGTCTGTTGCTGTACCAGTACCATGCAGTTTTTATAACAATTGCTCTGTAGTACACCTTGAGGACAGGCATGGTGATTCCACCAGAGGTTCTTTTATTGTTGAGAAGAGTTTTTGCTATCCTAGTTTTTTTTGTTATTCCAGATGAACTTGCAAATTACCCTTTCTAACTCTGTAAAGAATTGAGTTGGAATTTTGATGGGGATTGCATTGAATCTGTAGATTGCTTTAGGCAATATAGCAATTTTTACTATATTGATCCTGCCAATCAAAGAGCATGGGAGATCTTTCCATCTCTTGAGATCTTCTTGAATTTCTTTCTTCAGAGATTTGAAGTTCTTAGCATACAGATCTTTCACTTCCTTAGTTAGAGTCACACCAATATATTTTAAATTGTTTGTGACTATTTTGAAAGGTGTTGTGTCCCTAATTTCTTTCTCAGCCCTTTTATCCTTTGTTTAGAGAAAGGCCATTGATTTGTTATAGTTAATTTTATATCCAACTACTTCACTGAAGCTGTTTATCAGACTGAAGAGTTCTCTGTTGGAGTTTTTAGGGTCACTTATATATACTATCATATCATCTGCAAATAGTGATATTTTGACTTCTTCCTTTCCAATTTGTATCCCCTTGACCTGCTTTTGTTGTCAAATTGCTCTGGCTAGGACTTCAAGTACTATATTGAATAGGTAGGGAGAAACTGGGCAGCCTTGTCTAGTCCCTGATTTTAGTGGGATTGCTTCCAGGTTCTCTCCATTCAATTTGATGTTGGATATTGGTTTGCTGTATATTGCTTTTATTATGTTTCCGGATGGGCCTTGAATTCCTGATCATTCCAAGACTTTTATCATGAATGGGTATTGGATTTTGTCAAATGCTTTCTCAACATCTGAGGAGATGATCATGTGGTTTTTGTCTTTGAGTTTGTTTATAGAGTGGATTACGTTGATGGATTTCCATCTATTAAACCATCCCTGCATCCCTGGGATGAAGCCTACTTGGTCATGATGGATGATCATTTTGATGTGTTCTTGAATTCGTTTAGCGAGAATTTTATTGAGTATTTTTGCATCGATATTCATAATGGAAATTGGTCTGAAGTTCTCTATCTTTGTTGTGTCTTTATGTGGTTTAGGTAACAGAGTAAGTGTGGCTTAATAGAATGAATCGGGTAGTGTACTTTCACTTTCTCTTTTGTTTAATAGTTTGAGAGGAACTGGAATTAGGTCTTCTTTAATGGTCTGATATAACTCTGCAGTAAATCCATCTGGTCCTGGGCTTTTTTTGGTTGGGAGACTATTAATGTCTGCTTCTATTTCTTCAGGAGACATAGGATTGTTTAGGTCATTAATCTGATCCTGATTTAACTTTGATACTTGTTATCTGTCTAGAAAGTTGTCCATTTCATCCAGATTTTCTATTTTTTTTTTTTTTTGAATATAGCCTTTTGTAGAAGGATCTGATGGTGTTTTGGATTTCTTCAGGATCTGTTGTTATGTCTCCATTTTTATTTCTGATTTTGTTAATTAGGATACTATCCCTGTGTACTCTAGTGAGTCTGGCTAAGAGTTCAAACATATTGTTGACTTTCTCAAAGAATCAGCTCCTGGTTTGATTGGTTCTTTGAATAGTTCTTTTTGTTTCCACATTGTTGATTTCACCTCTGAGTTTGATTATTTCCTGCCATCTACTCCTCTTGGGTGAATTTGCTTCCATTTGTTCTAGAGCTTTTAGGTGTGTGGTCAAGCTGCTCTTTTTGGAGGAACTCAGAGCTATGAATTTACCTTTTAGGAATGCTTTCATTGTGTCCCATAAGTTTGGGTATGTTGTGGCTTCATTTTCATTAAACTCTATAAAGTATTTAATTTCTTTCTTTATTTCTTCCTTGACAAAGTTATCATTGAGTAGAATGTTGTTCTGTTTCCATGTGAATGTTGGTGTTCTGTTATTTATGTTGTTATTGAAGATCAGCCTTAGTCCATGGTGATCTGTTAGGATGCATGGGATAATTTCTATATTTTTGTATCTGTTGAGGCCTGCTTTGTGGCCAATTATATAATCATTTTTCGAGAAGGTGCCATGAGGTGCTGAGAAAAATGTATATCCTTTTGTTTTAGGATAAAATGTTCTGTTGATATTTGTTAAATCCATTTGTTTCATAGCTTCTGTTAGTTTCACTGTGTCTCTGTTTAGTTTCTGTTTCCAGGATCTGTCCATTGGTGAAAGTGGTGTATTGAAGTCTCCCACTATTATTGTGTCAGGGGCAAAGTGTTCTTTGAACTTTATTAAAGTTTCTTTAATGAATGTGGCTGCCCTTGCATTCAGAGCATAGATATTCAGAATTGAGAGTTCCTCTGGGAAGATTTTACCTTTGTTGAGTAGGAAGTGCCCCTCCTTGTCTTTTTTGATAACTTTGGGTTGAAAGTCAATTTTATTCGATATTAGAATGGCTACTCCAGCTTTTTCCTTCATACTGTTTGCTTGGAAAATTGTTTTCCAGCCTTTCACTCTGAGGTAGTGTCTGTCTTTTTTCCAGAGATATGTTTTCTGTAGGCAGCAAAATGTTGGGTCTTGTTTGTGTAGCCAGTCTGTTAGTCTATGTCTTTTTATTGGGGAATTGAGTCCATTGATATGAAGACATATTAAGGAAAAGTAATTGTTGTTTCCTGTCATTTTTGTTGTTAGAGTTGGGATTCTGTTCTTGTGGCTGTCTTCCTTTAGGTTTGTTGAAGGATTACTTTCTTGCTTTTTCTAGGGCGTAGTTTCGGTCCTTGTATTGGTGCTTTTCAGTTATTATCCTCTGAAGGGATGGATTCATGGAAAGATAGTGTGTGAATTTGATTTTGTCATGGAATACCCTGGTTTCTCCATCTATGGCAATTGAGAGTTTTGCTAGGTATAGCAAACCTGGGCTGGCATTTGTGTTCTCTTAGTGTCTGTAAAATGTCTGTCCAGGATCTTCTGGCTTTCATAGTTTCTAGTGAGAAGTCTGGAGTAATTCTAATAAGCCTGCCCTTATATGTTACTTGACCTTTTCCCCTTACTGCTTTTAATATTATGTCTTTATTCAGTGCATTTGTTTTTCTGATTATTATGTGTTGAGAGGAATTTCTTTCTGGTCCAATCTATTTGGAGTTCTGTAGGCTTCTTGTATTTTTATGGGTATCTCTTTCTTTAGGTATGGAAAGTTTTCTTCTATAATTTTGTTGAAGATACTTGCTGGCCCTTTAAGTTGAGAATCTTCATTCCCATCTACTCCTATTATCCATAGGTTTGGTCTTCTCATTGTGTCCTGGATTTCCTGGATGGTTTGAGTTAGGATCTTTTTGCATTTTGCATTTTCTTTGATTGTTGTATCCATGATCCCTGTGGAATATTCTGCACCTGAGATTCTCTCTTCCATCTCTTGTATTCTGTTGCTGATGCTTGTATCTATGTTTCCTGATTTCTTTCCTAAGCTTTCCATCTCCAGGGTTATCTCCTTTTGGGTTTTCTTTATTGTTTCTAGTTCCATTTTTAGGTCCTGGATTGTTTTCGTCAATTCCATCTCCCTTTTGCTATTGTTTTCCTGAATCTCTCTAAGGGATTTTTGTGTTTCCTCTTTAAATGCTTCTAGTCTAGTTGTTTACTTGTGTTTTCCTGTAATTCCTTCTTAATGTCCTCCATCATCATCATGAGAAGTGACTTTTGATCCATGTCTTGCTTTTCTGGTGTGATGGTGTATCGAGAACTTGCTATGATGGGAGAATTTGGTTCTGATGATGTCAAGTAACCTTGTTTTCTGTTGCTTTTGTTCTTATGCTTGCCTCCTGTCATCTGATTATCTCAGGTGCTTTCTTTCCTCAATATAACTGATTGGAGCCTGTCCTTCTTATAATCCCAGATGATTCTGGACTCCTTTGAGTCCAGCTTTCACTGTGATCCTTTGATTGTGGGCTCCTCTGAACTTGATATTCTGGGTTTGTCTGAGATGTTGGCAGTCAAGTTCCACTGAGACCCTGGAATACTGGTGTGAAGCACCTCCTGTTATCCTGGGATACTGTTGTCCTAATATCCTAGGTGTGTTACAAGGTCTGGGAGTAGTGTCTCCTTTGAGGAGCTTGGAGTTGTCTGGTCAGTGGTCCCAAGATCACATAGAGTCCTCTAGGGACCGTGGGGTTGTAGGCAGTCTGTATTTCCAAGGTAACCAGGCGCTGGTGCTGACCAGAAGGGACCTCTGCCCCTGGTCTAACTGATTCCTCTGTTTCCCCAATGCTGTCCAAGGTCCTGGGCGATTAGATTGGAACAGATGTTGTGTTCCACTCACTGGTGGTCCCGAGATCACGTGGGGAGTCCTCTAGGGACAGTGGGGGTGTGCACAGACTGTGTGCCCAAGGTAACCCGGCACTGGCGCAGACTGGAAGGGACCTCTCCACAATTCTTAATAAAAACTTTTCTGAACCAGTCACAAGACAAAAGAAATTTGAATTTTCATGAATACATACTTTATTAGAAGTATTCACAAAAGCTGAATGTTAGTTTGCCACAGCTTCTTTAGTCAATCATGTTCAATGTTAGAAAAAAAATTAACAACATTTTCTCCATGAACTTAATAATCTTAGTACTGATATTTAACCAAATGTTTTCAAATGTACTGTTTTGCTGTTGACTCTTTGAGACTTGCTCTTTTCTGAAGAGGAACTAGATGGGGAGAGTATTGCGGGATAGGGGAAGAGGAGTATGAGGAGGAATCGAAGGAAGGAAAAGTGTAGTAATGCTGTATGAGAGAAGCATCTAATTTCAATAGAAAAAAAAAACTCAAAAGAATAAAGACTGTCACTATACTTTATTTAGTTACATGTTGTGGATTGTTTTAATTTGAACTAAGACAGGGAATATTAATCATTGACTCCAGAGTAAAGAGTGCAGTGATAATCATTGCTTGCCTTGAACAGGTATTAATTAATATGTATCTGTGGTTCCAGGTAGAAAGTTCAACAGACAGATATTATACAAGTATTAATGAAATATATATGTGGCTCTGGGAAGAGAGTCAAAAGAAAATATGGTATAGATTGTTTAACCCTCAACAGGAAGCTCATATTCTACTAATGTAGGCTCCATGGGAATCTTGAGTATCTTTTCTTGCTTGGCAAGATAGGAAAGGCCTAGTATAGACACATAAGGTATCTTAGTTTACTTTATTTGTTTATATTGTTTTAATTTTTAAAATAAGTGTGATGTTGAATTTTTGGTAATATTATTCCTCTGGGAGAGAGGTCAAAATAAAGGTTTTTCTGGTTACTGTCTCAAAGATATACTGATTTGGGAAAAAAGATTCTGTTTGTGTTTTTGGAAAAGGTAACTAAGGTATTTATACCTTCTAGAGTTAAATGGATCAAATTTGATAGAGATAAACCCCCTGAAGAACTAGATTCTAGAGAATAAAAAAAAAAAAACGGTTATCTTGATGATACTAAAATTTTTCTTTGAGATTTATATATTACAGAATATACAACGTTGGTGAGTCTCATCCTCAGACATTGTGAATTGACTTGCCAGAACTTCTGATGTCTTGGAATTTCAGCTGGATTCAGTCAGGTCAGGACACAAACATCAGAAACTAAATCAATCATTGGTGTGGCCTTTTTAAGGCTGATCAACTCCCCTATTTTCCCTCCCTCTTCCCCATGCTTCAAAATATCTCAACACCCATATTCAACTTGAAGAAGTTATGAAGAGTCGTCACCACAGTTCCCTGGCCTTTGGGGCTGAAGGTGGTTATTATATGTTGTCTGTCTAGAGAATGTAGAAATGGTCATAATTGGAACGGGGAGGAATAGCAAGAATTGATTGCATAGTCATAATCTCACTTTGTAGCAATTTTTTAATTGTTACTAAATTGAAGTCATAGTTGTTTATTTTGGTACAGAATTTATTTTAATGCAAAGACAAAGTTTTCATTGGTATAAATTTACTCTATTAATACAAAAATTTTGAAAGCACAGGGCTTAGACCCAGTCCTTCTATAACTGTTATTAAAAACTGATCTAAGATGATTAAGCCTGTTAATTAAGAGCCAAATAGCAAATCCAGGCTCTGAGTTTATTGCTAGGGTGTTTTCTTTTTATTTAATTAGAAATGGCTGAAAGTAGTTAACAGAGAACAGTCCAGATTACTTTACATAGGTAGTTGGATTTCAAAAACATAGAAATCCACAAAATGTGCAGTTAATGGTATTTATTCACTTGTTGTTGAGACAAGCCTGCTCCTGACAGCATTCACTTTCTTGAATTCAAAGAAGAAATTGAGTATCAATTGAGTTATTCCAGTTGTGGTGAGACAGCCACTAGGCAAGAATTGCCTCATTTCATCTACAGACACAATACTGTCCAGAAAAACATGCAATTTACCGGTTAGGACAGCTTATTTCTATTGAGACAGAATAGGGTAGTCCTTAATTTCCTCTTTCTCTAAGGTCTGTCAGATGATTCTGGGCCAGAAGGCTGAAAACAGGTAGATTCTCCAATTTACTGACTTACTGAGGCTGTATAGGTAGGCAGTTCTCTTTACAATTTTTCTCAGTTCTGGAAGCTGTGTTAAGCTTCCTATATGTTTTCAGTTAATACTAGTCATTCTCTGATTTCTGAGGGGATTGAAAAACTACTTATAGTCTCATTAGCCAACACAGGTTATTTACTTTGAGAGAATAAATTTGAGAGGGTAGTTTTTAGATGGCATACAATCTAAAGCCACGACATGAGTCAGGTATAGAGATCAGTCTTTTAATCTAGGATAGATGACAATGTTCTATCTTAATGACAAAATTGATGGACAGGATGTTAGGTTTATCTATAATTTATATGCTTCAAAATGGTAATAGTTGTGCTTTATATTGACAGAAAGGTTTTGTTTTTTATTAGAACAGAATGGGGGAAGTGTTGTGGATGGCTCTGTGCTGCTTGTATTTTATGTTAATTCTACTATACCAGGAATAAAGAATGAGTCCTGTGCTCAGCTGACTTCTTGTGAGCCAATCCGCTAATTAATAAAGGAGCCAATCAATGGGCTAGTAGGTGGGACTTCCAGGTATGACAGTTGAAGAGAAGAAGCAAGAGAGTTAGTCCTTTTGGAATATTAACAGCTGAGGGGCAAGATGTATCTGCCAGAGTTCCTGGTATCATGGCAGATGTGCAAGGATTCTACACAAGAAGAATCATTTTTTAGAAAGGCTTACACGATTATGTTTTAGTTATTGCACCCAGAGATTGAGTTACCCTTGTTTGTGAACTCTGTGCTGCTTTTTCCTTCATGCAGCAGCTCGTCTAGGTTCAAGAGAGAAAAGTATGGCAGCCAAGCATGGGTTTGCCTGAGGTGCTCCACAAAGGTTGTGGGGGATTTGAAGCATGGGATTGGCAAGGTAGTGACTCACCAGTGGGAACCTAGTGAGCTAGGTGAAGAGATTGTGGAGTTCAAAGTCAGACTCTCCATGAAATAAAAACATGTTGGCCATTGTGTGGTAGGACATGGCGGCCCAGGCCTCAAAGACAGAGGGCTGGCAGCACAGGTGTAGTTCCTTTTTAAATATTTCCTGCAACACAAACACAAAAAGAAAACTGTGTACTAATCTTAGAAATAAATAGAATGATACATAGTCACTAATGACATTGTTTTACAAATATGACTGAATTGTCTAAGCATATTTACAAATCTCATAGGGGTAAACCAACTCTGTAGTTCCAGAAATGACATTTGATGAAATTCAAGATTATTTATGACAAAAACTCTCAGAAAACTATTAGAAGGAACTTCCATAAAGAAAGAAAAAGGGATGTATATCACACACACACACACACACACACACACACACACACACACACACACACACAAACACACATTCCTGTTTCATTGGAATATAGTTAAAGTTTTCACCATATCTGGACTAAAGCAAAAAGTCAAGTATCTCATCAGTTCTATTTAACATTTTCTGAATGACTTCAACAGTGCAAAAATGAAAGATAATATATGTGTCATTAGTACAGAAAAAGAAATGAAACTATCATTTTCTAAAAATCACATGATTCTTTATATAAAATACACAGATAATTATCTTCAGTCAAATATTAAAAATAATAAAATAATTTGAATACAATGCTATAAGGCTTATATGGATAATGACACATCACCATTTATATCAATTTATATCAAAAAATAGAAAGGAAGCTAAAATTCTGAGTGTTATTTAAGATAGTACTTTCCAAGCTAGTGTATGCTGCCTGGTTGGTGGCTCATTGGAGACCAGGGAGGGGGAATGGGTTGAGTAACTTTTGGAGGGTAGGCGCAGAGTAGAATATTGACTGAACTGTAAAAATAGATTAAAGATAATTTTAAAGGAAAAATCTATTAATAAATTTAATGAAAACTGGAAGTGTCACACATTTTAATCTAAAATATCACTATTGAGATAAGTTTGCAATACCTTCTATATAGACAGATGTTATAAATTTGTCTATTCTTCAATAAAATTTCAGTTAGTCCATAAAAAGTGTCTGTGTTTGTTAACCCTACAACTTATATAGGATAGTACAATGAGGTCAAATAACTCAACAATATAAAGTGTGATTATGAAAATATAACATGTAATATATACCTTACTACTCAGGAAAAATTCAGAATCTATAATAATTTGCTCACTGTGATAATTACAGTGGGGTGAAAAATTAGCCAATGATCAGCATCAAAATTAGCTTGTAAGTATGTATGAAATGAGCTATTGAAAAGCTGCATTATAAAACAGTCAGAAAGATTATCTTGAGTAACATATAATGGACCAATTAGGAATCTGTGGTTCCAAGCTCTGTTTCCTCCCTTGGTGTGTACAGGCACCAATGCACATCTGGTGGGGAAGGATGGAGCAGAGGTGGAGATGGTAGGGTTTGCAGGATTCCAGTCTGGAATTGAAGGCTGGAGGTGGATGGGGAGAAGGCCTTCTCTAAGGATTTTAGTGTTACAACTCAGTCAATACTCAGTGAAACAGCTATCTTAGAGGATATGAAAGAAAACAGTTTGTGTGCATAAACTTTATCCAGGGTAAACAAGAAGTATATATGAATCTTCGAGTATGGGACGGGGGGGGGGTTGGGTTAAGTGGATGTAGTTCATTGGTTGGAGCTGAACTGTATTAGAAATGCATTATTTGCATGGAGAGCCATTCCAGGAATCTCAGGTGCTTCCTGAGCAGGTTCTTCTCTGGAAAGTAGAACCTATAATTTTGCCAAGAACTATGTGACATTCCTCAGGGAGAAGATGTGGGGGCCTGGCTCTCCAGATCAGCAAGAGAAAACTAAGCCTTTCTGAAAACTGGAGTCCTCTATTTAATGCCCAGCTCAGCAGAGCTCTCTAGAAATGGTAAACTGGCCTTAAATAGCAGGATCCAGTAGAAATCTTCATGAAAATATATCTCATTGATATGTAAAAGTGAAATCTCAGCTCTATGATATTGAAAATATTTAAATATTTGGTAGAAATCATAGGAAAAATTGTGTCATACAGAGGAGAAAACTGTTTCTTTGACAGGATCCTCAGTAACATCTTCCACACATAAGTGATAGTGAGAAAATAAACATTATTAAAATTAAGAATTTGTACCTGGGAAGCTGTAGAGAAGTCAGGAGTTAAGAATAGTAGCTGCAATTACAGAAGATGTGACCTCATTTTCCTATACAGAAGATGTGACCTCAATTTCCTATACCCACACAGTTGCTCATAGCCAACTGTAACTCCAGGCCAAGGGGATTCAATGCTCACTCTGGACTCTTAGGCACTGCATGCATATGGTGACATAGAGAAAAAATACAAATATTCATAAAATACTTTTTGACACACATCAACATATGAGAATTCTTATATATAATACAAATACTTCCAACATATGAAAATTATTTGGAGATTGGATCAAAACCCCATGTTAGGATATTTATCTTCCATGCATGAGTCACTTGTATTTAACTGCCAGCACTATCAAAAAGTGAATTTTAATTTAGGTATGAAAAGCTTATAAAGGTCTTCTTTAAAAGAATAAAGAATTAAGCCTCAATATGAGGAAACACTGTGTGTGCCTCTTTCTCTACCTCCCTTCCCCTGTCTCTCTGTGTATAAACATGAGAATTCTTACATGTAATGCAAATACTTCTTTCAAAGGAAATAATAAGATCATTTAAGCAGTATTAGAAAAGATCTAATAAAAAATTTTTAAAAAAACAAAGAAAAGTTTTATTTCAAATGTCATTTTTTGATTCGAGAAAGGCTGCATGCCACCATGAGCATGTGGAGGTCAGGGGACATTTTTCAGGAGTTGGCTTTGTCCTTCCATTCATGTCCTTACATCTGCATAGCAAAATCTTTTACCAGATGAGCCATTTCACCAGCTTGCAAAGCTCTACTTTTAGTTGTAGACTAAATACAGGTGCCCCAAATGGACCAAATGAAACTTCTCGATCAGTGTTTCTCTATCTTCTTAATGCTTTTATCCATTTACAGTTCTTCATGTTCTCTTGATGGCTAATCATTAAATCACCTTGTTCCTACTTTGTAACTTTTAATTTTTCTCCTTCTATAAATGTTAGATGAAATGTGATTATCTGATGTGTGATTTCCCCCCATGTTGAGAACAATGGTTTCAGTGATGCCAAGGGGAATGGGTGCCCTACATCTCATTTAGGAAATGTAAGATTCTGAGCCCATTAAGTGTAGCAGAAAACATATTGAAATATACATTTCCACAATTTCTTCCTTTCTTCTTAGTTCCATGAACATAGCAATTTAACCTACCATAACATAAACTAACAATAATTAATTATTGTGAACAAAACCCAGAAGCATTTTGTATATTCAGTGTCATACAATTATCACCATACTTTTCTACTTAGAAAACTGAATGCAAACACTATTGCATACGCCAGCAAGATTTTGCTGAAAGGGCCCTGATATAGATGTCTCATGAGAGGCTATGCCAGTGCCTGGCAAACACAGAAGTGGATGCTCACAGTCAGCTATTAGATGGAACACACGGTACACAAGGAAAGTACCCAAGGAGCTGAAGGGGTCTCCAACCCTATATGTGGAACAACAATATGAACTAACCAGAACCCCCAGAGCTCATGTCTCTAGCTGCATATGTAGCAGACGATGGCCTAGTTGGCCATCATTGGGAAGAGAGACCCTTTGGTCTTGTAAATATTATATGCCCTAGTACAGGGGAATGCCAGGGCCAAGAAGTGGGAGTAGGTGGGTAGGGGAGCAGGGCGGGGGGTGGGGGAGGGTATAGGGGACTTTCGGGATAGCATTTGTATTGTAAATGAAGAAAATATCTAATAAAAATTGGGAAAAAAGAAAACCTTTTTGTCACTCTTAAAGGAAATTCCTTAGCCACAACCAATTAAACTTAATATTGTCAAATATATTTTGAAAATATATGCACAAACTATATATATATTTTGGATCAAAATTAATTTTATTTTAGAGTCTGTTGGTTTGGCATCCCTTTTATTATTTCCATAATCCTGATCTTTTTGTGAATTGTTTCAGACATACATTTTCCATTTAATTTCATTTGGAAGTGGACAATCAGTAATGACTAGCTAAAGCAAATTGAGTGTTTAATCACCTTGTTTCTAACAAAGAAAGCATAGTGGAAAACTCAGTTGTTTTAGTTTTCTAACCTAAGGAATTTTTATATTCAGAATACACAGCACCATCCTCACATGCCCATACTAATACCATATAACCCCCTTCTAACTCCCTGACTGGCAGATTATGTTTCGCTGTGAAGTTATGCGATTTAGTTGGAGAAAGGAATCTCTATTGGCTTTAGCTAGTGAAACATCTCTTTGTTAGCTGGCAGGGCTTTAGATCTCACAGTTCTGAAAATCCTTCCTCAAGGGCCTTGCACTAAACTAGTTTATTAATTGGTATGCTGCCTCTCAGGTTTGCAAGAACAGTAGTGTACTCTGATGGTTTTTTGTAGGAAGGGATTTCCTTGGACGTGATAATTCTCCTTCGGGGTGGAAAATCGTGCAGAAAAAAAAAATAGTGCATTGGAAAATGAAAAATATAGTCAGTCACATTTATTTACACTAACCCCCTGTCTGCTAATCTCATCAGCCTGTGTAATAGTAAGATCAGTGCTCTACCAGATTTTGGTCTCCTAATGGAGAGCAACAGAAGCTCTGCAGATTGTTAATTCTTTATTCCTCTCCTCATTTCTCTGTGCTAATTCCTCATTTCATTTTAATTCTCCCAGTCTGTCTCTATCTAAATGGCTTCAGATTCTAAGCAAATGCATATTTATTGTGGGGAGTATTTGGTGTGTTGAATCAATGCCTTATGTTTTAAAGCTTAACAAAAATATAGCTAAATTTACTTTTCTCCCCAGTGGGAGTAGAGCAAAAAGTGTGGGGAAATTGAGAATATATTTAAACATATTGTGATTTAGATTTACTTCTGCTCTTGAAACATAGCTATTTAATGCCTTGTAATTGTAAAGCATCTAAGGAACTACATAGCAAATGATACTTACTTTGTGCCCCAACTTGTCAAATTAAAGGGAAACCATTTCCTAGAATTACAGAATCTTAACATAATTGAATGCATAAAATTCAAGCTTCTCATTTTGGATTTTGGTGGAAATTGTAATGCCAAATATCGTAGGGAGTTGGTGAAGGTTGCACAGAAACTGAACAAAGATAATCTACAGTAGACAATTCTAGCTGTCTAAAAACCTGATTTGATCCCTATGGGGAGCATAAATGACTGGATGCTATAGACTATGTTTGTAAAGCATTCATTAACAATAATTCAAGTATTATTTTAGACATTCACAGACACTTGTTGTCTTTACTGTAGTGAATAAAATACAGGTAATTTATGATTTCTATTTCACAGTTGAAGTAATAGAAGAGAGCAGATGTATGATTTGACCAAGGTGCTATAGATAGAAGTAGCAAATTCAGGGTTTCAGACTTTTAAGTAATGAATTACATTTCCACAGACCAGACTGCTGAAGAGAGCCCCATAGATTTAGGAGGAAGCATGTGGGAATATATGTATTCAAGGCCAAAACCATCTGTAGAGAGAACAGAACATGGCTAATATGAAGGGAGAAGCTGAGGACAGCAGAGTAATTTCCTGGTAAACTAAATACATGAAGAACCAGAGATGAATGAGGAGATGAGTGTCAAAGGAAGGAGTCAACACAAAAATCCAAAAGACCCAAATGACCTGATCATTTTCTATAAATTCTAACTTCTTAAGCAATGGTTTTGGTGAGACCTCTCTATGCCCTTATAATAAATTGACTTATTTTCTAACATTGCTGCTACTTATTCCTTGAAACTGGAGGTCCTTGAGCTAGATAAAGATCGTAAATATTATTTTATACTGCAGACAACTATTTTCTAATTTCCATAAAGAAATACTTGAGCTTGAGTACTCTGACAAAGTGATTTTCTGAGCTGCTTTAAAATCATGCCATACCAAGATATTTGATATTGTTAGTGACTATTGTGAAGGGCGTTGTTTCACTAATCTCTATCTCAGCCCATTTATCCTTTGTATAGAGAAAGGCCATCGATTTGTTTGAGTTAATTCTATATCCAGCTACTGCACTGAAGCTGTTTATCAGGTTTAGGAGTTCTCTGGTGGAGATTTTGGGGATATATATATATATATATATATATATATATATATATATATATATATATGTAAAATCATATCATCTGCAAATAGCGATAATTTGACTTCTTCCTTTCCAATTTGTATCCCCTTGACCTCCTTTTCTTGTCGAATTGCTCTGGCTAGGACTCCAAGTACTATATTGAATAGATAGGGAGATCCTCCATTGTTGGTGGGACTGCAAGCTTGTTCAATCACACTAGAAATCAGTCTGGTGGTTCCTCAGAAAATTGGACATAGTACTACGGGAAGATCTTGCAATACCCCTACTGGGCATATATCCAGAAGATGTTCCATCTGGTAATAAGGACACATATTCCACTATGTTCATAGCAGCCTTATTCATAATATCCAGAAGCTGGAAAGAAACCAGATGTCCCTCAACAGAGGAATGGATACAAAATATTTGGTACATTTACACAATGGACTACTACTCAGCTATTAAAAACAATGAATATATGAAATTCCTAGGCAAATGGATGGATCTGGAGGGTATCATCCTGAGTGAGGTAACCCAATCACAAAAGAACTCACATAACATGTACTCACTGATAAGTGTATATTCGCCCAGAAACGTAGACTACCCAAGATACAATTTACTAAACACAAGAAGAATGAAGATCAAAATGTGGACACTTCACCCCTTCCTAGAATTAAGAACAAAGCACATTGAAGGAGTTACAGAGATCAAGTGTAGAGCTGAATCAAAGGGATGGACCAACCAGTGACTGCTGCAGCCAGGGATCCATCCCATAATCAGCCACCAAACATAGACACTATTGCATATGCCAGCAAGATAGTGCTGAAAGGGCCCTGATATAGCTGTCTCTTGGGAGACTATACCAGTGCCTGGCAAGCACAGAAGTGGATGCTCACAGTCAGCTATTAGATGGAACACAGGGTTCCCAAGGAAGGAGCTAGAGAAAGTACCCAAGGAGCTGAAGGGGTCCTCAACCCTATAGGTGGAAGAACAACATGAACTAGTACCCCCAGACCTCATGTCTCTAGCTGCATATATAGAAGAAATGGCCTAGTTGGCCATCATTCTGAAGAGAGGCCCCTTGGCCAAGCAAACTTTATATACACCAGTACAGGGGAACACCAGGGCCAATATGTGGGAGTGAGTGGGTAGAGGAGTAGGGCGGAGGCTGGGGGAGTGTTTAGGGGACTTTCGGGATAACATGTGAAATGTAAATGAAGAAAATATCTAATAAAAATTAGAAAAAAAATATGCCATACATAGAGTGAGTTCTATCTGCTTTCCCATGGTGGAGGCATTCAGTGTTGAGTGTGCCTACAAAAAGATGATATTGAATTGCAAGATAAGGGAGCCTATGATTAAGGAGAAGGCTGATGGGCAAAGGCTAATTTCAGTGTTTGCTTGACTATGTCTGCTTGTTTATGCTGAGAATTAAACCCAGGGCTATAAATGTGCTAACATTGATCTGTATCTCTAGGCCACTTGTGGTATTTGTGTGTGTGTGTGTGTGTGTGTGTGTGTGTGTGTGTGTGTGTGTGTTTTCCTTTTCTAATACCTCTCATAAGTATCAACCATATCTTTGGACCTCACATTCTATATACTTTTTTCAATGAAAAAATCATTAAATACATTCTAAATCATCTTAGAATATGAACTCTTTCTAGCACAAACCACAAATCTAAATCCAAAGTCTCTGATACTCAAGAGGAAACATTTTATATGAGGGCCTGTAAAATAAAAGGTAAATGAAAATCTACTACTTCCCTACACAAATATACTTTCTACTCTTCTTTCTTTTGATACAAGTAACTTTTGTACTTATGTCTTCAGATCATCTGTCATGATTTGGAAGACTTTTGTTCCTGTTGGTACTCTTGTTCTAGAGTCCAACAAATGAACCACTCAGCCACACTGTGGATCTTTCATTCACTTAGCTACTGTTCCATATCTTTATTCATCTCTCTCTCTCTCTCTCTCTCTCTCTCTCTCTCTCTCTTTTTCTTAAACCTTAGTTTCATCAAAGTCATGAAAGAAAATGACCAATAAAATGTAAAACACTAATTATATCAATACAAAAGATTTGGCACACACATATACATAACATACACTTGCTCACACACATGCAATGTATATACAATTTACTATAGAGCTGTCCCTTTCTTCTTTAACTATGTGGTAACAATAAGAAAATGATAACCTGTCAACAAAGAAGAGAATCTACAACACACATCAAATCTGCTAGTGATTTACTATGGCTTCTTTCTCCACAGAAGTGTAGCAAGCAAGTCTATGCTCTTATGAACAACTTGGTATCTGGCTGTTCATATTGTAATACATGTACAGTAAGACAAATTTTCATTTTAATATCTGTGTATACAGATAGATAATCAGCGTTTGACAATGGCTTCACATTACCTTTTTATTAAATACTCAAGCAATGCCAGTCATATTTCATGAGACAGGTAAAATATTTCCATTTTGATACTGAAAGTGTTTGAAAAATTGTGTGCTTAATTTTAAGAACATTTTTGTTTGTTTCAGAAAACTGAGCAAAACATACTGAGTGTTTTATGTTTAAAAAATATTGTGGACATAATTTAATATACTAACAAGCAAAGAAATAATAAAAAATCCACAATAAAGTGTTTTGTAAAACCCATCTTGATAGAAGGCAACACTAATTATATCACTAAGAAATCTAAATACTAGTACTGCCTCCTGCATTATACAAGACTAAACATGCTTAGGAGGAAACCCCTTTCTTGTATATAAAAGCTAGTACCTTTTAGCAACAGCCTGATTTTTGAAGGTGTTTTTACAAACACTACATTTATTTTGAGGAAAATCTACAGATAAGCATTAAAAAGATATACAAGAGCATAGTGGAGTCATGAATAAAAGTAATTGGACATTTTAAAAGCAAACAAACCTGAATTTATACATCCAAATGAGTGCTATCCTTCCAAGTAGTCCTCTAGGGAAGATGCACACATAATCCAATGATAGAACGAGTCATTGCTCGAACAGCACTTGAGACTCATCAATGGGAAATGATGGTTATGTCAGATGGTAGAAACGCCATAGGAAATTTAAATACCTTAGTTTATCCAAGCTCTTCATATAAACACAAATACCTGCACACACATCACACTATAAAATGTCATGTTAAATTCTAATTAGGCATCCCTATTAAGAACACACCATGAACTGCCTCTAAATAACAAAATGTAGGTTGCAAATTTAATAGCTCCTTTACAGAACCAGAAGCCATTTTAGAAACTGGTAAATCACTAAAAATTAAAACTAGCTGGTTTAGAAACAATGAAAAATCCTTATGGTATTTTGTTGTATTTTCTAGAAACATTAATGTACCAGTATCTTACTTTATTCTGATGTGCCTTTCATATGGCTTTTTAGAAATTAACTGCTGCTGTATTCTTATAATCTGTGGATGAGTGCTTTGGGCTATTGTTTTAAAGGTGAGCTTAGATTAATAGTTTTGACCTTTATCATGTTTTGTGAAATGTACTTCAGTGTCATCTATACCAGCAGAGTTGGCAGTATGTTCTTTACATATTTGATTTTTATGTTGTTTTTAAATCTAACAATTCTTCTAGATTATTTCCAATAAATGGCTAAATTTTAAAAACAGATTTATACCATTTATACTCTAAAAATTAACATGTATATAATAAATATTTCTTCCTCACCTATTCCTCAATCTCACATTCCACAACCATAACACATCTCCCTCTCAACTTTATGTCCATTTTTTTAATAGCTTACTTAACTCATACATGTGTATGAATGTTTAATACTGGTAACCCTCTAATGTCAAACTTCCTCAAAGAAAGCTGACTCTTTCTCCTTAAGAAACCACAAAATACCAACAAATATATATGTCTATGTCTATGTCTATGTCTATGTCTATGTCTATATCCATATCCATATCTATATCCATATCTATATCATCTATATATCTAATCAATATCTATATATCTAGATATACTGTACTTTTTATGTTGGTCAAAAGATATTTTATAGTAGTTAGTAAGAATAAATACAGAAAATTGATGGGTACCATTCAGGAATAGCTAGAGTAGGCAATTGAGTTGCTCCCTGGAGATGGCCCACTGTCTAGCTCAGCTATGGTGGGTATACCTTGGAAAGGCATGGCCCTAAAAAATTCATCCTAGGATTGCTTCTTGCAACTGATATGCCTTCATATGCTTGTCATTACTATAATCTTCATTCATTTGACTTGGAGTTAGTGGACACAGGGAAACCCTCAGTGACTACAACCTGATGTGATTACATCCTGGGTAATAATCCAACTCTGTTGGTCAAGTTTCCTGCATATATACATGAAGTTGAAAGTTTGTGAGATAATACTATTTAGATGAATTAATGATTTTATGGAATTCCTGTCTTCATTTAATTAGTTTTAGGAAGTTAATTTGGTTTAAATAATTTGGGGAATTTGGAATAGTCTATACAATGCTTAAATTTAGAATCAAGAATAGAGTAAGCCCTTTCCTTATAGAATGGCAAGAACTGCATGAATTAGAGAAAGGAGTACAGTGAGCACTCATTCATCTCAAGCCTATAATTGTAGCAGCAAAGAAAATAGGATTAGGACAAGTAAGTGATCAAAGACAGCGTTTATTTTGTTAAAATTACCCAAGAAATCATTTTAATATGCTGAACATGATGTTGAGAATATGTGATATGTTCTTGGTGTAGTGCCTACTACAGAATTGAAAACAAACAAGCAAACAAACAAAAAAAGAATAATCAAACCCCCCCTCAAACCAAAAAACACAAACATAAAAAACAAAATAATAAAACCAAACCAAACCAAAAAACACAAGTCCTCAAGTCAAAGTGAATCAAAGTGATTTTTTTTTTTTTTCTTTTTTGCACAGTAAATTGAACTCAAATGAGAGTCTGCTTGACCTAGGTTATGGCTATTTTTTTTTCTTTCACTACCTCCATCACTTCTATTTCATCCTGCTCATAGTCTTGAGAAATACAACACGGAGGAGGTTCTTTTACAATCCCTTGAAAAACAGAAGATATCTTACAACACTTTTGCCTACATGCCCCCTAATCAGGAATCATTCTCATGGTTCCCACTGAAGCACATAACAGACTGAGAAGTATTACTTCATCCAAATGGCAGTGAAGAAGGAATGTTGAGCTGACAATCCATCCTTTCCCTTCTCATACATAATTGTTTTATTGCAATATGAAATTCATCTTTGTAACAGTAAATCATCAATCCATCCTTTGCTAGGATTGTAGATTGCTGACTTTTCTGCTTTACCTTCTGTGTTGGATTGAGCCATAACTGTGTCACCTTAGTTACAACATTTACCTGTTTTCCAAGTTTAATTTCCTTTGTGCGTGTGCTTTCTACTTGGTATACTGTAGAACAGCTATAAGAATATCTTTCCAATACACAGTACAACCTGAATGAATGAGGATTGAAAATGAGGATTTATTGGACAGTAGAAGCTATGTTACTCAGGATAATTTTCCAAAAATATATCATTAACGGTTCTAAATAAAATTCATTAATAACAGGTATGTCTGTCATAATGAAAAATATCCTTTTCATAGTAATGCTTCATGTGAGTTTTGCTAAACCACAACTGGTACCAGAGAAAATAATTCATATATAAATTAATCATTCCATTTCCATGTAAAGTAATGACTTATCAATGACTTCCATCAAAAACTTCTGCATAGACTTTATTTACCCCAATACAGGGGAACACCGGGGCCAGGGGGTGGGAGCGGGTGAGTAGGGTAGCAGGGCCGGGAGGGGGGAGGATATAGGGAACTTTCTGGATAACACTTGAAATGTAAATGAAGAAAATATCTAATAAAAGTTGAAATAAAAAAAAAAAAAAAAAAAAAAACTTCTGCATAACAAAACCACACTCTTCTAAAATTGAAGTTGAAATTTACTTGACATGAACTACACATAGTAAGTTATAAGAAATCATAGTAAAACATATTCAAATGTAGTTTTAATGTTCAAAAATAAAGTTCTAACTTTATATTATTTTAGGAATACTTAAAAAAAATCACTATTAGTCATGTGGCTTACAATTTATTCAGCTCTACTATTGTTTCTTTTATCTTTCTACTAACCAGCTAATCAAAAAGTGGAATCTGGGGTTTGGTATGATCCTGTCAGCATATATTGAGAGGCACATAAAATAATGATTATAAATGGTATACTATGGAAACTTTTGACTATTTCCCAAACAGCTCTTAATTATAATCATTTCTCTCAATATCTAGGCATTCTCCATTTAATGCCATCCTTTATCTGGCAGAAGCTAGATCTGAATACGCATATGCACTTCTCATCTCTCTAGCCCATTTTGCAAGAAAAACAAAAATAATCCATACTGCATAACTGTCTTCGTAAAACTGGTCACCAATGTCTTTTATAATTTTACTATATTTAATTTCCATGTTATATTCTCCAATAACCAGTGAGATCTGGCTCCCTATCACCTTAGTAACATTACTTATCATTTGAACAAAACTTAAATATGTAGTCCAAAAAATATGATTCATTATTTAATCATTTAGGTGGTAGTTTGATTGGCAAATGTCCTCCATTTATTCACATAATTGGACACTTGCTTTCTAGTAGACTCTGTTTATGGAAGTTATAGAATGTTTAGGAAATAGAACATTGCTTTAAAAAACTCTCCTCAGGTGAGGAAATTTGAATATTTGTAGACTTGTCTCCTTTGTTGTTCACTGTTTGTCCTTCATCTGCCTGTGGATACAAGTGGAGATAAGCTGTTTGTGGATGTCAACAGGTTTCTGTTATCAAACCATGCAATTTCCACCAGGGTGGGCTGTATCTTTTTGGAACCATAAAACAAAACAAACCCTTTCTTCCCTAAGTTTCTTTGGTTAAACTGTTCTATTACAGTGACATAAAACTAATTCACATATTGATACCAAGAGATATGGACTTGTTCTAAAGAACATGGCCATTTTTGCTTGTGGAAGAACAAGGAATTCTTTGAGACTTTAGACTAGAAAACCTGCTGAATCCTGTAAGCAGAGTTTAATAGGAAGTTTTAATAGAAGCCTGAAGACTGTATTGTTGACACACATGGACAGAGGAAGTCCAGATGATGAGGTTTGATAAGTCAAGAAGAACTAGGCTTGAAGAAATATGTCTGATATATATTTGGTGAAGAACCTGGCTATATTCTGACAGTGTCCAGAGAACTTGCTTGAAGCTAATTAAAAGGTAATAATTTAATTTCTTTACTGATGGAAAAGTTCAATGTAGAATAACATTGAGTCTATTGTATGGCTATTAAAAATTACTTTTCCAGAGCTGCAAGGAAAAAGACTAACAAGTGAGACAGAAAGAAAATTTAAAACAATGCATGGTTTGAAAGGAGCATTACAGAGCTTAAGACTACACCAAATACATGCACTAAAATAGACAGTAATTGTTAAAGATCATAGCACAAATCAAACTTCCTGATTTGTTCTGGAATGATAAGAATGGTATCTCCCAGTCAAGAGTCTACCCACACAAAGCTCTAATCTGAAACAAAGGAAAAAAAAAAAAAAAAAAAAAAGAGCATAAGGGATTCCCTGCTCCTTAGAAAACACTTTTTGGAGAAGCAGATTTAACTGTAGCCCAAAGGTCAAGGATCCTATTCAAGGTGGCAGGTGACCTTTGCAATGCCATTAATATGTTACTGAATTTGAAAGCAAAGAAGATATAAGATAAAAGTGGTTGTGGATTAGTATTCTTGGTTTCAAAAAGTCACTGGAACAAGCAATGTGGCAGAGTCATATTCCCAGAAAGAAGGGTCTCAAATGCCACTGAGCAAGAGTGTCATAGTAAAGCATAGGCTTCAGTGGTCCAATGGTGTTTGCGTCACAAAACCTGTGCAGCAACTACTAAGGAGAGTTGCATACTGGGAATAGAGTTTGAAAAAGACAAAAAAAATATGTGGGAAGTATAAGGAAGTATATTTGTGTGTGTATATATATATATATATATATATATATATATGTGTGTGTGTGTGTGTGTGTGTGTGTGTGTGTGTGTGTGTGTGTGTGTGTGCTCGTGAGTTTGTGTGTGTATATTTTGATGTGATTTTACAGGAAGTCACTGTTAAGGGGATGACTTAAGTTTCAGAAGAGATGAGATTGCAAAGGTTTTCAGAAGTTGAACTAAATGGAATTATCATTAAGATGTGGCCACGAGCCTATAAGGACCAGGGGCCTAATGTGGAGGTTTGAATGGGAAATGCCTTCCCAAAAGCTTGTGAGTTTGAATACTTGGTCCGCAGTTGGTGGTGCTGTTTTGGAGAGGTTATAGAAGCTTTAGGACATAAAGTCTTGCTAGGGAAATATATCACTGTGGAAGGCTTTATTGGTTTATATTCTCACCTGATTCCTGCTATTTTTCCATGCATGCAATGTATATAAAAACAAAACAAAACAAAACTTGATAAGACAGTTTCCTACAACTACAATTGACTATCCTCTGTATCCATCAAACAAAACAAATCCATTCCTTCTTATCTTTCTTTTGTTCGGAGTGTTTCATAGCAACAATGGGAAAGTAATTGATACAGTATATATTAAAATATACCCATATATTAAGATATATCTATCAAATCATGTATTCTCTTTGGAAGTATGCCTCTTGTAAAAAGTTTATATTTATTTAATTTATGCTGCTTTTCTTCAAATCTTTTCTATAGATAATTACAATAACGATATAAAGCTTAAACTTTGTTATTTTATACTATCATATTATTTTGAGACCAAAAATAGTAATGATTTCTAATGGCTACCCCCAGATCACCCTCCTCCACTGCTATTCTCCTCCTTTCAAAATCCTGACCCTCTGTATTTCTCTTGTATCCGGAACCGTCCCCCCTTTTACCCCCCTCTTTTCTCCCTCTACTTTCAGATATTATTGTCTTCCCCTTTCTGAGTAGGACTATAGCATTCACACTATGGTGTTGTCTCTTTCTTCTTGGGTTTCACATGGTCTGTGAGTTGTATCATAGGTATTTTGAGCTTCTTTTTGGCTAATATCCACTTATCAGTGAATATATATATATATATATATGTATATATATATATATATATATATATATATATATATATATATATATGGTTATTTCACTCAGGATAATATTTTTTCAAGTTCCAGATACCAGGGACCCAAGAGGTTCCCAGGACCCAACAGCAAGGACTTTAGCCTAAATAGCCAACACAGGGGAGAGAGAACCTATAGAGACCAAATCCAATGGATAGGCATAGCCCCCAAGTTGAGGTATGGGGCCACCTCCCCATCTCAAAAATATTAATTCAGAATTGCTCCTGTCAAAAGGAAATGCAGGGGCTTAGAGTGGAGGTGAGATTGAAAGAAAGGTCATCCAGAGTCTGCCACAAATAGGCATCTATCCCATCTCTGCAGACACCAAACTGATGCCAAGAAGAAATTGCTGAAAGGAGCCTGGTATAACTGTTCCCTGAGAGGCTCTGCCAGAGCCTTATTAATATACATTTGGAGAGTGCAGGGACACCAATTGAGAAGTTAAGGCAGGGACTGAAGGAGCTGAAGGGGTTTGCAAACCCATAGGAAGAACTATGATATCAACCAATCAGACCCTTTAAAGCTCCCAGGGACTAACCAACCAACCAAAGGGTACACATGGAGGGATCCATAGCTCCAACTGGATATGTAGCAGAGAACTGCTTTATTGTACATCACTGCGAGGGGAGCCCCTTGGTCCTGTGGAGACTCAATGACCTAGGATAGGAGAAAGCTAAGGTGCTGAGGCAGAAGTGGGACGGTGGTGGGGGAGCACCCTCATAGAGGCAGTGGGAGGGGGAGGGAATGGTGGTTAGTGGAAGGGTAAATAGGAAGAGGGATTACATTTGAAATGTCAATAAATGAAATAACTAGTGTAAATGCAAAAAAAAAAAAAAAAACTAGCAGTGATTAACTTAGCTGACAATATATTTGGAAATCAAGTCCAAGTATATTTTGGCTGCTAAAAATAACCTATTTCCCAGATACAAATGGCAACATCTGACATGAAGACTATTCAATAGTATGCAAATTATTTTGTGAATTGAATTCCAAAAATTTTATTCAGTCCTAACACAGGTAGAAAACATTTGAGTTTCTGATCACACTGTTTTTTGACAAATAAATGTGTCACTCATTCACATCATTGTCCGTCATTTTTATACTTTCTTGCCATACCTTGTATATCATCATTAGTTTTGGCACTCCCATGAATTTAGGTACAAAATAATAGAGATAGGGTTACACATATTCCATCCAAATATCTTTCTGTAACTATCCCTAGGCATTGGTTTGAACAATACATCTCCAGATCCAACTGGTGGGACAACTAAAACCAACAGAAAATTGGGGTTTGATGTTTCTATTAAATTTAATGCCTATATACCATTTATTTTGCTGAAAAATAATGTACAATACAAAGTTCAATGTGCATGGAGTCTCTCAAAAGCACTTGTCAGATAACAAAAGAAAGACGAAATGTTTTTCACAAAACGCTAGCAAAATGTTTCTGTAGTTTTAATGGAGACCCCTCTGATGGCTCAAGCTGCTCATCAAAGATGCTGCCAGAGTATTATTAGGTAAATCATCCATGGCAGCTCTAATGTCAAGACAAGAAAGATGCTATCTACACTTACCAATTTCTCTTTGACAGATCCCAGACAGTTTGCTTCCTCTGTGTGACTTACAGAGTGTTAACAAGCTTTTTTGCTACCTTCATCTGCTTAGCTTTTAGCTCTGCTAGTTTCACAGTCAGTTAACACTCACAGTTATGGCTTGCCTGAACATATTGACATTTTCCCCAAAGTATAACGTGGTCCCAGAAAATCAAAACACATTGGGAATGTGTTGATTTAATGATGACTTCCTTGATTAAGTATATCCATCTTACCGTGTCAGAAGGAATGTTGATCTCTAAGGACATATTCACTGTTTTTACTCACTGGATTTACAAGCACTGCTGACAATACAGGGTGGGAAAAGGTAGATAGAAACCATTCATTTTAGTCTACACACACACACACACACACACACACACACACTAAACAGTAAATATAATTTTGAAGAAAAATCTATGGAATCCTGGAAGAAATATTTAAAAACATCTATGAAGTTTCAGAAATCAGTTTTGATATTAAAATAGGGTAAAAAAAAGTCTAGCTCCACCTTCCTATCATATATATTTGACTTATTCTGCCTTTAATGGTTGTTTAAGGGAAAGACATTATTTTTCTCACTTATTCTCAATAAAGGTACAAATCAAGATAATAAAGATCAACAGCTGATGTCTTAGGAGGCCTTTCTTTTTTCTATGTTGACTATCAACTTCTCTCAGGGTCCAGAGCAAGTGAGAAAGAGCCAGAGTGAGATCAAGAGAGAGAAGCTAGAATGAGTACAAGAGTGTGAAAGAGGGAATGAGAGAGAGAGAGAGAGAGAGAGAGAGAGAGAGAGAGAGAGAGAGAGAGAGAGAGATTGAGGAGATCTTTCTGTTCTACAGGTCCCACTTTTGAGATCTCAATAAAGGCTGTCCTATCAAAGACAGTCACATTGTATATTTGGGGTTTAAGATTTTGTGGATTGGAGGAATAACTTTATAGCCATGTCTTTCAATCTCTCCTCAGCAAGGCACTAAGCTATTGTTGTGGAGGATTAAATTTTAAATTTGATTACCTATATGAAAACAACCTCTTCTGCTTCAACAACTAATGTAACAGAAGAAGAAAAAGCCAGTTCAGAAGCACAAAGGGAAAACTCTCTATTATAGAATATGAGAAGCTACTTTTCTTTTTCCTCTGGAAAGGAAGATAAAGATCTATAAACTACATTTTAATTTTTAACAGGTATATTCTAATTCATTCTCATTAGATATTGCCATTCAACACTAAGATTGTTTTAAAATGATTAAAAATGTATTAGCAGCTAGCACAATCCTACTTGTGTTGTCACTTGTCTTGGAATTTTATTCACAGAATGCAGTTAACTTACTTATCAGTAACCTCCTTTTTATGAAGGAAGAGTAACAGGATTTTTATTAAGAGCATATAATGTTCATGAACCTATTCATTCTTAGAGAAATATATTAAGAATTCCCATGATCTTCTCTAGAATTCAATCTGAGTATCTTTTCCATTAATGTCAAGCCTGCTTTTCCATATTTAAGAATTATCTCCTTACAACACAGACTATGGAAGAATGATATTTACCTTGGAGACTCCAACAATTCTTTGTGTGCACCACCCCTCTTGCTCCTTTAATGCATTAAGCTATAAATAAACACTTATAAGCTTTAATTGTAATGCTAAGAGGCATGTGTATAATCATAATAGCAATCTTTTGTTGTTTTATTTTGAGATAGGTTCTCACAATGTAGCACTGGCTGAATGGAAAGCCATATAGAACAGAATACATTTAGATTCACAGATCCATCTGCCTTTCAGTCCTGAGTACGTGGGATTAAAGGATTTGCTACAATGCCTTTCCTGAGTGCTGAGTAACACACTGTCCAACCAAAAATCCCAGCCTTATTACCCAGTATATTTCTGGTGAGTAGTAGAGTACTGTACAGTACATAATAATTGCTTGTTGAATAAGACTAATATTGGATATTAGTCCCCTATCAGATTTAGGATTGGTAAAAATCCTTTCACAATCTGTGGGTGTCTTTTTGTCTTATTGACAGTGTCTTTTGCCTTACAGAAGCTTTGCAATTTTATAAGGTCCCATTTTTCAATTCTTGATCTTAGATAGCACAAGCCATTGCTGTTCTGTTTAGGAATTTTCCCCCTGTGACCATATCATCCAGGGTTTTTCCCACTTTCTCCTCTATAAATTTCAGTGTCTCTGGTTTTATGTGGAGGTCTTTGATCCACTTAGACTTGAGCTTTGTACAAGGAGATAAGAATGGATCAATTCACATTCTTCTGCATAATAACAGCCAGTTGTGCCAGCACCATTTGTTGAAAATACTGCCTTTTTTCCACTGGATGATTTTAGCTCCCTTGTCAAAGATCAAATGACCATAGGTGTGTGGGTTCATTTCTGGGTCTTCAATTCTATTCCATTGATCTACCTGTCTGTTGCTGTACCAGTACCATAAAGTTTAAGCTGGATTCCAGCTACTGAAATAACCCCATTAAAAATGGGGTACAGAGCTAAACAAAGAATTCTCAACTGGGGAATACCGAAAGGCAGAGAAGTACCTGAAAAAATGTTCAACATCCTTAATCATCAGGGAAATGCAAATCAAAACAACCTTGAGATTCCACCTCACTCTAGTCAGAATGGCAAGATCAAAAACTCAGATGACAGCAGATCCTGACGAGGATGTGGAGAAAGAGGAACACTCCTACATTGCTGGTGGGATTGCAAGCTGGTAAAACCAACCACTCTGGAAATCAGTCTGGAGGTTCCTCAGACAACTGGACATAGTAATACCGAAAGATCCAGCAATACCTCTACTGGGCATATACTCAGAAGATGTTTCAACTGGTAATAAGAACACATGCTCCACTATGTTCATAGCAGCCTTATTTATAATAACCTGAAGCTGGAAAGAACCCAGATGTCCCTCAACAGAGGAATAGATACAGAAAACATTGTACATTAACACAATAGAGTACTACTCAGCTATTAAAAACAATGAATTTATGAAATTCTTGGACAAATGGATGTATCTGGAGGAAATCATCCTTAGTGAGGTAACCCAATCATAAAAGAAGTCACTTGATATGCACTCACTAATAAGTGGATATTAGCTCAGAAACTTAGAATACTCAAGATACAACTTGCAAAACACAAGAAAATCAATAAGAAAAAAACCAAAGTATGCATACTTCATTCCTTCTTAGAATAGAGAACAAAACACCCTTGAAAGGAGTTACAGAGACAAAGATTGGAGCTAAGATGAAAGGATGGACCATCCAGAGACTACCCCACCAGGGGATCCATCCCATAATCAGCCACAAAGTCCAGACACAATTGGATATGCCAGCAAGATTTTGCTGAAAGGACCCTGATATAACTATCTCCAGTGAGGCTATGCCAGTGCCTGGCAAATACAGAAGGGGATGCTCACATTCATCTATAGGGCAGAACACAGGGTCCCCAATGGAGGATCTAGAGAAATTACTCAAGGAGTTGAAGGGGTCTACAACCCTTTAGGTGGAACAACAATATGAACTAATCAGAACCCCCAGAGCACATGTCTCTAGCTGCATATGTATTAGAAGATGGTCTAGTTGGCCATTATTGGGGAAGAAAGGCCCTTGGTCTAACAATGTTTATATGCCCCAGTACAGGGGAATGCCAGGGTCAAGTAGTGGGAGTGGGTGGGTAGGTCAGCAGGGTGGGGGAGGGTATAGGGCACTCTCGGGATAGCATTTAAAATGTAGATAAAGAAAATATCTAATAAAATTTTTTAAAAAGACTATTAATATTTAATGTAAGAAGTATTAAGTACTGCTTAACTTTCAGCTATCTTGCAAAAGCATAGTAAGAAAAATAAATAGAAAAATTCTCATGTCATTTATATTTTACTTGTAAAAACAAGTTGCAAAAAAAGAGGGGAAAATCATATAAAATGGTTATAATGATACCAAGGAGAAAACAGTACAGCCAGGGAGGACAAAAGTATTGCTTCTAGTGTAGGTAATATGGTTCAGTCAAAAGAGTGTCTGACCAAAGTATTAGGCCCATACTTCAGATCCTTAGGACCCATGCATAGCTCCTGAAACCAAGCATAAGGTAATCATGTAAGATCTCAGATTAAAACAATGACAAGGGACAAAAAGCCGAAATTAGTGATAAATATACATACTAATACTTTAAATAAGGTTGAACTCTGAGTAGGAGAAAAAAGATGATAGCAGAAAAGAAAAAAAAAATATATACTCAGAAAAGTACTCCTCTCTTTTTGTATCTTGACCAATTCAGAGAATTGAAAGATACCCACAAAGCTAGAAGTTATATAACTGAACAGTACTTAAAACAATGTCAGATAAAGAAACTGTCTCTGGTAGTACAAGAGCTTTCAAGGAAAATGAAGAAGGCTAACAGAGTAAATAAAATAGTGGTTTGATTTTCAGCACAGTACTTGAGAATCTACAAGGAATTAGAGCTCATTTAACTGCTATCTCAATACTGTTGCTTTGTAGTACCTTTGCATTGGTAATGGACATAAACTGATCAATGCTTTTATTGATAAACTATCAGCAGGAACTTCCCCACACATTATTACTTGGATGTAATGGAAAAAATATAGTTTGAAAACCAGTGTTGAGGAGAGAGAAAAATGTAGACATTTATCCTATTCTCTCAGTTCCAGTTTATGTTACTAAATGATCACATAGAGGAACTTTCCTATTACATATCCCATCCAAGAATAGGGTGAAACACATAGAAATAATAAAACATACATTTTAACTGTGAAGGGAGTTGTCTCTAACCTTTGAATTTAGGTATTTAGTGTTTACCTAAATTATTTGAAACCAAAATTGTAAAGTATAGTAAATAACTTATTAACAGCCATATGTCCTTAGTAGAATATTTGACATGTGACAAGAACAATGTTAAATTTACTGAATTATTAATGGCTATGTTACTTTGAAATATTTGTTAAATAACAAAATTCAGTAAACAGTTTGCCTGCTGGAGTTCTAAAAACAGATGTAGGGTAGAAAAGAAATCCACACTCACATATATGTATGTCATTTACAGATGAGAATGCATGCAATTGAATGAAAATGTTTGTCCCATAATGTATCTGCTTAAGAATCTGAAAGGGATAGCATTTATAAATGTAAATTAAGAAAATATCTAATAAAAAAATTTGAAAAAAAAGAATCTGAAAGGGATTTTGGAAATGTCCATAACCTGTATTCATGTACAAATGGAGATGGGGTACACAATAAGGAATTTTGAGTTCTCCTACAAATACACCACATATAATCTCCAATCTAATAAAATAACCTCCCCAAAACAATGTTGTGGTGTGTCTTCATGAAAAATTCAGAAGGAATTGGAAAATAATTAATCAAAGTATTTTTCTTATTTATATTTATTCTTAACTCATTATATCACAACTAACATTTATGTCCTGCCCTTTTCTACTTCACCTTAGGGACAACTTTGAGCTTCTAAAATCTGTTTAATAAATGGAGATGGAGCCTCAGTGTCTGAGAGAGTTTGGGGGTCCAGGTTAGATGAGACTGCTGGTCCTCCTATGTCGCCTTCCTCCTCAGCTTCTCCCAGTTTTCCCCTAATTCAACACTAGGCTTTCCCAGCTTCTGTCCATTGGTTGGGTATAAGTATCTGCATCTGACTCTTTCAGCTGTTTGTTGGGCCTCTCAGAGAGCAGCCATGCAGCATACAACATACAGAAGACATGTCCTAGTAGAGAAGGTGATACAGTAGAGATACAGTAGAGAAGAAAAAATCCTGATTTATAAAAAAAGGAACTAAAGGTAAATGAAAAAATTATGTAGCAAAACAATGAATGGACTTGAAACTATACAGACAACAAAAGGTGAACAAGAAATGATGAAGAAAATGAGATAAAAAGGACTTGAAAGGATACAGCTGTCTCGGGGGAAAATATACCAATGCCTGGCAAACATGGAGGTGGAAGCTCAAGGTCAGCTATTAAATGGAACACAGGGTTCCCAAGGAAGAAGGAGCTAGAGAAAGTACCCAAGGAGCTGAAGGGGTCTTCAACCCTAAAGGTGGAAGAATAACCATGAACTAACTAGTACCC
Source organism: Mus minutoides (assembly GCA_902729485.2). Lineage (NCBI taxonomy): Eukaryota > Metazoa > Chordata > Mammalia > Rodentia > Muridae > Mus > Mus minutoides. Next base: position 1,208,579 of record LR749502.1, read on the forward strand.
CCTGGGCTCGTGTAGAGGATGGCCTAGTTGGCCATCAGTGGGAAGAGAGGCCCCTTGGTTATGCAGACTTTATAAGCCCCAATACAGGGGAACGCCGGGGCCAAGGGGTGGGAGCGGATGGGTAGGGGAGCAGGGCTGGGAGGGGGGAGGGTATAGGGAACTTTCTGGATGACACTTGAAATGTAAATGAAGAAAATATCTAATAAAAGTTGAAAAAAAAAGAAATCCTGTCTCAAAATAAATAAATAAATAAGTGCAAATTTTACTAAGACTTGTATTAGTCAACACACATTATCACAATTTTGTCATCAAAGTTAACTTCATAATTTATGTAAATTTGATAGCTGGAAAATAGTACCAATATTTAATAAAAGCTAACCTTATTCTAAAAAAAAAAAGAAAGGACCACATTCACTTCCTTACCTAAGAATTGTATCCTTATGAGGCAACAAAGCAAAAAGAAAATGTACCAGTCACACTAACATATCAATCATGTGAAACATAAGAAATATCACAACCAAGAAAAAGAAGAAAAGAATAGAGATTTTTATTATTTTTTTCTTTTTCTTTTTTATTTATTATTAGATAATTTCTTCATTTACATTTCAAGTATTATCCCATAAGTCCCCTATACCCCCCCCGCCCCCGCCCTGCTCTCCTACCCATCCACTCCCACTACTTGACCCTGGCATTCCCCTGTACTGGGGCATATAAACATTGTTAGACCAAGGGCCTTTCTTCCCCAATAATGGCCAACTAGGCCATCTTCTAATACATATGCAGCTAGAGACATGTGCTCTGGGGGTTCTGATTAGTTCATATTTTTTGTTCCAGCTATAGGGTTGCAGACCCCTACAGCTCTTGGGTACTCTCTCTAGCTCCTACATTGTGGACCCTGTGTTCTGCCCTATAGATGATTGTGAGCATCCACTTCTGTATTTGTCAGGGACTGTCAAAACCTCACAGGAGAAAGCTATATCAGGGTCCTTTCAGCAATATCCTGCTGGCATATGCAGTAGTGTCTGCATTTGGGGGCTGATTATGTGATGGACCACCCGGGTGGAGCACTCTCTGGATGATCCATCCTTTCATTTTAGCTCCAAACTTTGTCTCTGCACCTCCTTCCATGGATATTTTAATTCCTATTCTAGGGAGGAATGAAGTATCCACGGGTTGGTCTTTCTTGATTTTCTTGTGTTTTGGAAATTGTATCTTGGGTCTTCTAGGTTTCTGGGCTAATATCTGCTTATCAGTGAGTGCATATTAAGTGACTTCTTTTGTGATTGGGTTACCTCACTCAAATGACAAAGTTAATGATGTCTACGTCCAGTGGAGAACAGGGTTATGTTACATAGGTAGAATTTGTGCTTAAAATATTTTGTAAGAGATATAGCCCAGTGGTAGACCATATTCTTATTGAATACTTATGATAAAATTTTGAGGTGAATTTATTATTTCCTTGGTTTTAAAGATGAGAAATCACATAATCAATGAAACTGAGTCATTTACAAATTACAGATTGTAAACAGCAGAGCTAGTAAAAAGGTAATGATCTTTGATCACCTCATTTCTATTTAGCCTTCAATTAGAGTCTGAGACAGCCAATTTTATTGAAACAAACAGCTCAGTTTTCTTTGTTCACAAACTCTCTTAGGGTTTAAATAGAAAATTTGAATTGATTTATAAGAATGTCACTAAAAAATAAACAAATATAACAAGGTCTCCAGAGAAAAAGCCAAATAAGAAAAAAAAAATCAATCCTGCTTCTGATTACTACCATCAAATAATATGGAAATACATTTTTAAAAGCTCTATGTTGGACATCAAAACAAAGTAAAATAACTGTGGTAATATTTAACAATATGAAAAAGCTCTAAGCTGAACTTACAAATTAAATGTAAAAGGATTAGATATTGAGAAATGGAAATATTCATCATGATAAAACATTGGAAGGCTCAATATTGATATAACAATTCCAGCATATTTTGATAAAAATTGACTTTAGAATTTATATGGAATAACAAAATTAATTAAATATATTTTAAAAATAAAAACAAGAAAGGAATTCAAACCTTTTAATCATAGATAATGCAAGCAGAACTAAAAGATATATGATCTACAGAATAGAATATGGAATCCATGTACTGAGAATTGAATCAATGCTGTTTTGAGCCCAATTTGCTCTATTAAGGAAGGTTTTAGGTAAGGAGTACTGAGAAACCCTCTTTCAAAGAAAAGTCAAAGAAAGAGCATAAGTTGATTAAATCTGTTGATTGTTTTGAATGTATTCGTAGTCAATTTAGGTGAGTAATTAACTTCTTTTATAAAGTTGTGAATTTTTCTGTAGAAATTAAATCCTTATCCTTTTCTTAACCATGATTTCTATGCTGTAAAATAAATGTAAGTGAATATATTTGGGCCAGACAACAGGAACAAACAGACATCAGACACAAACAAACAAATGAGAATACACACACCAGAGAAAACAGACATCAGACACACACGGCAAACAAACAAATGAGAATACACAGACCAGAGAAAACAGATGGAAGGGACAGAATGAAGAGGATATGTCATGTTTGGCCGCACTCTTGTTCTAAAATACTGCAAGATAAAGAATTTATTTCTATTATTTAGTGTGTTGTTGTTGACACTGGTGTAGAGCAGACATCTTTAAAAGAGTAATACTCAAAATACACAAGGATCCAAATTTCCCAATTTCAAGAAAATTAACTGATTAAAATAGAAGCAATGTTTTGAAATGTCATTAAATTATATGATTCTAAAAAAAAAAAAATTGTTGTGTAAGCCAATGTGTTGTTCTTTATTTTAATCATTATTAAATGAATACAGAATAAAGTTTTTAATTATTATTAATCATTATTTTAATCATTATTAAATGAATACAGAATAAAGATAGCTGTAAGATAAGGCCTAAAATGAGATACCTGGAGAGTTGGAAGACAACCTGTGTTATATAAATGGACTCTGTATCAGAAATGAAAACAAAAGAAAAATTAAATAAAACAATAGCAAAAGTAGAAGTGAATATATATATATATATATATATATATATATATATATATATATATATAATGTTAATCTAAACTAATCATTAGGAAACTCTTAACAGTATTGAGTCATAGCTTAGATAAAGCACATTAATAAGTAATTGGTTAAATTTCAACTAGTCCATCCGATAAAGATAACAGTAGTTGTTTTTTGTTTTGGTAAATGTGCATTCTTAATATTGAGGTCGCCATCCCCTTCAGTTCCTTCAATCTTTCCCTTAACTCTTACATAAGAGACCCTGACCTCAGACCAAATATTGGCTGTAAGTATCTGCATTTGTCTCAGTGAGCTGCTGGTAGATCCTCTTAGTGTACAGCCTTGCTGGGTCCCTGCCTGCAATCACAAAATAGCATCATAGGAAGACCAAGATTGTCAACTAAACTAGCCACCAACCAAAGAGCTTACATGGCCTGGTCCATGACTCCTGACACATATGTGTCAGAGGACTGCCTTGTCTATTCTCAGTGGGAGAATAAACAATACTTATGCCTGAGGAATAGACTGTCAATAGACAATTCCTGTCAATAGACAATACCTAATCCTCAGGGTACTTGATGCTCCAGGGAAGGGTGATGCAGGGAGTTGGTGTGTAGGTAAGGGAAGTTGGTAGGTGGTAGGTGGGTGGGTGGGTGGGTGGGGAAAACCCTCTTAGAGACAAAGGGGATTGGGATAGGGTAAAGAATTCTTCGAGGGAGGACTAAGGAGTGGAACAACATTTAGAATGCAAATAAATAAAAATTAAAAATTTAGAAAAGCAAAAAGAAAATAAATTATGTTCCATGAAAAAAGAAAAAGAAATATACATTGCTCAATATTTGTATAGCAGTAGATGTCTATACATGTGGTGCTTTTTTTTTTGATTGTCAAATAACTAAAAAGTTCCTTAAATAGACCTCAGAGAACTCACCAATGCCAAGCTTTTCTTTTTTTATGTAATTTATAAAGTACTTCATTTTCAATGCACTTTTAGTTAAACCACTGTATTGATCATAACTATCAATTTTATGTTCCATTTCTGTCTTTGTAAATTGTGCAGTTTTATGTATTTCTTACAGATCATTATTTTTTCAACTTATACTGTTTTTATTATTGTGATGTTTTATGCTGAAATAGTTCTCAAATATTCTTAAAGGATTATCAGGAACGTTTTAAAGGTAGCATTATTTCTTTCATTGACTATCTTTCACTCATGGGTCTCAGAATCTCAGTATAATTCCCTCATTTGAACCTATATTTTTCATTATAGTCATATTCCCATTTATAGTTAAAAACATATGCTTTTAGAGAATAAAGTTCATTTTATCAACTATTTCTCCACCCCTAGGTAACTAATGTTCCTATTTATGAAAAGAGGAAGCATTGCCATTAGGACATTATGATGCTTAGACAAAAAGTCTAAAAACAAACTGTAGCTCACATTATAAACAATGATGACTATAATTTCTTGCACCTTCTATACCTCACATTCTCACATGCAAATTGGAATCCCACAGGTTAAGAACAAGTAAAGCTAACTTAAAGAAGATATATGGCTACATGAAATATTTTAACTTTATTCAGAAGAAGGTATTGTATCTGAATAAAGAACTGATAAAAAAATTGTTCCTGAAAAAGAAGTGTTAATTGTTACCAATTCTCAGAAAAATACTTTAATTTAATAGCTTGAAACACAACATTATACTAAACCATCAAGCATTTTCAAATAAAGATTTGAAATGCCAAGATAAGACAAGATGGGGAAAATTAAACTTGATATAACAAGACTAATAATACTCTTAGAAATAACTTTCATAAGACACTTAAATTTTGTAAAGTTTTAATTATTAATATTTCTTCTAGTATTTATATACATATTTAAACTAGTGGTCACATGCAATAAAATTTACTAGGAGTTTTTGGCCAGTGCATTTCCACAGAATCACAAATATAACAGGACAGTGTCAGTGTTCTTAGTTACCTTCTAGAACTTTATACTAACATTTTATTTCTGACAAAACTATATAATTGAGTCATACAAATTTGGAAAACCAAGCTGGTATTGACTTAACAACTTCATCCCAACTAGCTAGCTTTCATAGGAGAGAAGTAATCACCAATCTTACCCATCAATCAACCCTGAAAACAATAATGACCTTTCTGATAAGGTACTCCAGTTGATGCAATGGAATGAACACCATGAGAGTCACCAACCCATAAGTTCTCCTTGTTACCTAGTCTCTCTCAGGTCTGTGGATTAGAGCATAATTATCCTTTATTTTACACCTAATAACCACTTATATATACAATGTACAGCTAATATCCACTGAGTAGTACAATATTTGTCTTTCTGAGTCTTGGTCACCTCACTCAGTATGACCTTTTCTCTATTTCCATACAGTTGCCTGCAAATTTCATGATCTCCCTGTTTTTGATAGATGAGTAATACTCCTTGAGTAAACATATAATCTCAGAAGATACAGATTAAAGTTAGGTTCTTCAACTTCAAATAGTTTATTAAGAAAATAAATCCCTCACAAATATATTTAGCCACCTCACAGATGGCAGCAAGCCTTAATACTCACTAAGATGATGAAAGTTGCTAGACCCAGTACTCTCAAAAAGTTTTAATCTCCACAAAGCCCTTTGACAAGAACATTTAAGCAGCAAAAATTATGGTGGGAATGCTTGCAAGTTAAACTTGAAGGTATAGCGATGCCCATTTCTTGAGCCATTATCCTTGTTAGATTGGTCTTTTCTGCTGACTCAGAGTCATCCACACTCCTGTATGTAACCGCAATAAACTTGACCTGAGAGGATTATATTTGGACTACTGATATCCTATCTGTGCAAAGAGACATTTCTTTAATCACAGAATGCTAAATACCTAGAGAGTTATTGTTCTTAGACCCCATTTAGACTAGGCAAAGGATTCCAGATCAGACATTGCTTAAGTGTCTCACATAATCCAAGGTGAAAATATAATTATCTTAGAAAAATTTACCTATATAAATACATAAGGAAAAAGAAATGGAGCAGGCATAGAGTGTCAATTTTAATCCTAAAATTAATGATAATAGAAAGAAAAATATGATCCATCAAAAATAAGGTCGCATGGGAAATAATACACAAATACACATCTAGAGACAGAAATTGTCCCTATACACAGATAAACATATGCAAGATATTGTATGCAGAGTCATGTGGCTGAGTCCTATAGTTGAAGTTCTTTTTCCTCTCATAAATATATGGAACATCAAAATATTGAGAAACTTGTGGCACCAGCTTCCTCAGAGTTACTCTTCCCTAAAACATCCACAAGCATACCACTTGCATTTATAGAGTTGTGTTCTCTATCAGATGTTTTAGACCTCTCTTTCTAAGGAGCAGTAGATCATATGTTTCCTAGTGATATGAAATATAGCTAGTACATGGCCGTTTGCTAGGAAATGTCAATATCAACACCAACCATTTTTAGTTCAAGCATACATTTTTTTGTATCCTATTTTGTATTTATTTAAAAAAAATGACTTTACATCCTGATCACTGTCCCCATCCTCTGTCATTCTCTCACAGTCCTGTGGGGGCATTGGGCTCTTCATAGACAGGCTGGTCTCCAGTGGAGCTAAAGTCTGAACCCCAGAAATGGTGAACCTACATGACAGGATAAGCATTGCCTCATGCTCCTGGAAATATGGCTCCCACCTAAGTTACTACCTACCTCCCACAGCCCCCACAAGAGAAGCATGGCTAGAATTCAAGTAGGCAATGGCCTAAGCTTCTGACCTTCAGGCTAAACTCCTCCCCAGTTACCTAGCAACAGTAAAAACCATAAAAAGGGCTGTTCAGCCCCACCTTGCTCTCTTACTTGTCTTCCTTTTACCCCTCATTCTCACCCCACTCTCCTCTCTGTCTTCTTTCCTCTCTCTTCTCTTTGTCTTCTCTTCTCCTCTTCTCTCCTCCCCTTTCTCCCTCTTACTCTCTTTCTCTCTAGCATTCTCCCCCTCTCTCTTTCTACCTTCTCTCTTTCTCCCTGTCTTTCTATAATAAAACTCTACAACCGTAGAGAGTCTTTGTGCTCCAGTCAAGATCCCCTGTGCTCACTCACTCAGTGTTGGGAACCTCTTCCCTCATCCCTCTTTCCCATAACCCGAGTAGCTTTAGCAAAGTAGTTCTCGGACTCCCAGGTAGGGCTGCCCATTGCCACCCTCTGAAGAGTGGTCTAGAGTCTTAGGTGCCCAACTGTGGATGAGTGGAAGGTAGATAGCAGCTCTCCCATGCCTGACTGACCAGAGCATAGGTGGAACTGCATAGGCAGGGCGTGGGTCTTCTTCTCCCCCATCTTCCCCAGGGCCCCCTTTTTAGTTCCCAACACATTCCCTCCCAAATTCCTGTTTCCCTTCTCCTCTGAGAGAGTAGATGCCCATCTTTGGCATCCTCCTTACCCTGGCACATCAAATTTCTTCAGGACTAAGAGGTTCTTTTCCCACTGGAGTCAGCCGAATCAGGGAAATGGATTCCACAGACAGGTAACAGCTTTAAGGAAAGCCCAAGCTCCAGTTATTTAGGATCCCCATGAAGACTGAGCATTATCTTCTACATATGTGCAGGTGACCTAAATCCAACCCAGGTATGCTCTTTGGCTCATGGTTCAGTCTCTGAAAACTCCCAAGGGTCCATGTTAGTTGATTCGTTGGTCTTCAGGTGGAGTTTCTATCCTCTTTGAGGATCTCAATCCTACTCCTAAATCTTTGTTTAGAGTCTCCATGCTCTATCCACTGTTTAGTTGTGGGTTTCTGCATTTGTCTGTGTGGTGCCTCTCAGAGGACATCCATGCTAGACTCCTATCTGCAAACATAACAAAGTATCATTAACAATGTCAGGGATTGGTGCTTGCCCATGGCATGGGTGTCTTGTTGAGCAGGTAACTGGTTGGCCAATCTGTATGTCTCTGTGCCATTCACCCTTCTCTCTATTTTTTGCAGGCAGGATAAATTTTGGGCTGAAATTTTGTAGGTGAGTTGGAGTCCCTATACCTCATTTGGTTTCCTGCCTGGTTATAGAAAGTGCCCTATTTAGTTTTTTTTTTTTTTTTTTTTCTTCTTCTTCCGCCCACTGCTATGAGTCTCAGCTAAGGTCATCACCATTGATTCTTGAGAGCCCTCCTTATCTCAGGTCTCTGACAAGTCCTCATGATGCTACCACTGTATGATTTCCTGTCATTCTCATAGCCATCTGGCCATTTCTCCCTTCTTTCCCCTTACTTCATCCTGAAACTGCCCCCCATTCTCCTCTCTTTCAACTCTACCACCTAATTCCCTCCTTCTATGTACCTCTTACAACTATTTATTTCCTTTTCTAAATAAGATTCGATAATAAGATTCGATTGTCCTAATTTGGGCCTACTGTCTTTATTAGCCTCATTGGTTCTATGGGTGCATGGGCATCCTGTATTTTATGGCTAATATCCACTTATAAGTGAGTACATCCCATGTAAATCTTTTTGGGACTGAGATACCTCAGTCAGTATGATATTCTGAACTTCCACCCTTTTGCCTAAAAAAAAATATGATGTCTTGGTTTTTAACAGCTGACTAGCATTCCACTGGGTAGATATACCACATTCCGCATTTTCTTTATCCATTTTCAATATAGGGACATCTAGGGAGTTGCAGTTACTACCAATTTCAATAAAGCTGCTATGAGGATACTTGAGTAAATGTCCTTATGGTATGGTAGAATTTCTTTTGGGAGTTGTGCCTTGAAATTTTTATCTTAGCCATGCTAACAGGTATAAAATGAAATCTCAGAGTTGTTTTGGTTTTCATTTCCCTGATGATTCAGAATCTTAAACAATATTTTCAGTGTTTCTTGATCTTTGAGATTCCTCTGTTCAAAATTCTCTGTTTAGGTCTGAACTTCGTTTTTTAATCAAGTTATTTACATTACTTGTCTCTAACTTCTTGAGTTTTATATATATATATATATATATATATATATATATATATATATATATATATATAATATTAGCCCTTGGTCAGATGTAGGGTTAGTAAATATGTTTTCTATCTGTATGCTACTGTTTTGTAATTTTGTCACTGTCATTTGTCTTACAGAAGCTTTGCAGTTCCATGGGGCTCCATTAATTAATTGTTGATCTTGGTGCCTTAGCTGTTGGTGTTCTGTTTAGGAAATTGTCTCCTGTACCAATGTATTCAAGGATATTCCCCACTTTCTCTTATATGTAGTCTATCTAGTTTTATAACAAGGTCTTTGAATAACTTGGAGTTACATTTTGTACAGAGTGATATAGACCTATTTACATTCTTCTACATGCAGATATCTACCAGTTAAAACAGCATAATTTTTTGAAGATACTTTCTTTTATCCATTGTAGTGTTTTGGTATGTATATTTAGTGCTAAGTCTTCAATTCTACTCCTTTGATCAACCCATCAATTTTTATGTCAATACCATTCAGTTTTTTAAATTACTATTGTTGTGTAGTATAGCTTGCAATCAGAGATGGTAATACCTTCAGAAGATCTTTTATTGTACAAGAATGATTTACAATACTGAGTTATTTTTTGTTTTTCCATATGAAGTTGAGTATTGTTCTTTCAAAATCTATAAAGATTGTGTTTGAATTTTGATGGGTATTACATTGAATCTGTAGGTTGCTTTTGTAAGATGGTTATTTTTACTATGTTAATCCTCCAGATTCCTTATCATAATAGATATTCCAATCTTCTGATATCTTCTTAAATTTCCTTCTGCAAATATTTGAGGTTCTTATCATAAAAGTCTTTCATTTGCTTGGTTAGAGTGATACCAAGTTTTTGTATATTATTTCTGACCACTGTGAAGGCTATTGTCTCCACAATTTCTTTCTCAGTCTGTTTATTGTTTGTATATTGGAGGGATAAACACTTTTTTGAGTTAATTTTGTATCTGGTCACTTTGCTGAAGGTATTTATCAGCTTTGGGAGTTTTCTGGGAGAATTTTTGGTGTTGCTCCTGTATACTATCTTTTCATCCCTGAACAGAGATAATTTGACTTCTTTCTTTCCAATTTGTATCCCCTTGATCTTCTTTATTTGTCTTACTGCTCTAGCTAGAACATCAAATAGTATATTGAATAAATAGGGAAAGAGTGAGCAGCCTCGTTTTTTCCCTGATTTTAGTGGGATTGCTTTAAGTTTCTTTACATTTAATTGGATGTTGGCTATATGCTTCTTATATATTGCCTTTATTGTGTTTCCAAATGGGTCCTGAATCCCTGATCTCTCCAAGACTTTTATTACAAAGGTGTGTTGGATTTTTTAGCACCGAATGAGATGATCATATAGATTTTTTTTCTTTCAGTTTGTTTATATATGAAATTACATTGGTGGATTTTCATATGCTGAATCACCTCTGCCTCTTTGATATGAACCCTATTTAGTCATTATGGATAATGATTTATGTGTACTCTTGGGTTCAATATGGGAGTATGTTATTGAGTATTTTTGTATAGATGTTTATAATGGAGATAGATATTAAATTTTCTTTGTTGAGTCCATGTGGAAGAGTGACTATTGTACAGTAAAATTAACTTAGAAGTGTTATTTTTTTTTTTTTATTTTTATTTTTTTGTGGAATAATTTGAGGAGTATTGGTATTAGTCCCTCTTCGAAAGGGAAGTAGAATTCTGCACTAAAATCATCTTTCTCTAGCCTTTTTGCTGTTTGTTTGTTGGGTTTTTGGTCTATTGAAATTGTTTACCTGCTTTTGATTTTAGCTTTTGTAAGGATCTAGTAAGGAAATCATCCATGTTGTTTACATTTTCCACTTTAGTGGAGTACAGGTTTTGGAAGTAAGAACCAGTGATTCTTCCCATATTCGTGATTCTGTTTTTAAGTCCTTTGCTTCTTTTCTGATGTTGTTTATTTGGATAGTCTAAATCTACCTTCTAGTAACTACAACTAAGGAGGGTCTGTTTTTCTTCTGGATTGTCTCAAAGAACCATGTCTTTTTTTTTTTTTTTTTTTTTTTTTTTTTTTTTTTTTTTTTTTTTTTTTTTTTTTTTTTTTTTTTTTTTTTTTTTTTTTTTTTTTTTTTTTTTTTTTTTTTTTTTTTGGTTTTTCGAGACAGGGTTTCTCTGTATAGCCCTGGCTGTCCTGGAACTCACTCTGTAGACCAGGCTGGCCTCGAACTCAGAAATCCGCCTGCCTCTGCCTCCCGAGTGCTGGGATTAAAGGCGTGCGCCACCACGCCCGGCCCTCTTTCTTTCTTTTTTTTCTTTTTCTTTTTCTTTTCTTTTCTTTTCTTTCTTTTTTCTTTTCTTTTCTTTTTTTTTTTTTTGTAAGTTGAGGCATCGACTCCAGGGATGTTTAGAGAAATTAAAGACAAATGATTGTTAATTCCTGTTATTTTGATACTGGTGGTAGGAGGAGGAGGAGGAGGAGGAGGAGGAGGAGGAGGAGAAAGAGGAGGGTGTGTGTGTGTGTGTGTGCCCCTTCTTTTGATTTTTCTCCTCTAAAAATATTCATTTCTTATGTTTTCTTGGGTGTTGTTGACCTCTTTGAGTTCGTGGTTTTCATATGGCTGGGTTTGTGGATAGATATTGTTTAAATTTAGGTTTGTCATGGAACATCTTGGTTTCTCCATCTATGATGATTGAGAGTTTTGTTGGGTCTAGTAGTTTGAGCTGGATCCTGTGAACTCTTAGAGACTGTAAGACATCTGCCCAGAACGTTCTATTACTCAGTCTGTCTTTAGACTGCTAAAATTCTGATAGATCTGTTGCTTAGGCTCTTTCCCTTGCACCTTTTTAATTTTCTTTTTGTTCTGTTCATTTAGTGTTTTAATTATTATGTCACAAGCTGATTTTTTTTGTCCAGTCTATGTGATGTTTTATAAGTTTCTTGTATAGTTCTTTACATTAGGGATTTTTTTCTTCTATTATTTTTTTTTGAAAATATTTTCTGGACTTTTGAACTGGAACTCTTCCCCTTCTATTTCTATTGTTCCTTAGATTCCTTCATTTCATAGTGACCCAACTTTCCTGGATGTTTTGTTTCAGAAATTTATTAGATTTAACGTTTTCTTTCACCTCTGAAAAATTTTTCTACTGTATCTTCTTTTTTTTAAAACTATTTTTATTAGATATTTTTCTTTATTTATATTTCAAATGCTATCCCAAAAGTACCCTATAACCTCCCCCTGCCCTACTCCCCTACCCACCCTCTCCCACTTCTTGGCCCTGGCATATAAAGTTTGCAAGACCAAGGGGCCTCTCTTCTCAATGATGGCCAACGAGGCCATCTTCTGCTATATATGCATCTTCTACTGTATCTTCTATCTGAGGTTCTATTCCATCTATCCTATTGTGTTGGTGATGTTTGTATCTCTAGTATCTGTTTTCTTACCTAGGATTTTCATATTCAGTATTCTCTTAGTGCTTTCTTTATTGTTTCTATTTCCATTTTTCAGGTCTTGAACAGTTTTATTCATTTTCTTCACCAGTTTGAGTGTATTTTCCTATATTTCTGTAAGAGATTTAGTCGTTTCCTCTACAGAGGCCTTTATCATCGTCATAAAATTGGATTTAATGTCATTTTTGTGCTTGATCTGTGTTTGAATATGCTTATTGTGGTAGGATAGCTAGACCCTGGTGGTCACACATTGTTCTGTCATTTGTTGACTGTGTTCTTATGCTGGCTTTAGCCATTGGGATTTTGTGGTTAATGTAAATTTACTTGTGAATTTCTTGATTTTCTTTGTTGGATAAATATTTCTGGATGTTGTTTTTCTCTTGGTTTCTGTTTCCTCTCTGTCCTTTGGTCTGAGTGCCCCAAATTATTGGCCTGAATCTTCAGGTTCAGTAAGTTGTTTCCGCTGGAGATTTTGTAGCCTGTGTGGCCTCCAGGGTTTAGGGTGCTAACTTTGACACTAGGGTCCCTAGTATCAATAAGTTTTGCTTGGCATGTCTGGCAGAAGAGTGGCCTCCAGAAATGCAGGTACAGTTATGGGTCAGAAAAATTGTGTCCAGAAGGTAGGGTGCAGTTTAGAGCTGTTAGATGTGCTTTAGCGGAATATAGCAGGAAGGAGATTAGGGAATGAGATCTTCCCTGGTTGTGTCTGGTGCCAGCAGACCTCTGGGTATGCAGATAGAGTTGTATGTTGAAAAATGCAGTACAGGTGACAAGGTGCAGTTTGTCCAGGGAAGGTGTGAGATTGGATTCTTTAAACTAGTTGTAAAACCATGTGTGTGTGTGTGTGGGGGGGTTAATTATAATAAACTGATTCTATTTAAAAATCATTATAAAGAGAATATATCAATTTCATAAAGACTAAGTTGATGTTCAATGGGTAGATTTATTTTTATAACATTTTATTTTGTTTTAAAATTTATTTAATTATTATAAATATTGATGTGTACCATATAATATTTCAATACATTCATATTTAGTATTCAACCTCATTTGTATTTTCTTCCGTTTTGTAGAAACCAGTACAAATTAAGTTTTTGTGCTATTAAAATACATTAAGTTAGAAACTACTACAAGATTTATGCTATTACTTAATATAGAACTGTCAAGGAAACTAGAGCAACCTATCCATGTGTTACATATCTAATGTTTATCAAAGGAAAATACGTTAAATTACATTAAGCATAAGCAATGAGGAAATTAACAAAGTACAAAATTATTTGATTTTATATTCTATGTTGATTTTTTTACTTTGTTCTATTAATAATCATGTTCAATATCAGAGTTTAATCATAATGATGAATCAACCACAGTCATATAATGTACCCTCAGCAGAGAAAAGTGCACTAGGCAATATCTTTATATGTTGGTCATTTGCATAGAAAGACTAATACATAGTGGGATACAATGCAGCTCTAAGAGGAATAAATGAAAATCTACTACTACTGTTGTAAATAATTTATTATCTATTTGCAGTACACTTATTAAAAGCATATGGGATTATAAGGCTGTAATGAAAAGACTTTTATCTAATGGAATATTGCAATGAAGGTGAAATGGCCAACGATACCTGCATTCAAATGCTTATCCTATCTTTGAAACTCTGTGACCTTAGGTATTCTATTTCCTTCTGATTTTTATAATGCATATTTCTAATAATACCAAAGACTTATTGTAGATTGCTAGATGGCATAGAGACAGAAACCCACCTGTCTAAGACACCCCCAGATAATTGCACAGACTATTCAATATAGAGTAGCTATTATTATATGGGAAGTAAGAATTGTTCCCATTGTTCTTTAAAATGTGCAGTAGTACTGTGATTCTATATAATGAAAAAGAGGATTTGAAGTAAGCACCAAGACTCTTGTAAAGGTGACTGTTTTAAGCATTTTCCCAGAATAGCTTCCGACCACACTCGTGATTTGGATTGTTCCCAGATTGGAGAAACAATAGCACTTTTGTTTTACAGTGAACTAACATGAGAGAAATCTAAGTGAATTAAACATTGGTCATTTGAATGAGAATGATATCATCCCAATAATTTCAAAGCTCCATTAATCAGCAAGACACAATTACTTTGAACTTTGTATTGTAGATGCAGATCATATTTGTGTTGCTTATGAGTATTCTGTAAAATAGTCCCATGTTCTTCTTTTTTAACATTCAACTTTGGAACAATTAGATTTTGGTGTTTCTACAGTAAAGGCATGACTTTAGCTATTCTTTATTGGCAATATCCGAGTATAAAAATATATTAAAGTGCATTTATTGTAACTAGTTTTTGAAGTTCTTAACTAAGTTTTGTCACTCAATACTTCATAGGTCAAAATTAAACATTTAAAGCTTTGTCAAGAAATTTATTCATTTTATGAGGGTTACTTTGTTCTACTTTCTCTGTTGCCATATTCACATTCTAAGCCATACTGCTCTCATTTGGATCACTGAGGTGGACTTGGAACTTTAGAATGGTCCTGTCATCAAGTCAAATAATGTACATACATGCCAGTAAGATAAAATACATGAATGAAAAGATGCCAATGATATATTAAATACACCAGTTACTTTCAGATTACATTGGAAACAAGCTATCAATAAGTCCTGTACCATAGTTGAATATGTGTATATTTGTGTGTATGTATGTATGTATATGTGAATGTGCATACATATTTGTGCATATGTGTGTGTATGTTTATCAATAGAGTTATTACTCTCCGTAAGCTACTATGATCCTCTCTCCTTCAGTTTCTTCCTTTAAATATATGATTTTTTCCAGCTTTAAGGTTACAAATATTTCATATTGTCTCTCAAGATTAATTTTCATGTATCTATAAATGTCACAAATGATGTTGAGGTGCGATATGTACTAGGCATTATTTTATATTATTATTAAGATATGATAGACTAAAGTCCAGAGGGGAAAGATCAATTTGTTTCTTGAAAGACATATTATTTTTTTATTATTAATAAGACATGATATAATAAAGTAAATTGGGGAAACATTAATTTGTGTTTGGGGGGGAATAACAAGGTCTGTGTAATAAAATAGAGTTAGAAAGACAAAGGAGAGGCTGGAAAAGAAGCTAGAAAAATAATAACTCATGGAGATTTGAAGATACTCTGCTACATGGAGCCTCATATGGCCCTGAAAAGAATTTTGGCTTTTAAAAGTCTCCCTGCTGCTCTTTTGGTCAAAAGTATTCGATAGATAAAATTTTCACCAAATCAAATGATAAGAAGTACCAGGCACTAAAAAATACATTAGATGAGGACATAAAGCAAATTTAACTTTGCACATTTTGAATTTGAAGCGTATTTTGAAATCAGAGAGCAAATGTCACACATAATGGAAGTTGAACATATATTTGTACAGGAAAGTGATCTGAGCTTGCATTTTGGATTCAGGAGTCAAAAACATTCATTAAGGGCTTAAGTAGACACAAATACAGAAGAAGACTAAGAAATGATTCTTCCTAGTTATCATTTTACAGTGGAAAATTTAGTGCTAGAACACTATTGAAAACTTGTTCCCAACTGTGATACATTTCATAATGAAGTACAAAATAATAAATCAACATATTACCAACCAAAGGAAATTAAATCCATAAAGTACAGAACATTTCCAAGAGACAAAAATAATAAAACAAATCTGATAGACAAACAGAAGTTAATTAAGTAAAATGTATTCTGAAAGTTTTCAACCCTGCTCCAGAATGTTAAAGTTGCATGTTTAAAAATCACAAGTAGACACAGAGAGACAGGTATAGTTAAGCACTTAAAAGCAATTTAAAGTTGTCTGGAACATAGAATTTAAGGTAAATAAAATAAGAAATGATGCTGAAGATGTGGGTTTAAGTAAGATCAAGTCAGGTTCTTACTAGAGTTAAGTAGCCATTTTTAAGGTCATGGGTAGATCCCAGGATTTAAATCAGCTAGTAGATATGATCAAATGTAAGTTTTAGAAATGGCATGCTTGCTGATCCATGAACATTTACTTGTAAATGAATAAGATCTTATCACAGAAAATGGGGTTTATTTTGATTGATGGGAGAAACTGGATGTGGGTTGAACAAAATGCTGCATGTGTATATGGAAAATTATTTGATTCAAAGCAAGCTAAAAGAAAAGAAGCTATTTATACTTTACTAACTTTTAATAAAGATTTAAACATGTATAAATAAATAAAATGAAATCAATGAATTTACAAAGATAAAAGGAAAGTAGAAAGAGAAGTTAATGGGGGTGGATATGATGAAATGCTAAGGATTATAAGCTATAATAAAATAGAGAGATGTGATGCATCTAGCTCTTGTTCTCAAATAAATCATTTGTAACTAGTGATGGTTTGCTTCCCAGGGGACATGTCACTCTGTCTAGAGACATTTTGCATTTAAAGGTAGGAAGGCAGATCATTAATGGTATCTAGCAGTTGGAAACAAGGGTTGTCATTAAAAATTCTATACTAAACAGGAGAACTTTCCACAACTATAAATTACCTAGCTAACAATGTCAATAGTGCTGAGACTGAGAAACTGTCATAAACTAAGTGGATGTTATTGTCAGAAATGAATGGATTTTAGGCAAAAGAACTCAATTACTTGTAGTAGTGCCTAAGAGACTTCCTACTACATTGATGGGAAAGAAAAAAATAAGATTAGGCAATTTAAGTTTAACTCTCAAAACCCAAATGTGAAGGGTAAATAGCTGTTATTAAGAAAAAAAAATAAAATCATTCATTCCTTTTATTTAGATATATATTTTTATTAGATATTTTATTTATTTAGATTTTAAGTGTTATCCTTTTAAGGATATTTAAGTGTTATCCTTTTTCTAGTTTCCTAGTGAAGAGGAAATGGAATGGAATAGTTATTGCAAGTGAGTGTCAGGGAGGAAGTGGGTGGTTACTGGAATAGGAGGGATCATGTGGGGAGACGATCATGGAAAAAAATACTTTAAAAGAAAACTGGAATCAGTGGGCATCTCTGGGACAAACTAGAAACTCAGTGCAATGGAAACTGCCAGGAATTTAAGACAGTGATTCTAGCTAAGACTACTAGAAATGAAAGATTTTGAGCGTGAAAAGTCCATCTCCTGTAACCAGGCACGTCTTCCAGTAGAGTGATTGAGACAACAACCACGCCACAAAATCTTTGACCTACATTTTGTCT
>LR749502.1:1226366-1353062 GCA_902729485.2 Mus minutoides
ATATATATATATATATATATATATATATATATATATAGAGAGAGAGAGAGAGAGAGAGAGAGAGAGAAGAGAACAAAGATAGATTTACAAAAATTATTTTAACCATTTATTAATGATACTAGTAAGTAAGAATTTATAAATTTTTATTGTGTTGGGTATTTATTGTATGCCACAAATGGTTTTAAAATAGTATGTAAAATCTAGTGTAAATTTAGAAGAAAATAAGTCTTAAATAGGTCATATTTCTAAGGAATAATTATAATAACCATTGTTTTTCAATGTCAGACTTTTACTTATTTTTTCCAACTGTAATTCATTTTCTAATAATAGAAATTGAATTGGTTTGGATTGATAGAGTTGTCCTTGTTGATGATATTATGGCAAAAGGACTGAAACAATGGCAAAAAACAATTCTATTCATACTTCACTAAACTATTTAAGAGTCTTTGCCCACCATGAAGAGTCTTTTCATGTGTTTCTTATCATAGCCTAATATTATACTGAATCCTAATGAAAACATTTTAACCATAATCCTTAATTTCCAACATCTGATCACACTATTCACCCCATAGATATTGAAGCGGAACATCTTGGCCTACATTTTTTGGAAGAAACTCATTAGATCTTCTCAGCAAAAATAGCCCACTCAGTTTTTTCAGTCAACTTACTCTATAACTTCTGGACATGAATTACTATTATAATTGTTTTTCTTTAAATTTTATTAAATCATTTTTTACACTCCATATTTTATCCTTATCCTGGTCCATCCTCTGACTCTTTCACATCCTATAATTCCTCCCCACCTCACTCTTGGTTCCATGAGGATGTCCGCAGCACTCTCTACCCCATCAGACCTTCCTACTCCCTGGGGTCTCCAGTCTCTTGAGGGTTAGGTGCATCTTCTCTGACTTAACCCAGACCTGGCAGTGCTCTACTGTGTATGTGTTGGGGACCTCATATCAGCTCGTATATGCTGCCTGGTTGGTGGTCCAGTGTCTAAGATATCTTGGGTTAACTGAATTTGCTTGTTCTCCTACAGGGTTGCCATCATCCTCAGCTTCTTCCATATTTTCCCTAATTCAACCATAGGAGTCAACACCTTCTGTCTATTGGTTGGGTATAAATATCTGAAAATGATTCTTTCACCTGCTTGTTGGGTAATTCAGAGAGCAGACATGATAGGCTTCTTTCTGTGAGCATTCCTTTGCCTCAGAAATAGTATCAGACCTTGGGGCCTCCCATTGAGCTGGATTCCAATTTGTGCCTGCCTGTCATTGGAGTTCTTTTCTCTCATGCTCTTTTGCATTTTTGTCCCTGCAGTTCTTTCAGACAGGAACAATTATGGGTCAGAGATTTTGACTGGGGAATAGCAACCCCATCTCTCACTTGATGCCTCTTCTTTCTGCTGGAGGTGAGCTCTTCAAGTTCCCTCTCCCCACTGTAGGGAATTTCATCTAAGGTTCTTTGAGTCCTGAGAGTTTCTCACCTCCCAGGCCTCAACACAATTCCCATCAAAATCCCAGCACAATTCTTCAAAGATATGGAAAGAACAATTCTCAAGTTTATCTGAAAAAAAAAAACAAAAAAAAAAAACAGAATACTGAAAAGAATTCTTAACAATAAAAGAATTTCTTGGGGAATCACCATCCCTGACATCAAGCTCTACTACAGAGCAATAGTGATAAAAACTGCATGGTATTGGTACAGAGACAGACATGTTGATCAATGGAATAGAATTGAAGACCCAGAAATAAAACCACACACTTAAGGATAATTGATCTTCAACAAAGAAGCCAAAAATATACAATGGAAAAACTAAAATGTCTTCAAAAAATTGTGCTGGTCTAAATGGCAGGCTCTATGTAGAAAAATGAAAATAGATCCATATACGTCACCTTGCATAAAGCTCAAGTCCAAGTAGACCAAGGACCTCATGATACAACCAGATACACTGAATCCAGCAGAAGAGAAATTTGGAAAGAGCCTTGACCTCATTGGCACAGGGGGAATTTTCCTAAACAGAACTCCAATGGCTCACTCTCTAAGACCTAATTGATAAATGGGACTTCATGAAACTGGAAAGCTTCTGTAAGGCAAAGAAAATAGTCAATAGGACAAATTGGCAACTTATAGGTTGGGAAAAAAAAATCTTGACTAACCCCACATCTGACAGAGGGCTAATATCTAATATATATATATATATATATATATATATATATATATATATATATATATATATATATAAAGAATTGAAGAAGGTAACCACCAAAACAGCAAACAACCCAATCAAAATATGGGTATAGAACTAAAAAGAGAATTCACAACAGAGAAATCTCGAATGGCTGAGAAGTACTTAAAGAAATGTTCAGGCGCAGCAGACCACAGCTTCTGGGACAGGCAGAAGCACACTGCTTTGGGACAGACCCCCATTTCTGGCAGCTGAAATCCGGGCACCTTCCCTTCCCCACCAGAGGAGAGGTGGCCTCCCAGGTGGGCTGTGACCCCCAGAGCAGGTAAGGGAGCCATCTTGTCTCCCAGGTCCCTCTGGGACCAGTCTGTGCAAAACAGCTCATGGACCTCAGAGGCTGAGTAGCGGACCACAGCTTCTGAGACAGGAAGAAGCACACTGCTTCTGGGACAGATCCCCATTTCTGGCAGCTGAAATCCAGGCACCTTGGCCACCCAGGTGGGCTGTGACTCCCAGAGCAGGTCCCTTCTGCTCAGCACCAGCACCTGGTTGCTTGGGCACACAGTCTGTGCATTTTCCCAGAATCCCCAAGAGGACTCTCAAAGCAATCTTGGGACCACCAGTGAGTGGAGCACAAAATCTGTTCTAATCTAATCTCTCAGGAAATGGGACAGCATTGGGGAAACAGAGGACCAGGGGCAGAGGTCCTTTCCAGTCAGCACCAGCACCTGGTCTCTGGGGCGCACAGTCTGTGCATTTCCCCACAGTCCCTAGAGGACTCTCTAAGCCATCTTGGGACCACCAGTGAGTGGAGCACAACATCGGTTCCAATCTAATCTCACGGGAACTGGGACAGAATTGGGGAAACAGAGGATCTTTACCAAATGATAGGGGACTAATATCCAATATATACAAAGAACTCAAGAAGGTAGACACTAGAAAATCAAATAACCCCATTAAATATGGGGCACTGAGCTAAACAAAGAATTCTCACCTGAGGAGTACAGAATGGCTGAGAAGCACCTGAAAAAATCTTCAACATCCTTAATCATCAGGGAAATGCAAATCAAAACAACCCTGAGATTCCACTTCACACCAGTCAGAATGGCTAGGATCAAAATTTCAAGTGACAGCAGATGCTGGCGTGGATATGGAGAAAGTGGAACACTACTCCATTGTTGGTGGGACTGCAAGCTTGTACAGCCACTCTGCAAATCAGTCTGGAGGTTCCTCAGAAAATTGGACATAGTACTACTAAAAGATCCTGCAATACCTCCCCTGGGCATATATACAGAAGATGTTCCAACTGGTAATAAGGACACGTGCTCCATTATGTTCATAGCAGCCTTATTTATAATAGCCAGAAGCTGGAAATTACCCAGGTGTCCCTCTACAGAGGAATGGATACAGAAATTATGGTACATTTACACAATGGAGTACTACTCAGTTATTAAAAACAACGAATTCATGAAATTCCTAGGCAAATGGATGGATCTGGAAGGCATCATCCTGAGTGAGGTAACCCAATCACAAAAGAACTCATAACATGTACTCACTGATAAGTGGATATTAGCTCAGAAACCTAGATTACCCAAGATACAATTTGCTAAACACATGAAACTGAAGAAGAATGAAAATCAAAGTGTAGACACTTTGCCCCTTCTTAGAATTAGGAACAAAGCACACATTGAAGGAGTTACAGAGATCAAGTGTGGAGCTGAAACAAAAGGATGGACCAAACAGTGACTGCTTCAGCAGCGGATCTATACCACAATCAGTCACCAAACCCAGGCACTATTGCATATGCCAGCAAGATATTGCTGAAAGGGCCTGATATAGCTGTTTCGTGGGAGGCTATACCAGTTCCTGGTAAACACACAAGTGGATGTTCACAGTCAGCTATTAGATGGATCACAGGGTTCCCAAGGGAGTAGCTAGAGAAAATATCCATGGATCTGAAGGGGTTTCCATCCCTATAGGTGGAAGAACAATATGAACTAACTAGTACCCCCCCCCCCCCATAGTTCATGTCTCTAGCAGCATATATAGCAGAAGATGGCCTAGTTGGCCATCATTGGGAAGAGAGGCCCCTTAGTCATGCAAATTTTATATGCCCCAGTACAGGGGAATGCCAGGGCCAAGATGTGGGAGTGGGTGGGTAAGGGAGCAAGGCGGGGGATGGGGGAGGGTTTAGGGGAATTTCGGGATAACATTTGAAATGTAAATGAAGAAAATATCTAATAAATATTGGGAAAAAAAGAAATGTTCAAAGTCCTTAGTGATCAAGGAAATGTAAATCAAAAGTACCCTGAGATTCTACCTTACAGCAATTAGAATGGTTATGATCAAAACCTCAAGTAACAGCACATGTTGGAGAGGATAAGAAGAAAGAGGAACCTCCTCCATTGCTGATAGGATTACAAACTTGTACAACCACTCTTGAATTATATCTGTCAATTCCTCAGAAAATTGGAGATAGATCTACCTGAAGATTGAGCTATACCACTCTTGGGCATATACCCAAAAGATGTCCCACCATGCCACAGGGACACATGTTCCACTATGTTCATAGTGGCCTTGTTTGTTAAATCCAGATGCTGGAAACTACAAAGATGTCCCACAATGGAAAAATAGGTACAGAAAATGTGGTTCATTACTATTCAGCTTTTAAGAATGAGGACATCCTGAGTTTTGCAGGCAAATGAATGGAACTAGAAAACATCACCCTAAATGAGGTAACTCAGACCTAAATGGACATGCATGGTATGTACTCATTAATAAGTGGATATTAGCCAAAAACTGTACAGCATATCCTGGTAAAGTCTGCAGAACTCAAAAGGTTTAACAACATGAAGGCTCCATGTAAGGATGTCTCAATCCCAGTTGAGAGGGAGGAGAAAGCAATCATATGAAGAAGAATGGAGGAACCTGGGTGGGAAAGAGGACAGGGAGGGAAAAGAGCAGAACATGATCAGGTATTGGGTAAGGGAACTTGACTGAAGCCCTGAGGGCCAGCAGAAAGAATGGCAAGCTTGAGAGGTAGGAGGTTGGGTGACCCTCCAGAATGTACTATCCTCACTGTTGTATTCGAACTTGTGCTATATCAGTGTGTTCCAGACCCCTTATAGTGTCAGTGTCACTTTTTCCTACCATAAATTTCCACAAATAAATTCAACCTTATCATTTTAACAAGCATCAGAATAGTTTTGTTGAACATACATTTCTATGACTAGATGATTAACACTATTAGGTATTACATTATTATTCAGAGGTGCAGTACATCTGTGCATTTTGCTAATATACTTTCTAGATCATCAGGGACAATATGAGACTTGTGTACAAGCTTTGTAGGTGACAAAGGTATTTCTTGTATTTTATCTGCCTGACCTCTATTCTAGGAGTGATCACTCTGAATGAAAGCTATTTTGCATAAGTTATTGATATCATCTCCATTTAAACTTGGTTTTGTCATATGCCTAGAACAATGATATACTGGTAAGTACTTAATGACTAACTTTCAATCCTCCAAAATAATCATCATTTGTAGTGTCTTTTTATCTTCATGGCATAAATATTTCAGACATGGATCACAGATTCTTTTTACACACAATATATCATTATCATAGCCCCCGCCCATTACACCTTCCAGTTCTTCTATACCTTCTCTCCCCTCTGGACCTATTCCATTTTTGTCTTTCATTAGAAAAGAACAGGCTTCTAAGAGATAACAACCAAACACTAAAATATAACAAGATAAAACAAAAGCTGTCACATTGAAGTTGGACACAGCAAGAGAACAGGAGGTCAGGAGTCCCAAGAGCATGCCCAGGAGTCAGAGACCCACTGCTCAGTGCCTTCGATAATCGCTTACTTGTATGTTCTTTGTGCAAAAATGTCTATCCAGGGCAACTCTCCAATTTTGAAGTCACATTCTGATTTTTGTTTGCCTGATTTGCAATTTGATGGCAGGAATTCTTAGTTTCCTTGGAAAATTGTTCCCTTATGAAATATATAGTTTACAAATAATAATCTCCTGTCCTTAGATATTTTGTTGTTCATTTTATGCAGAAGCTTTGGATTTGGTGTTATTTCTTTTCTATATTTTTGTTTTTGTTGCCTGTGATTTTAGCAGTGTATTCAAGGAATTATGGATAAAATGATGCCAAGCGTCTCTTATGTTCTTATATATTAGGCAAATTAAAAATTCAAATGTTAAAGTCTTTGAAATATTTTCCTTGATTTTTGTATATTTTATAAGACAAAGGTTCCAGTTGTTTATTTTAGATTTTGGGAGCATCTTTTCAGTCTATAGAGCAGGCTATCAAGAAATTTACTGTATAATTTAGGATGTCTTTAATTTTATCATCAGACTTTTCTCCATCCTAAGTGCTAAGATTATAGGCATAAGGTACCATGATGAGCTGTTCTTCTCAGTTTTTCCATGGTTTACTGAATACCATGCCATGAGGAGACTATCATTTCTTCATTGTTTATTTTTCACGCTTTTATCAAAGATTAATTTACTATATATTAATGTCTTTGTTTTGGGACACCTTATTCTGTTCCACTATGTCTTCAAATGCTGAACATCATCAATTCAACACAAATTGATAATACTGTAACATATCATTGCTCACATTTCAGACTTTTTTTCTAACAAAAAAGAAACTTGAAAGTTATAGAGAAACTGGACTGCTTATACATTGTAGGGAATATATAAAAAGGTAGAGAAGTGTGGAAGAAAATATAAATAGTTCCCCAAATTGATAATTCAAATACTAAAGAAAAAACCTTGTCTCCCTTTAAAACAACAAGTCTTTTCAAAATCACGTTTTTTTTTTTCCTAAAATATACAAAGTCTCCTAACTTTAAACTCCTGTACTTTTCTTTTCAATAATTAAATACTTCTTACCCCAAGTAGGAAGGAACCAAGTTGTTGCCACATTTAAATCAAATCAAATCTAAAGTCCAATAGTGTAAAAGACTTGTGCTTGACATATGGAATATACCAATGTTCCTCTCTTCCCAAAAGGCAGCTTTGCCAGGTTTGCCATCCATGGCTCATGCAGGTTGTCTCTTAACATCAGTCTAGCACCACTACACAGTTCATATTGTCCCTGGGGCTCACAGTGTTGTACTGGTATCTCTGAAATTCATGGGTTTTCACTGCAAAGGGGCTGAACTTCCACCAGGACTCTCTTCTGAGTTCTCTTCAGGATTTCAGATCCTTCCACATAGTGCCACATCTCAATCACTCTGTGACTGCATTAATACAGGAATTCAAGTTCAACTGAAATGGCAGTCACCAGTGACTTCTTCTGACCTCTTATGGTACCAAACCTCAGCTACTCTTTCTCCAACCTCCTACACAGGCCTTTAAAGATCATACCAATTGGGAAACTTACACATCACACAATTCCATTGTCAGAACAGGGTACAAACTTGACTTCCTCTGGATCATAGCTTCTGTGTGATGACCCAGAGGTCACTTCTCAGATTTTTCCCCAATAATGCTGGTCTCTCTTAATCACAACTAATTCTTCATATCCAGCTAACCAGGACCACAGATTTTATTTGATTTACTTGTCTTTTATTTTCACTCTTTGTCAGTTATCAGAACAAAACTCCAAAGACATGGTTAGAAAGGAAGCAGGACACACCATTCCTGAGATGAACAATGAAGCAAGGCACTGAGGTTGTTGCTCGTCCAACTAAATTTTTGTGTCAATACTGCTTATGTATTTGACTATCAATATCAAATCATATATTCATCTTGTGTAGGAATATGGCAGGTAACTTATGGTCTTTTTTCCTAATTTTTTATTTAATTATTTGAGAATTTTATACAAGATCATATTCACATCCAAACCCATCTATTTCCTGTTTCATTTCCTTTTATGAGAGATTTTTATCTGAATTTATCAGTTTTGCAACATCAGCACTAACACATGGGATATTTTAAATTGAGCCCATGCAAGAGGAAATAGTAGTAGGCTAACTGAAATACTGAATTGCCCTTTTAGAATCTTTAGAGACTATGAAATGTTTCTCTGAAACATCCCAAGACAGGTTTTCATCATCTGCATTACTCCTATCACTGTTATCCTTGAAGCTCTCATGGAAAAGCCACTGATCTCTAAGCACTCAATGAACTTTTCAGTCCAGCATTCAAATGTTAGGAAAAGGCTCTGAAAAACATATGGTCACGTCAGTCACCACAATACCCTATAAAACTGGTGCCAATTTCAACCTTATGGATTTTATTGCTGTGATAAAAAAAACAAAAAAACAAAAAAACAAAAAAACATAACCAAAAAGAATTTGGGTAGAAAAATGTTTATTTCAGCTCATAATTTTCAGGTCACACTATCATTGAGGGAAGTCATAGTAAAAACTCATATAGGGATCTGCTGAGTGAAACTGAAGCAGAGGCCATGGAAAAACTGCTTGATCCTCTTATCTCACTAACTTTGTTTTCTTGTAGCATTCAGGACCACCTGTCCAACAGTGTCACTGTCCCCAGTCAGCTGTGCATTTGCACACCCATCATCAATCAAGAAAATGCTCTACAGTTTTGACAACAGGAAAATTTATGAGGCACTTTCTCAAAGATCTCTTCTTCCCAAATGACCCTAGTTTATGTCGAGTTGACATAAAATTAGTCAGCACACATATCATTCAAGAAACGTTATTTTTGATAACAGATGGAGACAATTACAAAAAGCCACACTAGTCAAGATATTGATAAAAATAGATCATTGTGTTGTCCACTCCAATATGGGTTATCTGCAATACAGTTACTGGAACTAAAGCTCAGAGATCACTGTAGAAGAAAGGGAGTAAAGATCAAAAGAGCCAAAGGAACAGAAAGTTTGTATGGGATTATGTCTTCTAGAAATGTCAGAGAAGCAATGTGTCTGATGAAACAAAGCCTGCATAATGAGTCCACCAGTAGATATGTTAGCACAGATGGAACGATCACAAGGCAAAATACTGCAGGCAACACAGGAAAGCTGAGAGTCGGAAAAGCAATCTTCCCAGGAAAGAGGCCCTAAATTGATTATGCTATCAGTAGTAGTAATATAAACATAATTTTATGGAGACTGAGCAGGTGGATTCACATATTTTGGAATGTATATGCATATATAGATGCCATGAATTTTAGAGAAGACAATGGGGAAGGTAGTGGACAGGAGGGTTGGGAAGGAGAAAAGTCAGCAATTATATTATACTTTCAAAAAATATAATAAGTTCAATCAGGCCACTGACAATAGCATAGGTGAACTTATTTAGAAGATGTATTCTAAGTGAAACAGTTTGGTCACCAAATGACAGTTACTAATTGATGCCTACAGACATGAGTTATCTATATGTTTGAAAAATACAGAGGTTGAATTTATAATGTAGTTTATCGTGGAGGTGGGATATTGGGAAGATAAAATTACTTAATTAGTCAATTATTCAATAATTATAGGAGAGATGAATATATTCTATGAGATGAATAAGTTTTAGGGATTTTTTTCTATGAATGATCTATGTATACTTAACAATACTTAATTTATACTTCTTAACTGGTTGGTAGTAGGGAATCTCTGAATATACTTATTGTAAAAATAAAACCGCAAAATGGATTCAAATACAAAAATCAAATGATCATCTAAATAAATTAAAAATTCAACATCCATTCATAACAAAAGTCTGGGGAGACTAGGAATAAACAGTTCAATGTAAATACATACATACATACATACATACATACTACATACAACATTCTTTCAATTAACTTTCTTAACTCCACTCATACCTTTATTTGGTCAAGATACAAATAAATAAATAAATATCATAAATAAAATATTTACTCCTTATTTAAAAACAACAAAAAATAAACCTGAAACAGAAACTTACTGATTCTTTGGAGTGCCATTTGTGTTGGATGGTGTATTGCTAGGGAAAAACCTAAAAGGGTGTTTTCCTGAAGTGGACACAAATGAAAGACTAAGGCAGACTTGTGAAGGAATGTTTCACTGAAGCAGACACAGGAGAAAGGATATTCTGCTAAAGCAAGCACATGAAAGGACATGTGATGAAGGATTCTTTGCTAACAACATGCATGCATTGGTCCACCTTATATTGAGTATTTGAGTTGAATTTATCTGACTACTTGGACTTGGGCTGATTGGATGCATGTTCTGAGGCAAGAGCCATGGTGAGGGAAATCACATGATGAGGCAAGGCATGTGGAGGACACGTGATGTGTGGAGGGTATAAGTAGGACTCCACAGAGTGACCGAGACAGAGCTTGGTTTGCTGGTACAGGTACCTGTGCAATACTTGTGAGTCTCCAGTCTTCTCTGATCTTTGTTTCCCTGAAAGAGACACAGCTGAGAAGTCCTGCTGTTCTTCCTGGTCTCTTCTGCTGATTGGAGCTGAGGCTGAGGCCTCCCTGTCTCTGCTAGGTCATGTCACCACTGTTGCTAACCTGACTACTGAACTGGGCTGCTAGTGTATCCATGAGATGTTTGCAAGTGGATGGATCTGCTGCTTCTACTCTGTGAAATGAACTTCCAATTTTCAGTCAACACAGATGGAAGTTGTTCCTGGGAAACTTTCTAAACAGGTCCACTTCCCCTTATCCTTTCTTTCCCACTACCTATGGTGAGTGGTGGCATAAAAGTGAGGTTAAAGTGTTTAAGAGCCATCATTAAAAATATTTGAAAAAATTAAAGTTACACAAGCCTGTAAAAATGTTAATATGACAATAAGGGAAATACAGCATTTCATTTCAAAGTACTGAGACACAGGTGTCTTCTTACTGTTGTTTGTTAATGTGGTATTAAAAATCTTAGCCAAAACAGTGAATCAAAAGAGAAAAGTTAATGGGAACACAAACAGAAGATTAAGAAATGAAATTCCATGACCCTGTATTTCAAAATATATAAATGTTCTCTTAGAAAATAACTAAATCTGTTAAACAAGTTCAGCAAAGTCAAAGAATACAAAAGAAACAAAACAAACAAACAAACAAACAAAAACATCACTAGGTTTTCTACATTCCAGTATCATCATCTTTTGAAAAGAGAAGTCTGGTGACCAATATTCATAATAGCTTAACAAAAATAGTAAAATGCCCAGATAAAGTTTAAACCAAAAAAATTAAAGCCTCTATAATGAAAAGTATGAACCACTGAAGAAGTTGAAGACATCACAAGGCAAAATTGTAGAACTAATATTCTGTAAAATGTTCATATATGCAAATTTAAAGCAATTTCCATGAAGACTCCAATGGTATTACACACCAGACATAGGAAAATAAAAAGCCTAAAATTCCAATGACAGAGCCAAAGACTTTGTAGCCAAAATTTCCTAACTACAAAAAGTAATTAATACCGGAAGATTCATAACATCTGATTAGAAATTAATTGTAGTTAAAAAACAAACAAACAAACAAACAAACAAACAAACAGGAAAACGAGAATGGCATTAACCCCAAACCCCACACATGTAACTGCTAGGATAGAATAGAAGACCCAGAATAAGACTTACAGCTCTAGGGTTTTTTTTTTTTTTTTTTTTTTTTTTGAGCAGTATGGCAAGAAAGGAAAATGAAATAAAACCCTCAAAATAGTTTCTTTGATAAGCGATGGTAGGTTATCTTTTTAATTGTAGAAAACCAGAACTACTTAACTGTGACTAGTCCTGATAAAAACTAAACTATAAAAAATAATCTCAAAATGAGTAGAAAGCTTTAACATAAGTTGTGAAATATTGTAAGTACTAGAAAAAAGCATATAAGAAAAATATTTTAAAATCTAATTATAGAGAGTGACTTTTCTAGATAGGATTCCAGTATTTCAGGAAATGTAGGAAAAATACATGGGTACATTAAGTTAAACACATTTTGAAAATCAAGAATAAAAACAAAAAAAATTAAAAAGCAATTGGAGCTGAAGAAATGTCTCAGTGAATAAACATATTAGTTATAAAAGACTCATAACTTGAATTCACTTCTTGGAACCTACATAAAATGTTGGGCATAGTGGAGTATATTTGTAATCACAGTGCTCTTATAGACTTATAGGTTAAAGTGAGAAAGAAGGTGCAGACAGAAGAATTTGTCTGAAACTACCATACCAGCCAATCTGGAGAACAAAAAGAGACCCTGCCTCAACAAATTGAAAGGAGAAAACCAATTTTCAAACATTGTCCTCTGACTTCTATATGTATGCACTAACTCTCATAAATCTCTCACATACAAATGCACAAACACTCACACACCACACAAACAGACAATAATTGAATGGATGAATAAATAAACCATAAGACTGTCAACTTCAGTAAAGAAAGTGTCTATAGGATAGAAAATCTGTAATAATCAAAGAACTAATATCTGGATTTCATAAAAATTCAAAAATGTAAACTACTTAAACAAATAATCAAATCAGTAAGTGGGGGAGATAAATGAAATGTACAGGCAGTTCCCCAAAGAAAAGAGATGGTCAATAAAACAAAAAGAACATTTCAAGCATTTTAACCACTATGAAAATGTACATCTAAATTAAATTCAGATTTTCTTACTCCACGCAGAATCCGAATTAAAAAAAAAATCAACTGTAGACCAGATCATATAAAAAAAAATTAAGTAATGTAGAACTTACAAAACTTGTAAGTGATCCAGCTGTACCATTTCTGGATATGTACAAAAAGGAATCTGTGTCAAGATACGCTAGATATCGCTGCCTAATCATTCAGAGTAAATGCAGCAATCTTATCTCACGGTTATGGAGATAACTGTGAATCAGTACTAATACATTCAAGTGTACCCATGGATAAAAGCTATTTTATATATTTACAATGGAGTATCTTTCAACCTAAAAGAAAACTAAATTTCTGTTGTTTGCAAGAAAATGGATGAAAGTAGAGATTGTTATGTTAAATAAAGTAAGCCAGATTCACAGATAATTATCATGGTTTTCACTATAAATGAAATTTAAGAAGAGAAATTGTATGAAAGTATAAAAGCAAATATTCAGGATTTGTAAGAGGAAATGAGGGAGACTAGGAATAATAATTTAATACTTAAGGTGAATATTATCAAATATATTATATGTGTGTATGGAAAATCCATAATCACACCTATTAATTTATATAATTTTCTTTTATATAAAAGGCTATAAGTGGAAATGTACACAAGGAAACTCTGAGAGATGTTGGAGAAATGTTGACTGTAGTTATGAAATTCTCATGACAAACTCATCGAACTATAAACATTAAAGTCATGCATTAGTTAATATGGCAATAATAGCAAAATCAAGATGCTGGATGGGATCAGTAAGTGTGTTAATGCACCTCTGTTTTTGTCCATGAATCATTCCCACTCCAGATTTTTCTCTCAGATGATTTAAAGCTTTCTCTTGTTTCTTGGGAGACAATAATTCAAGTCTCTGGTTCAATTTGATTTCCTCACCCCTTGTTTCACAATCCATAAACTCCAATCTGCCTTTACAACTTCAACCGATTCCCAGTTTAAAAAAAATCACCATCCCCAGGATATTTATCTTAATCCTTCTTCTTCTTCTTCTTCTTCTTCTTCTTCTTCTTCTTCTTCTTCTTCTTCTTCTTCTTCTTCTTCTTCTTCTACTTCTTCTTTTTCTTCTTCTTCTTCTTCTTCTTCTTCTTCTTCTTCTTCTTCTTCTTCTTCTTCTTCTTCTTCTTCTTCTTCTTCTTGTTTAGTTTTAGCTTTATTGAACATGCCAATGAAACAAAATAATACCTGATATGACAATCAAGTTGGCCATCTGGTAAACTATTTGCATATTTAATGAGAAAATAATCAAGTCTAATATCCCTTACAAATGAGCATAGAATAAAATCATATACTAACCCATCATTAAAAAATTAATAAATCTGTATATACTAAGCATGATATGATAGCTTAGTGTAGATGTATAAACAATGTGAACAGTCTCTATTTTCATCAGTCTCTCAGTTTTGTGAGGGAACCAGATAAATGTGTACACTCACTGCAATGTAGTAATAACAATGATCATAGAAGTTAGAGCAATGAGAGTGAGTGATACCAAAGTGTAGGAATAATTTATAAAATATAAACTTACTCAGAAGATCAGAAAAGGGTCTCTGGTAATGGATCAGTAGGTAAACTGTTTGAGGTACAAGTGTGAAGTTCCAAAGAATAAGTCCAGACAGGAGGATACACATTTGATTCTCATAGCTTTATTTCTAGTCAGTCTAATACATTCAGTGATACTCAGAATCAGATAGACATTCTAAATTAAGAAATGGGTGGAAAGTGATTTGTGAGAACACTTGATACCAACCTCTGGCCCCCACCTTAATGGATATATTTACATATATAGACACTTGTACATGTATATGTATATACTTTATATACTGCAAAGGACAGAGAAGACTTACAGAATGGATTTGCAACTTCATTTCATTTGTTTCAAGGTTACTACTATAATGCTTTGCACTTTCTGTTCTGCTTTTAAATTTGGCAGTAGCCACATTTAACAAACAAATAATTTTATTAACCTATTTAATGTAAAACAATTTATCCAATTTTTAAAATTCTACCATCAACATGTCAATGTAATAAAAAAAATCAGTGCATATGCTAAATACATGGTGTTCCTTTTATATGTAAAACAATGTCAATTCAGACTGACTCCCTTTCAATTTTTCAATACTCACAAGCTACCAGGTGTCACCATACTAGAGAACACAGACAATAACAAGACAAGACCTCATTGCATAGATTGGAGGATATGGATCTGAATTAGTTCTTCAGTAAGTTGTCCAAGGTCAGATAGCTAATGATTCTGTATGCTACCCTGTGCAGCCAAAAATCAAGACCACAAAGAACTCAGATCCACACATCTGCTTAATCCTCACCAGTGCATTTTATAAGGCATTTGAGTTCAGCCTATTGAGAAATATCCCAGTAGTTTCCTGGCTGACTTTCCTCTAAGCCACCATTTCCAGTGTGACCCCTGACCCTAGATCTCAGCACCCTATTTCTATATGGCACGGTGAAAAGGATAGCCATCTGTCTGACAGGTGGTTACTTCTTTGGGTGGTTGCATGTTGGCAAGGAAAAGGCCATTATTCTGGCACCGACTCTCATTCAGGATTTTTAGAAACAATATTATGTTGAAAAGAATATGTTACGGGTGAGTGACAGTATTTTCTATCCTAAGGTTTAGCTTAATAAAAAGAAAGTATTGATTGCTAGCAATCACAATTAGACTATAGCTCCAGGATTTTAGATCATTCCATAGCTTTTAGGCAGAGTTGTTTTAGAACATCAGGTCACTGACTGCAATGAAACAGCCATTCCCTACACACCCACACACACTGCCTCCTTTAAATAGGAGGCCCATTAGTTACAGTGAGGGCTATTATTTGCCTTGAATAGACTATTTTGGCTGCTTTTGTGAAATTGCTTTGCAGTATATCTATGAAATCAGCTGGGTAAATGAATGCATTTTTCATTTATAGTACATAAAGTAACAGAATATTCATAAGAACATGGGAAATCTGCCCAGTGATTTGTACTCTTTCTGAGTACCATGGTATTCAGAAATGTTGTTTCTATCATGAACTATGTCAGTGAATGAAGCTAGACTTTTTGATGAGGAAGAATTGCTGATGGAACATATAACATATACCTGGAAACTTTTGGGGCTACTAGGTATTCTTTATTTTATAAAATTTGGAAAGGCTATCTCAAATATACACCATTTGGTAAAATAGTTAATTTATTTTTATCTTTGTTTTGTGAGCAAACATCTCATATGTAACATTGGCAACACTAATAAGAAAGTCAGACATTAATTGTTACTCATCTAAGATTCTAACAACAGAGAGAGGAAGCAGAAATTGCACAGAGCAGATGGGATTATTTGAAATGTTAAAATATTATCAAGTGAAGAAATAATATTATAAAGGACAATAACATGAGCTTGGATATGGAGTATTTTTGGTAAATGAAAATATTTGTGAATAAACTAATTAGATGTAGTTTCTCAAAAGACATAGAAAAAACAAAAAATTCAAGTACAGATAAAAATTTCTCAATATTAGTATTTAAAAAACAAGGTAGTAACAATTATGGTATACAATATCAATATTTAAAACCTGATGACATTTACATATATGAACAAAACATAACCGCAAAGTAAAATTATACATCAGGAAAAATATATAAAAGTTTGTCAAAAATCTAATATAAATTCCATTCTAGATAGTCACAAAGATAAATGCAGAAATATGCCCTGTTGCTGTTTATACTCTATACTCCCCAACTGGTATACAGATTCAAGGAATGTACAACCAAGAATCCAGATAGTTGCAAGACATATTCAAACTAAAATTAAATGCTTAAGTTCCCCAGAACAGCACAAATAGTACCATAAAATAAGAGCAAAGTTTAATGACTGATACTTTGATATGTCAAAACTTACAATAACAGGCATGACATTAGCTACAATACCCAACCAAGGGAAGAGAGAACCTCTAGAAACCATATGGAGAGGTTAGGCATGGCCTCCAGTAGAGGGATGGGGCTACCCACTCCTCAAAAATTTGGAGCCAAAATCTCTCCCGTCTAAAGGAAATACAAGACAAAGAGTGGAGCAGAGACCATTCAGAGACTGTCCAACCTGGGGATTCAACCCATATGCAGCCACCAAACTCAGTCACTATTGCTGACGGAAAGAAGTACTTGCTGATAGGAGCCTGTTATACCTGCCTCCTGAGACACTCTGCCAGATCCTTACCAATACAGATGTGAATGCTTCCAGCCAACCATTGGACTGAGCCCGGGAACCTCAATGGAGGAGTTAGAGGAAGGACTGGAGGAGCTAAAAGGGTTTGCAACCCCATAGGGAGAACAACAATATCAATGAGCCAGACCTCCCAAAACTGCCAGGAACTAAATCACCAACCAAAGGGTACACATGGAGGGACTCATGGCTCCAGCTGCATATGTAGCAGAGGATAGCCTTATCTGGCATCAATGAAAGGGGACGTTCTTGGTCCTGTGAAGGCTTGATGCT
The DNA here is from genome assembly GCA_902729485.2 of Mus minutoides. Taxonomy (NCBI): domain Eukaryota; kingdom Metazoa; phylum Chordata; class Mammalia; order Rodentia; family Muridae; genus Mus; species Mus minutoides. The sequence goes on from LR749502.1 coordinate 1,243,632, forward strand.
CCAGCATATGGCATTCTAGGGAGGTGAGGCAGGGAGGTGAGGTGGGAATGGGTGGGTGGTGGAGCACCACCATAGAAGCAGGGGAGGGGTGAGAAAGGGGGGTTATGGAGCAGAAAATGAGAAGGGGGATAACATTTGTAATGTAAACAAAGAAAATAATCAATTAAACATTAAAAAATTAGTATGATGCAGACATAAGTTTAACCATGATGTAGGGCATGGTGGTGCATGCCTTTAATCCCAGCAATCTGGAGGCAGAGGCAGGTGGATTTCTGAGTTCAAGGACAGCCTGGTCTACAAAGTGAGTTCCAGGACAGTCAGGGCTATACAGAGATACCCTGTCTTGAAAAACAAAAAACAAACAAACAAACAAACAAACAAAAAAAGTTCAACCATGAGTTAATGGCCTGGGATTTAATTTGATGAATAAATTGATAGATTTATGCAAAATTGAATTTAGACAAGGGTTCCAACACCATTCAGTAGGAAAAGTAAACATTTTCCTTGGCATGAGCTTGGCTTGTTCAGGGCTTCCCATGGAACCCTCTTAGCCAACAAACCAAACAAATGCAACCTATTCCCACCACTGGAAGCCTTGCCTGGCTACAAAAAAATTAGTCATTTCAGACTCCATATCCTTCTTTACTAGGAGTCCTCACTAGGCTCAGCCTCATGGATTCCTGGAAGTTTCACTTACCCTGGGTTTTCATTCCATCCTCTTCATTCTCCCACCCCATCCCTCTCCCCAACATGTGATCCCTATTGCACCTATTCCCACCATCTACCAGTGCAATTGCAATATTTATTCTATTTATCCTTCCTATGGAAATTGACACATTTCTTCCCTGCTCTCCCTGCCCCTCTTCTTTCCCTAACCTCTCTGGGTCTGTGGATTGTAACTTGATTATCATTTACTGAACTACTAATATCCGTGTATAAGTGAGTACACACCATGTTTGTCTGTCTAAGTCTGGGTTACTTAACTCTAGATATTTCTTTCTAGTTGCATCCATTTCCTGAAAATTTCATGATGTCATTTTTCTAAAATGTGCCACATTTTGATTATGCATTCTTTGAGGTTATTTCCAGTCTCTGGATAATATGAATAAAGTTGCAATGAATATTACTGAACAAGACTTAGGTTCTCCCTCTAAAAACATTCTGCATTGCTGAAGAAAACATCCACATAGCTCATTGAGGTCAAGCTGGTTCCTGCATGGAACCTTCACCTCTACATTAGTCTTTTGGGGGTATGGAGGTACTCTGTATGACATATAAAGAAAAACCTGGATACCAACTTTCTTAGTCAGGGTTTCTATTCCTGCACAAACATCATGAACAAGAAGCAAGTTGGGAAGGAAAGAGTTTATTCAGTTTACACTTCCACAGTGCTGTTCATCACCAAAGGAAGTCAGGACTGGAATTCAAGCAGGTCAGAAAGCAGGAGCTGATGCAGAGGCCATGGAGAGATGTTACTTACTGGCTTGCCCAGCCTGCTCTCTTATAGAACCAAGACTACCAGCCCAGAGATGGCCCCACCCACAAGGGGCCCTCCCCCTTGATCACTAATTGAGAAAATGCCCCACAGCTGGATCTCATTGAGGTACTTCCCTAACTGAAGCTCCTTTCTCTGTGATAACTCCAGCTGTGTCAAGTTGACACATAAACCAGCCAGTACACCAACCAACCCACAAATCTCTCCACTTATATTTTGTCCTACCTGCCATATGTGCTGGAGTAGTAGTAGTACAGAAGTTATGGGGTATATAGCCAATGTTTCGTTTAACTTGAGGCCCATGCCACAAAAAGAGCTAATGTTCAACACTTCCTGAATGGTCAGTAATAGAAGACTTGATAGCCAAGCGATCTAGGGTATAAACAATCGCAACTGGTCGAAAAACTCATTGATAATATTTCTAATGATATTCTGCACTACTCATAGATCAGTGCCTTGCCCATTCGTCATCAGATATGGTTACTCTGGCAGCAGATGGGAACTTGTCCAGAGACCCACAGCCACACATTAAACAGTCTAAATTGGAGGTCTCCATACTAGAGTCTTCTCCCAAGGAAGAAAGGGAGGGCTGAATGTAGGAATCAGAGGGGATAAAGGACACCAGGTGAACATAGCCAGTCAGTCAACTAAGCAAAGCTCACAGAGAAGGAACACAAAGTCAACGGCGTCTGTATCAGGTCTCCTGTGTACATATGTTATGGCTGCTAGCTTGGAGTTTTGGAATTCATAACAGTTAAACCATGTGTTTCTGACTCTTTTGTCTGTTTTGGGATCCATTTACTCCTATTAGGTTGCCTTGTCCAGATTTTACCCTGTCTTGTTGTGTCTAGTTTTGTTCTGTTTGGCTGTAGTCTTTTAGAGGCCTGCTCTTTTTAAAAAGAGAAAAAAAGAGGGGGAGTGTAATCTATGGGAGATGCGAGCTGGAGGGAAGCTAGGGGTAGTGGAAATTGGGGAAACTGTGGTCAGGATATACTGTGTGAGAGAAGAATATTTTCAAAATGAAATTTAAAAAAAAGTTTAAAAAAGTAAAAATTAAATCATACAAACAAATGTTTTCCAGAAATGTTGATTGGACAATTGAGCATCCATGAGTTTCAATGAATAAAGTTAGAAATCAGATTGTGTTTCTTAATTAAACCTGTCCAACCCACAGAGAATGAATTTCACTCAGTATTTTGTATAACTCACAGAGTCCAATATCTCATTTAAAACTAGACTTGGATGTTTTAAGAAATAATATGAATCTAATTTGAATAAGAAAATCATGGTCTCCACTGAACTGTTTAAAAAAAAGCATTGAAACTCTCAATACTACTGTTTGTAAAGATGCTGTGTAGCGTTCATCATTGAGAGTAGGTAAGCATATACTTTAACTGGATGATATAGCAGCAAGTCAGAAACAAAATATGGATAATTTACAAGCCAATATTATGCCTCTTGATCTAGAGCAAATAATTCACTATTTTCTTCATGTTTTTATTTTCAATTTGCTGACCATCTGAAAAATGTATTTTGTACAAATTTAATATTATTTATAGACCTCATACTGCATATGCTATGCAGAATTTCAGGGCAAAAGGCAAGAATTATGAATTTTTGCAATCTGTACCTCAGGCAAGAGCTATGGGAATTAAATTTTGAATAGGCATTTTCTTCAAAGAAATGAACAACATCTCAGTTTTGTAAGTGTTTTTTTTTTTTTTTTTTTTCAGTAAAAAAGTATGTTTTGTCTCCCAGATGCCAAGGCATCTGCTTCTGAAGCCCAGGGTGTGTCCTTACCTATGTAGTTTAGTAATATGACCCCTTGAACTCCTGTTTGGAAATTGTACTTCTTTTGAAATTTCTACAGTGGATTTCTTTGGTTCTGAATTTATATTTCAGAAGAGGCAATGGCTATAGCACTTTCAATTTCTTTGGGGTTGTGCTGTCAGTTCTTGTAGTATTTTCAATAATAGGAGTCTTCCATATTAGCAACAGACAAGGTCACTATATAGTTCACCACACATTAGGTCTCAGTACTACTGACCCAGTTATACTTCAGGAATAAATATATCTCCCCAGCTGGTCCAGTTAGTACACCTCTTAGCACCTTGGTTCTACATAGAACAAACAATACAGTCTCTTTCATCTGAGGACGCTAAGACTTGGAAATTGGATTTTCAGATTTTCTGTTTCATTTTTCACAATCAACCATAAATAGTAAGTGTTCGCTGTTTTTCCTTCATTTTCACTGAAGACCAAAGAGCCCTAAAGGATCATATGGGTGCTATATGGCAGTCTCCTCCTGGATAGCAGTGACAGTTCTCTATTCATCCCTACAGCACTAGAGATGGTAAACCTTACTGTCACTAAACCCTTGGTACTCCTCTTCTCATTATGCAAGTTCATATTTCAGCCAAAATTATGTAAATATTCAACTTATAATAAATCATCTTTACTTGGTTTGAATATGATTCCTAGCTCCTGCAGGGATTCTGAGAGACATTCTTGTATCTTATACCTCAGAATCAGAACATTATCTTCACTGGCTGGGCTTCCCCAAGGAATCTGAAGAACCACTTTTCCAAGAATGTAGCCTTTTATCTGAAAACTGTAAAGCTAGACACTGAACAGAACAGTTCATGAAAGTGCCTTGGTGTTTTTATCACGTCTACTATTTTCCCTTGCTCCAGTAAGTATATTAACTTTAGTTATGAGTTGGAAAATCAGAATAAAAATGTGAGTAACAAAAGTATATCCAATTGCCTGACTTAAGATGAAGAAAGGGGCTTTAACTTCATTTCATATTCAGAGATTGAACTACTACACAGATCTGAAACACTTATGTTCAGAGAACAATGCACTGGTTAATAATGACTGTAAAAGACAAAAGTCCTATGCTATTCTTTGAGGCAAAAGTAGTAAGCAAAATATCTAACAAGAGCAACAATGAACTGAAATTGTTAAATTTGTTGCTTTTTTTTTTTTTTTTTTGGTTTTTCGAGACAGGGTTTCTCTGTCTAGCCCTGGCTGTCCTGGAACTCACTTTGTAGACCAGGCTGGCCTCGAACTCAGAAATCCGCCTGCCTCTGCCTCCCGAGTGCTGGGATTAAAGGCATGCGCCACCACGCCCGGCTTGTTGCTTTTTTTTGTAGTAATAGTTTGCTCTCATCACGAGAATTACTTCCACTCATGATGCTAAAATGAACCTAGAAAAATAGATGAATTTTGCCTTAATTCTATTCTGAAGTAAGAAACAGTTTGAATATTCTCTTACCACATGTTTGAGGCCTGGTGCCACAAAAACACTCGTATAAAAGTCTCTAGAGATGTGGTATAAGACATCATGCTTCAGTCACACTCAAGACTGAAACATGATGTCTTATACCATACCTCAGGAGCAAGGGAAGGCTAGCATAGGACAATAGACTTACAAATAATTTCTTAGAAAGGATACTTCTGAAAAGTAGATAGAATGGTCATGTTTTGAAAATTCAGAAGAGTGCCAGAAACACTTAATTTTGCATAAGGTGTTTATTGAAAGTGCTGGGGAAGACAGGAGAATTAAAGGGAGCCATTAATGAATGAACCCCATGACTTGCTGTTTGCAGACTCATGAAGATCAGTGACATTCTTTCATATATAACATACAGATTAGTGAATTTTTGGAAAACTTCATGCTATAAGAATTAGGAGAGAGCCAGGCAGTAGTGGCACTTGGGAGGCAGAGGCAGGTGGATTTCTGAGTTCGAGACTAGCCTGTTCTACAAAGTGAGTTCCAGAACAGCCAGGACTACAGAGAAACCCTGTCTTGAAAAACCAAAAAAAAAAAAAAAAAAAAAGGAGAATTATTGATTAGGCAAGTTTGATCATTTATGTCTTTTAGCCTGATATATTCCACAATGCTTCAAGGCAGTTGTCTTGACTCTTTTCCATATGGCAGCCTTTGTGAGTTGCAGACTTCTTTTGGGACTAGGAATAAGCAGACATTTTCAGTTAGAGTGCAGGTATGTGCTCTTGAAATCCTTGTTAGTGATTATAGTTAATCTAATTGGTTAGTCAGAAATAGCTGAAGTGAAGCGAACATAATGTTATACACATGTGTTGATGCTTCCTTAAAAGGCTTTTCATTTGCTCCTCTTTGTCTTTTTCAACATGTGAGCATATTGCTGCAAGACTCTTCTTCATATGAATTCATTCATATTTTTTCTAAATCCAAAACTCTGGCCACTATTGGTTTACCCTTGTATAACTATTATCTAAGGCAGTTACATGTAGAATATGAACTTGAATTTGTTCTTATCCTAATTATCCATTTTGCAAATGTGGATCCACTTTATTGATACAAGTAAATAACATAAAATATTGTGGTGTAACTCTAATCAAGCAAATAAAATACCCATTTTCCACTAATTCCATTGTGACCTTTTGCAGTCTTCTTGACCACCAAATCTAAGCCCAATTAACCACTTACCATCCATCTAAAATGTTAATTATCCTTTTGTTTTACAACTGCATGTCAATGAAATTGTAAGGTCACTTAGAGTACTGTGTCGGCTTTCTTTCACTTATGATGATTTTGAGTTTCATCCATATGGTTGCATATATTATTGTTTCTTTTCTTTTCATTTCAAAATTGTATTCTATTGTGTGGAATACAAAACTGGTTTATGTATTCATTAATTAGTGAGCATTTGTGTTGTTTCCAGGCTGTGGTTTGCCGGTTTGTCTTTTTAATAGTCTCTTTTGGTTAAGAAGTTTGTAATTTGGATGAGATCCAAAGTATCATTTAAATAATATTAGTTTCTTTGTCATCATCTCATATTTGTGACCTTTATACAGGTCACAAATATATTCACTTGTATTATTATTAGACAGATTATCATTTTAACATTTAACATTTAACATTTTAATTCATATTCCTCACTTAACTTTGTTTCTAGCTTGGCCTATTCATCCCAGGCATGTGATATATGTATATAATCTCTGAATGATGGTTCATGGTTCAGAGGAATGTGATTTATCATGGTGGGGAAGTCACAGCTGTGGGAATTCCTTGGTCTGTGCAGACAAACAGGAATAATAATGCTAGTACTTAGATGCTCTTCTCTTTATCCTAATTTTACTCAGTCTGGAAAGTCAGTCCACAAAATGTACCTAGCTAAATTCAGGGACGTTATCCAACTACAATGAAATTTCTCTGGAAACACATTTAAATATATCAAAGTGTGCCACATTAATATAGTAGTGTTTTGTTATCCAATTTAGCTGAAACCAAAATAAGATATTTCAAATCTAATTAAAAAGTAGTTTAGTTTTTATGCCCATCAAGAAACTTGCCACTATTATACCAGTGGGCACTTCTTGCCTCCCAGGTCATTATTATAGCACGATCCACTACTGGATAAGAACATTGATATAGTTAGTCTCCCAAGAAACCTTCATAGCACCTTCCAAAACTGTGAAAGTTAGTCATGTGGGAGAGTTTCCAGATTAGTTAAAGATGGATTTCTCTATGTACCGCAGCCAAAGTATGTGATCTGTAGAGACACCATCTTATTACCTTGTTACAGTGAACAAGCAAAAGCAATAGAAGGAGCCTGTGGTGCCTCTTAGGGCTCCTGTGAGCCAGAAGTCATGGAGATGCAACCCATCCCTGGCACTGTAATTTTCAAGTAACAATCTGTTACTTGGAATAGTATTGGACACTCAAGTAGAATACCACTGTTCAAACTAAAAAAGTCATTTAATTAGGTTATTAAGAAAGTTTCATATGGCTTCTTTGTACTTTGCTAAGTGTATTGAACCTCATGCATATGCTTCCTTTCCTTACACTCCTGTATTCCTCCATCATTAAACCATTATCTTCCAGTATTCACCATGTTTTTACACATCAAACTACTTTTGCTTTATCTTATAGTTGGATTGTAAAATCATACTACAGAAGGTTACTCTCTTCTTTCTTTTTTTTAATTAATTATTTTCTTACTTATTTACTTTATATCCTGCTCACTACCCCCCCAGTCATCCCCTTACACTATTCTTCCCATTGGTCTCTCCCCTTCTCTGATCTGGTGGAGCACCCTAAGGTATCCTCCCACCCTGATACTTGAAGTCTCTGTGAGGCTAGGCGCTTCCTTTCCCACAGACCCTAGACAAGTCAGACTAACTAGAATATGTTAGAGACACTTGCTCATCTATGACCACAGCAGTTTTATGTGAAATAGCCAGTAACTGGAAACAACCTAGATGTCCTCACACTGCAGAATGGCTAAACAAAATGTGGTACATCTACACAATGGAATGCTATTCAGATATGAAATGCAAAGATATGAATTTTGCAGTCAAATGGATAGAACTTGAGACTATCATCCTGAGTGAGGTAACCCAGACCCTAAAGTACATACATTGTATATACTCACTTATAAGCAGATATTAGCCACAAAATACAGATACCTTATTATACGCCACAGACCCAAAGAGGCTGGACAAGAAGAAGGTAACAAGCAAGGTTGCTTGAGTCTTACTTGGAAGGGGAATGGAATGGATACTACATTCTTCATGCACACTTCACATTTCCCTGTTTCCTCATTTTCTCAACTTTATTATTCCATTTGTCTGTTTTCACTGTTGCTGCTTTTAGTTTCTGTTCATCTATATTGTAATATTTCTTCATCTTAAATCCATTCCCCTATCAATAACTTTCATAACTTGTACATGTAGACATAGTCCATAATAAATACTTAAAACAAAATATTTGAAGCTATGCCACACATATGAGAAAGGACATACATTTTTGAGCCAAGGTGACTTCATTCAGTTTAACCCACACTTTAATCAATCAGAAATGAGGATAAGCTCATTGCCCTGGATGTATTCAACCACCTGTGGGGTCTTCTGGTTGCCCTGACTGCAGTCGATCTAAAGGCAGGTCTTCAGACAATTGCTCTGAGTGCAGCAGGTTCTGTAGGGTGGATCAGGATATGGAGTCTTCATGGGAGCAGATCAACTAAGAGTCTGCCCCAGCAGCAAGGACTGGGTGGAAGGGGTGGAGGGGATAGAGGGAGAGCTGTATTCAGGAGGGCAGAGGTTTGGTGGGTGATGAGACCTGAGTCTACCAAGCTCCCAGCAGCAGCTCCAGGACTCGGAGGTTCAGGGTTCTAACCAACTGCTCTGCTCCTCTAGGATGGATTAGGACCTAGCATGACTGCCCTCTGAAAGACCCTACAAGCAGCTGAAAGAGTCAGATGCAGATATTTGCACCCAGTCAATGGACAGAAGCAGCTGACACCTGTTGTTGAATTAGGGAAGTCTGAATGAAGCTGAAGGGAAAAGTGATCCTGTAGGAAGACCAGCAGTCTCAATTAATCTGGACCCCCAAGATCTCTCAAATACTGAACCACCAAACAGGCAGCATTTACCATCTGATATGAGGGCCCCAACACATCTACAGTAGAGGACTACAGGTCTGTGTTCATTCAGAGAACATGCACCTAACCCTTAATAGACTAGAGGCCCCAAGGAGTTTAGAGATCAGTTGGGGTGGGGGTGGGGGCATCCATGTGGAGATGGGGTGGGGTGGGGAGAAGGTGTGGGATGTGGAGCAGTTGGAAAATGGATGGAGGGGCAGGGAATGGAAAACAGAGTGCAAAAAATAAATTAATTAAAAAAATAGTTGAAAAAATTAGGTTAAAACAAATTACCTGCTGCAGGCTGCATTTGGTTAGACATGAGAGTATAAATAAGACAATTTTTACTTTCTGAGGTATACACATTATGCAATGTGCTATCTAAAAATGGGTCAAGGCCCTTATAGAAAATTTTCTGTCACTCATGTTTTTGAACCCCTTGGAAGTATTGTTTGTTCATAATTCAAAAGGAAAGCCAGATTTCTACAGGTGGAAATAGTAAGTTTTGAATTTTGAAGTGTGATTTTGGAGACAGATTTAAAAGGCTGACCTTGAACTGATAGGTAATCCTTCTGCTTCAGACATTTGAGTGCTGAAGAGTGTGGACGTGAGCTATTATATGTACCTTGGTTTTCATGTTGATTATAGATATTCAGAACACCTTTCTTTAAAATAAACACACATCCTTAGTACCATGCATACCCTTATAGAAAGAGGTTCTGTAAGATGGTGATAGGATATTCCAAGTTGGGATGAATTACACAAGTCTGTACCTTCTTGATTTGGATGATAAAATGCTGATATAAGAGGACATTCCATGCATACTGTTGGTTTGATTCTTAAATATATTATATTATATTATAGAATATTATTTCATAAAATTACCTTAATCTTAATAGAACCACTAGCTCCAAGTTAAAACCACACTAAGGACAATACACCAGCTTTACTCCGATTTATAACAAAGGGAAACATGAAAACCTTTGATATAATCACATTCACATTACAGTGGATTTGAAATCAATCACAGCAGACTGCAAGGAGAAATTGTTCCTTGATATGAATCAGTTATAATTAAGAAAAGACAAATTATTAGAGGGCCACATGCTGCACCTCCAGTGTATTATTTGGGCCTAATTGGAAATCTCTGCAGGGCATTCTGGGACTGAACAGTCATGTAATATAAATCTTTTCATGATTATAAGTTTTGTAAGAAAGAAGCATTTCCATGAACAGTGAAATACACTCAGAGTAACAGGAGATACCAAAAGGTGTGACATGCTAAGCAAGCACACTGTATAAGCATATAATCAAATATGAATATAAATGTATTAACATTTAAAATTAATGAATAAATAACTGGTTTTATTATGAAGCTTTTTCATATATTTATATATGATTCTTATTCATCCCCATTGCCTCCTGGTCTTCCTTTCCTGTCTAAAGAATGCCTTCACTCTCTCAACAAACATTCCCATATATGCTTTCTTGTCAAATATGTGAATATATAGGTATGTGAATATGTACATATTTAATATGGATTCTGAATATATGAAATTGTTTGTTTTGTCTTTTCTTCATTCACTCTTCCTTAACAATACCTTCCTACATTCTTGTCATATTAATAAAAAATTGTAATACTTTACTTTGTTTATTTTTATTTACATGATGATCTACCATGCTATACATTTTATACAAGTTACATAACTTTGTCCTTTTACAGCAAAATAAAATTCCATCATCATTATATAGACATGAGCCCATGCAAGTCCACACACACACACACACACACACACACACACACACACACACATACACCACAATATCTTTATATACTTATTTCTCCACAATAGATGTTTAACACCCATATTTTAATGTTTAATAGTGGTCTAGTTTTAAACATTTCCTTAGGGAAAATGATACTATTTGGAAAAAGAATTAATGAATTTATTACTAAGATTACTTTTTAAAGATTGATTTTTATCATAAGTGTATGTGTGAGCATCTACATTTATGAATGTGCAATGTATGTGTACCAGGTGACTGTGGAGTCCAGAAGAAACTTTAGGATTTCCTCAACTTGGAGACATTGATACTTGTGAGTCACCATGTGGTGAACCAAACTCTCATTCTCTCCTAGGACAGCAAGTGTTTATAACTGCTGAATCATCTCTCCAGTCTCTAAGAATAAATTTTAATGGAAGAAACCTCAAATATTTTTATTTTTCTCTTTATTTTTATTCATTTATTTTTTAACAATAAACTAATAGCTACAGAATATTTACTATGTCCTATGCCTTTTGATAATTTGTATCATTAACACTCAAAAGCTTTGAGAAAATGGTTACTATATGAAAAAATTCTCATTTCAAATAATCAATTAATTCTCTCATAGTAAAAATGGTAATAAATAGTAGTAACATTTAAATAGTTTGCTATACCCACAGTAATTATGTCTTTACATTTTTTATATTTTAATTAAAGCATAATTATATCCCTATCATTTTTTCTGCTTTTAGCACTTGTCAAGTCCCACCTACTGCCAAACTACCACTTAAATTGATAGTTTCTTTTTATTATTATTGTTATCCATACATACACAAAAATGTATATTTATGCAAAAAATGCATAAATGCAACCCGCTGAGGCCATTTTTGTTGGTGGTATATATATATATATATATGGTTTCAGGGCTGATCAGATTATATTAGCCAACCTATTTGAAGTATCATTCCTGGGAGGAGTTAATTGTCCTTTCAGGGGTCATTAAGTACCTGTAGTTCTTTATTGAGAACCCGTAAAAAGATTTCCAAAACCACATTAGCATGTCTATTGATACTAGCATTGTTTCAGTCTTATCTATGCAGTCATTTCTAGGAGAGATTGTTTCACAGTAGCCCTTGATGCTCTCTTACTCTTACAGTCTTTCAGTGTTTCCTTAGCCTTAGTTGCAGGAGCAGTGACATAGATGCATCCAATGGTGCTAGGCTCCTCACAAATGGTGTTGATGTCTATGTCATTCCTACTTAGGGTTTTCAGGGATGGTTATCTTTGTGTAAAGAGAAACTTCTTTGATGAGGAATACACTTATGTGTGGATAAAATATAACACTTAGATATAGAAAGGAATAAGGCTGTCTTAGCAAACTGATAGTGACAGACTCTTTTCAAAGATTGTGCTTTACCTGTTTACCTATATACTAAAGGCATACATTCTCTACCAATCATGCTGTCCCAGAAATTTGACTCATATAGACAACACTAAGGCTCAGAATATTCTGGAGTTTCATTAGTATTTACATCATTGTACCTTCTCTAAAAGCAGTCTGATTGAGCAAGGTTAGCTAAAGGTATCAATTTACATCTAAGTCATTTGTAAGCGATTAGCTGTATTAAAAATATAAAGTCTGTGTTCCCCTTTTCTCAAGACATTTAAATAAATCTTTCCTGAGCTCTGTGATTAACCCTTCTCCTTAGTATTGGATTTATTTACAGTCTTCTTCTTTTCGTACATATAGATATAAAGGCACTCATGGTGATTATCCCAATTTGAGCATTTCATCTCTTTTGTTTTATGCTTTACTGTTCTTGCCACTGCCTTCAGTTGCATGCATGTAACAGAACTTGTGATGAGCTTTTTTGTTATATTGATTTGTTTCTGAGATATTTTTTTCTATTTAACATTTCTTTATGGTAGACACTATATCTACATAACCAATGCATTACACATAGCATTAAGTGTAGAGGCCTCAAACAAGCTCTTTCCTACTTAAACTGTTGCTGTTTCTTTTTAGCACTCACAACTAGTGTGTTGTAACTCTAATATAGGATTTTGTATCCATCTTCATGAAAACTGAAGTTAAACCCTGTTTCTTGTCTTAGAGTGATGCCTTTTCTGAGGCTCTTTTATGATTTCTATGTATTCTACTCAAATGAAAAAATATTTTAAGGAACCCAATATTGTTTTCATTGCAACTTATTTTGTATCTATTTTATATTTGTGCTGCAATCCATGTAATTCTTAAGAAAAATCAAAGCTGCAGCTCAGCCTTCTTAAGGGCCTGATTCCTTTTACCTTTAAAAGGCTTTTATAAACATTCTGGTAACTGAGCCCAGGCGATAGGCAGAAATAAAAGAAAAGAAAGTGGTTCTGTGTTTAAAACCATGCTTTCACAAAAAGAACCATAATAATAGGCTCCGTCCCTTTAACTGTTCATCACCACTATCAGTGGATAGAAACATATCAGAAGCGAAATATCTCCTCTATTCCTCAAGCTATTATGTTTAGAAAATTCAAGCTGGCAGCCCAAACCTGCAACTGATTTTTGTATGGTGTCCTAAGATATACTTATCTAAAAATTAGCTATTGTACTGCTTCGTACAGCTTGCCAGGTAAGATTGCAGTAGAGGACAAGTGGAGGACACTGGCATCAGGATTTCTCCATTTCACAGGCTATTAAAACAAATGGAGAGAGAATTCCAGTGCATAACATGAACTGAGATGATTTTACCAGCAAGGAAATTCCCGATAAAACTGAAGTCCGTGCTGTGCTTCGCTGTGCTTCTCCACAGATTTCTGTCATCAAAGAAAGATATGCTTTATATTTTGAGCAAAACTCTTGATTTATTTTCAGTGTATGACAGGATTGTGGTCCTCTGTCAGCCCTGATAATACCAGCCCATTTGGTATTTTCCTTAAGCTTTGTTGCTTTAATAAAGCTTTCAGATGAATAGATTATTGATGAAAACATCTCACTAGATGTATTCACAGAATGGGCCCATAAAATCTAGCACATAGTATTTCATGTATGTTTCTGTTAGTGGAAGATAAATCATACACAGGAAATCATAAATATATTAAGAAAGGTGCCTCATTAGTACACAAATAAAGATATAATATTAAAAGCATTAAGGGAAAAAGGTCAAGTAACATATTAAGGCAGACCTATTAGAATTACAGTAGACTTCTCATTAGAGACTATGGAAGCAAGAAGATCTTGGACAGATGTCATACAGACCCTAAGAGAACAAAATGCCAGCCCAGGCTACTATACCCAACAAAACTCTCAATTACCATAGATGGAGAAAAACTAAGTATTTCATGACAAAATCAAATTTACAGAATTCTTTTCCGTGAATTGAGCCCTTCAAATGATAATAAATAAACTCCATGATAAGAAGGGAAACTATACCCTAGAAAAAGCAAGAAAGTAATTTTTCAGCAAAGCTAAAAGAAGATAGCCAGATGAACAGAATCCCAACATTAACAACAAAAATAACAGGAAGCAATGATTACTTTTCCTTAAAATCTTTTAATATCAATGGAGTCAATTTCCCAATAAAAAGATATAGACTAACAGACTGGTTACATATACAGGACCCAAGATTTTACCTCATATAGGAAACCCACCTCAGGAACAAAGACAGGCACTACCTCAGAGTGAAAGGCTGGAAAACAATTTTCCAAGCAAATGGTCAGAAGAAACAAGCTGGAGTAGCCATTCTAATATGGAATAAAATCAACTTCCAACCCAAAGTTAACAAAAAAGGCAAGGAGGAGTATTTCATACACATCAAAGGTATATACATCAAACCTACCAAGATGAACTCTTAGTTATGAACATGTTTGCTACAAATGTAATGGCATCCACATTCATTAAAGAAACTTTAGGAAAGCTCAAAGCACACATTGCACCACACAAAATAGTAGTGGGAGACTTCAACACTCCACTCTCATCAACAGACAGATCATGGAAACAGAAAATAAACAGAGACACAGTGAAACTAACAGAAATTATGAAACAAATGGATTTCACACACACACACACACACACACACACACACACACACACACAACGTGTTATCCTAAAAAAAGAGAATATATCTTTTTCTCAGCACCTCATGGTACCTTCTCCAAAATTGACCATATAATCAGTCACAAAACAGGCCTCAACAGAAACAAGAAGATTGAAATAATCCCATGCATCCTATCAGGTCACTGTAGACTAAAGTTGATCTTCAATAACAACATAAATAATCAAAGCCCACATACATGTGGAAACTAAAAAACATTCTACTCAATGATAACTTGGTCAAGGAAGAAATAAAGAATGAAATTATAGAGTTTTTAGAGTTTAATGAAAATGAAGCCACAACATACCCAAACTTATGGGACATAATGAAAGCAGTCCTAAGAGGAAAACTCATAGCTCTGAATGCCTCCAAAAAGAAACTGGAGAAAGCCCACACTAGCAGTTTGACAGCACACCTGAAAGGTCTAGAATATCAGGAAGCAAACTCACACAAGAGGAGTAGATGGCAGGAAATAATCAAACTCAGGGCTGAAATAAACCAAGTAGAAACCAAAAGAACTATATAAAGAATCAACAAAACCAGGAGCTGGTTCTTTGACAAAACCAATAAGATAGATAAACCCTTAGCCCGACTAACTAGAGGGCACAGGGACAGTATACTAATTAACAAAATCAGAAATGAAAAGCAAGACATAACCAAAGAATCTGAGGAAATCCAAATAGTCATTAGATCTTACTACGAAAGCCTATATTAAAAAAAAACTGGAAAATCTGGATGAAATGGACAAATTTCTAAACAAATACAAGGTTCTAAAGTTAATCAAGATCAGAGTAATGATTTAAACAGTCCCATATCCCCTAAAGAAATAGAAACGTTCATTAATAGTCTCCCCCCCCCCAAAAAAAAAAAATGGCCAGGAACTGATAGGTTTAGTGCAGAGTTCTATATAACCATCAAATATCAAAGAAGACCTAATTCCAATAATCCTCAAATTATGAAAGGCAGGTAGATCAGTGGAAGGGATTGCAAGACTAGAAATCAACCCACAATTGATCTTTGACAAAAGAAGTAAAACCATCCAGTAGAAAGAAGACAGCATTTGCAACAAATGGTGCTGGCTCAACTGGCAGTTAGCATGTAGAAGAATGTCAGTTTGATCTACTCTTATCTGCTGGCACAAAGCTCAAGTCTAAGTGGATCAAGGAACTCCACATAAAACCAGAGACACTGAAACTTGTAGAGGAGAAAGTGGAGAAAAGCCTCGAAGATATGGTCACAGGGGACAAATTCCTGAACAGAATGGCTGAGGAGCACCTAAAAAATATTCAACATCCTTAATCATCGGGGAAATGGAAAGCAAAACAACCCTGAGATTCCACCTCATATCAATCAGAATGGCTAAAATAAAAAAACTCAGGGGATAGCAGATGCTGGCTAGGATGTGAAGAGGAACACTCTTCTATTGCTGGTGGGATTTCTAGCTGGTACAAACACTCTGAAAATCAGTTTAGTGGTTCCTCAGAAGATTGGACATAGTACTATGAGAAGACCCAGCAATACCACTGCTGGGCATATACCCAAAAGATGCTTCCACAGGTAATAATGACACATGCTCCACTATGTTCATAGCAGCCTTATTTATAATAGCTAGATTCTGGAAAGAACCCAGATGTCCCTCAACAAAGAAATGGAAAAAGAAAATGTGGAACATTTACACAACGGAATACTATGCAGCTATTAAAAACTATGAATGTATGTAATTCTTAGGCAAATGGATGGAACTAGAAAATATCATCCTGAGTGATGTCACACAAACACAAAAGAACACATATGATATGCACTCACTGATAATTGAATACTAACCCAGAAGCACGTAAATCCCAAGATACAATTTATAAACCACATGAAACTCAAGAAGAAGGAAGACCAAAGTGTGGATACTTCCATCCTTCTTAGAAAGGGTAACAAAATACCCATGGAAGGAGTTACAGAAACAATGTGTGGAGCAGAAACTGAAGGAATCACCATTCAGAGATTGCCCCACCTGGGGATCCAACCCACATACAATCACCAAACCCCGACACTTTTGTGGCTGTCAATAACTGCTTACTGATAGAAGCCAGTTATAGTTGTCTCCAGAGAGGATCCACCAGTGCCTGACAAATACAGAGGTGGATGTTCTCAACTAACTCAGCTCAGGGTCCCCAATGAAAGAGCTAGAGAAAGTACCCAAAGAGCTGAAGGGTTTAGCATCCCCATAGAAGGAACAACAACATGAAATAACCAGCAACCCCAGAGCTCCCAGGGACTAGATCACCAACCAGTGAATGCAAATGGTGGAACTCATGGCTCCAGCTGCATATGGGGCAGAGGATGGCCTAGTTGGTCATCAATGGGAGGAGAGGCCCCTGGTCCTAGGATGGCCCTTTGACTTAGTGTAGGGGAATGCAAGGGCCAGGAAACGGGTGTGGGTAAGTGGGTGATCAGGGTGTGTGGAGAGAGTATTGAGAGGGGAAACCAGGAAAAGGGACAACATTTTTGGGGGGTGAGGGGTTTCAAGACAGGCTTTTTCTTTGTAGCCCTGGCTGTCCTGGAACTCACTTTGTAGACCAGTCTGGCCTCAAACTCAGAAATCCGCCTGCCTCTACCTCAGGAGTGCTGGGATTAAAGGTGTGCGCCACCATGCCCAGCTAAGCGACAACTTTTGAAATATAAATAAAGTAAATATCTAATAAAAAAATATGGGAATGGGGAAAAATAACTCATGCTCTAAATCCTGAGTGATTACAATACTCTTTGAATATCTTTTAATATACTTATTATTAAAGCATTTTTCTGTAACCAACTCTGTTCCAGATGCTATATTAGTGCTTTTGATAATTAGAAAGTGTGATGTATACAAGGTTAGATATAGGAATCTATGCTCATTCTTCAATGTTTTAAAAGCATATTTGTGGAAGATACTTTTCTTTCTCTAATTATGGTTGTTTTTGTATCTTAAAGATAAACAAATATTTATAGATGGGTAGATTAAATTCTAGGAAATCAGTTATATCCCACGCATCTGTTTCCTTGAATGCCAAGTACCATGCAGGTATTACAACTATGTGAATGTAGTAAATTGAAATCAGTTATGATAACACCCTCACAATTTTTATTGTTATCTTTTTCCTCAAATTTACTTTAGTTGTTTGGTTATTTTTGTGTGTGTGTGTATGTAGGTCTTTATGAGCTTGAGAATTTAAAAAAAATTCTGTGAAGAATGTTATATGAATTCTGATGAAGGTTTCATTACATCTATAAATTGCTTTGGATAACAAAGCCATTTTTATGCCAATTCCATTTTTTCAATGAACTCTGAGGGAGCTTTCTATTAACTAGTGTCACTTGAGCTCTGTTTTAATTCTAAAGTCTGCTTCCCATGCATCTGATTTTGATTTTGTGCATCAAATTTAGCAGTTGTTCAAATATGTTCAAGTCTCATAATAAAATTATTTTAGATAACTCACCTATAAAAATAAGACTGATGAATGTAAATTTAATTCCACATTATATAAACTATAATTTTACCAAATCAGCATTTTCTTGAACATAATTCTTACTCAATTAATTTTTATTTGATATTTTATAAATTTTCTAATGGAGTGCCATTGACAGACCAACACATTTTACTTTTTATAATCTCTAGGGTCTCTATTGTCTGACAGTCTTGGCCATTGTAGACTATTAGAGCTTTATAGATTATAGTACATATTGAGACATTATGTTCAAGTATTAGATATAAAGGGACAGTGATAACATCAATTTTGTGACTTCAGTTTGGGTGCAATTATGACATGGTTATTCCAATATCTGGCAATTCAGAAGTTCCACACTTAAGTGCAAAAACAAAGGAAGAGTGTGTGTGTGTGTGTGTGTGTGTGTGTGTGTGTGTGTGTGTGTGTGTGAAGAAAAAGAAGAAAAGGCATTCATTATAACTTTAACAAAGAAGAATTTTAGACTAGAATTCTTCAACTATACAAAGTAACTGCTCACGAGTTTAGCAATTAGAGACAGAAATTATGACAACTGATGATTTTTGTTCATCTTAATATGATTTGTTGGTTTATACAGTTGATTCTGCAGAGTTTGGAAATCAGAAGTCTGAAATGAGCAGCCAGGTGAAAAAACCAGGGCATTACCCAGGGTTGGTTACTTCTAGAAAGATTTTGCTATAATCATTATTTTTTGCCTCTTTCAATGTCTAGAAAAGCTTTGGCTGTGGAAATAAATCATTTGTCTTCCTACTTCATACTTCTCAGGCCTATCTGGTGCGCAACAAGTGTGCTTGTGAATAAATCTGGACTAGTTAGATATTTCAGCTAAATTTAGCCTTAACATAAGTTACATTTTAAAATCTCTCCTTTTCATGTAGTATTCATAAGATGTAGGAAAGACAGCTGGGCGTGGTGGCGCACACCTTTAATCCCAGCACTTGGGAGGCGGAGGCAGAGGCAGACAGATTTCTGAGGTCGGGGCCAGCCTGGTCTACAAAGTGAGTTCCAGGACAGCCAGAGCTATACAGAGAAACCCTGTCTTGAAAAACAACAAAACAAAACAAAACAAACAAAAAGATATAGGAAAGTCAATATTAATGTCTTTGACACATATTTATACAACCTTACCTGTCAGTTTCAAAAGGTGGATCATTAAATGCAGAGAGAAAAATTCCTCACCAGAAAGTCTTTTTTTTTCCTTTAATATATAAGAATTTGAAATATCTGCTCTTTTATTTTCTTTCCACAATTCAAAATATAAATAATTCATATTGTCTTCATTTATTTTCCATAGAATGGGAACAGAAAAAGATCATCACTACAGGGCTGCTTAAAAGAGATTCTGTGGTGATATGGGCATATTTATGATAATTTCCTCTTGTAAAATCTTAGAGAGTTCAAGGTCACAGTACATGACATATGTGGAGGTAACAGCTACATGTGTTTCCTTTGACTTTAACAGGAATCCTCTGCAGGTGACAGCAGGTGCTAATGCTGTGAAAGTAAGGATTCCTGGGATATGTTGCAGCTTAATGTTATAACTCCATAGGAAAAGAAAAGCAGTTGTCCTTCAGAGTGTCTTACAACCTGAAGGCATCCAAATTTATTAAGATATATTTGAAGGTCAATAAAAGCTATGGTATGGTTTGATGAATTGTATTAATTTGATCACCTATTAAAGTCAATGACACTTAAATGACACCGTAAGGAGTAACTCCTTCCATTGTGATAAATAAAGGGACCTTTTCACCCACTAAAACAGAATATTATTTTATTTTATTATTTTTCTCCAGAATTTGGGTGAAGGAGAGAGAACATTTGGCCTGGTTCAGCTCTACTATATGACGCTGGGCTGTGACATGTTTAATGCAAACTAGGGCCCTAACATTTTATGTCCTGTTCCAATAAATTTAACTCTTATAATCTCAAGAGATACAGAATATTGACAGACATGTGCTGCATATGGTGAAGCTATGACTCAGAAAGTAAAGTCGTTTGTCTACCATCACACTACCAGTAAAAAGGGAAAATAGACTGGACATTTCTAAATTCAGAGCCTGGGCATTACAAATTACAGGATATAATCTCCTTATTTATTGGTAAATACTTTTCTCTTAAACATTGTATTTAAGGATGATTTTCAATGAATAAAAATAGTGATCCAATATAGAGCTGTTTTAGGATCATATAGAATAGAAATCATGTCTCATTAGAAGCCTAAGCTAGCAAATGGTATCACAGGAAGAAAACTGTTGGTTAATAATTAAAATAAGTATATTTATCATTTTAATACAAGTATTTACTGCCTCATTTAGCTCTCTTAACTACCTAGAATGGAAGCAGAAACACCATTTTAAAAATCAGTAACTAAAGCTCAGATGAATTAAGGTGTCTCTTCAAGGGCACACAATCAATAGAGCTGGCATCTCTGCAAATAGAGTACCAATGGTGATGAATCTCACTGTGTGAATGCATGCTCCATTCCATCAGTTCCGTTAGTCTTATGCTCTTTGAAAGGATAATGGAAGTTTCATGCAGATCTCTCTCTCTCTCTCTCTCTCTATATATATATATATATATATATATATATATATATATATATATATACAGATAGATATATGTATGAATATATGTATATGATATATTGATATATGCATATCATTCTATCTATACCTATAGATATCTATATCTATTATTTTTCCACCTCTAGTTCTATCTCTCTCTATCATTATATGTGTACACATACATCATTATCCATACATTTATCACCTATCTATCTAGATATATAGATGTATAGATATAGGTATATAGATATATGGATATATAGACATATAAATATATAGATATGTGGGTATGTAGGTATGTAGGTATATATGTTTATAGATGTTGGTTTAGTTTTTTTTTTTTTTTAAACCTCCTCTGATAGTGTTCTCAAATTCTTTGACCATCCTTCTAGCCCACTGTCCAAAAGTAGGGCAGAAAAGATGGGTAATAGGATGATCAGGATGTAGACCCGTTTGGAAGTAATGCAAGCAGTTCCGCTCAGTAGTGTCAGGATACAAAAAATCCAGTTCAAAGAATGTCACCAAACATAAACTGGCAGAAGCAGCACTATCCAGCAGAAACAGCCAGGACTCTGCCAAATCAGCACAAGTCAACAAGAGCAACCAAAACCAGCCAGAACTCTAGAAGTTCTCTGACTTGTGGCATGATTATCTATGCAAGACTGCTGTCACTGCATTGTTGAGTCCTACATATATCTCTACAAACATCACATGTCCTCTCATGGGTTTGCCTTAGCAAAACATCACATGAATCAAATGCATCATGTGACAAAGCCAGAATTTTCCACTTCATATAAGTACATAGTTATATAAGTATACATATATATGTATATATATACATATATATATATAATTTCCTCTTGTAAAATCTTAGAGAGTTCAAGGTCACAGTACATGACATATGTGGAGGTTATATATATATATATATATATATATATATATATATATATATAACCTTATAATTATTATAATATAATATAATTATAATATAATATAATTATATTATATTATAATTATATATAATTATATATATATATAATTATAATATAATTATAATATAATTATAATATAATATAATATAATTATAATATAATATAATTATATAGTTAATATAGATTGAACTTGGAGGAATGTTCCAATATTTTGCTTATATGTCTGATAGTTACTAGCTTTCAGTAGAAACCTTGCCGGAGCTAGCAGCCAAAGCATGGACAGACACCTCCTTCAGTTATCTAGAATACTTCACAATATTGTTCCTTGGTTCAACTGGCAAGTCTAGTGAAAGAGCAAGAAAGGAAGTGTAATCATGGATCCCATTTTATCACCTTGCCTTAGAAGTTAAAGGGTTAATTAGGCAACATTCTCCTGCAAAAACAATAAAAAGTATCTCCTTTATTTCAAATAGAAAATATATGGACATTACCTCTGAAAGGAAGAGTGATACACTTCTAAAATTAATAAGTGTGAGATCAGAAATATCACTGTTCATATTGTTGTTTCTCCTATGGTGCTGCAAAGGGTTAGTGAGAAGGTTGATGGGGAAAGGATAGGGGGTTTTCAGAGGGGAAACCAAGAAATGGGATAACATTTGAAATGCAAATAAAGAAAATATTTAATAAAAAAAGAAATATCACTGTTATTTTCATAAAACCATCTATATCAGCATTCAAATGGAGAGTATAAAACAGGCAGTTGAATTGTATCTGGTGTTCAGGATAACAGTGATGGCAGATATATAGCAATAGGAGCTGTTCAACAATATGTATTTAAGTAATGATATAAATAAGAATATCTAAATAAAGGAAAACAAGTGTAAGGGTTCCTGAAGTCTACAGCATGGAATTTCATGAAGAAAAGGAGCAAAGGAAAGAAAGTTCTTCTATTGTGAAGAACTGAGCAAAAGGGATTTTGTTTTGTTTTCATTTATCTGTTCACAACAAATATGCTGGCTTGCTTAATTTAATTTCAACTAAACATGAGAATATTTTTAATATAGTCTAGGAATGTTTTCCAAAACACCCTAGCTGATTTTAATTTTTCTTCTACTGTTTCATAATTTAAGGCCAAGGAAATATGAGTCTTACTATTAAGCATTATAAAATGTTGTCATGTTGAAATTATCAAAAAAGTATTACACTCAGTTTAATATTGTGTCCAACTATAAGTAAAAGTCTTCACCCACTAAAAGTCAATTTTCAATTTATTAAAATTATACATTCTTTTTGAGGCATTGTCCAAAATAATGCCTTTTTTTCTTGTGCATATTCAAGACACATCCATTTTTCTCAGAAATGTTTAGTCTAACCAAATACTGTATGACTGTCTCTTTTGATAACCATACTCTGGGAAACTTCTTTTGGTTGATGTATTTGAGGATTCTCATTACAAATATTTGAAGACATAGATTAACTTCCAGAGAATGGTACTGTAACAAATACAGATAACTAAAATCTTTGTAAGTATAAATAAAGTACTTTAACATAACAAAGGTAAGAATCAAAACATTGTAAAGATGAGCTACCCCACAGAGATTTTCCTGGGCTTCTACTGAGGGGCAGAGAATTTTTTTTTTTATGTTAACACATACATGAGCTACCACATATTACCCTTATTAATATAAATTTCCAAAATATTAGTATATGTTACATTTTCTCCTCTATATATGATAAGAATTCAGAATAAAACTTTGTTGATAATATTTTCCTCATTATGAAGCCAGGTTAATTGAGTATCTGGAAACATTTTGTGATTCTATTATATATTCATATGTTTTTGAGGTCACATTTACAAATAGCAGAGAATAAGTCAAGAAGATTGAAAAATTATAATTATATAGTTATTGTCCACAGACAATATAAATATTTGTATCTTTTTAAAAGAGATTAATTTTTGCTTTTTGCTATATTAGTTCAAATAAACATATATTTCCCTTATTGTTCCACATGCACGTTCTCTTCTCCACTAGATTATAAGCTCTACCTAGGAAACACTTTTATACTGTTTGCTTTCACCTCCCTTGTACTCTATATCTAATCTTAATTTATGTCCATTTCATGCTTTCTACTAAGCTATTGCTATAAATGACATTTACCATTTGTCCCTAGCTATGGGTTTTCTTATCACTCAAGTACAAATTTCTCCTTCCACTAGACTATTTAATCAAGACTTCTCTGACCATCAATTTCTTTGCCCTCTAAACCAAGACTCTGGGCTCTTCAGGACTTAGGTAATTAAAACAACACCAGTGCCAAATATATCTCCCTAGTGCTACTCACCCTGCTGAGTTGTATTTTAATTACTTTATCTTAAATTCCCAGCCCAATGCAGAGACATTTAGACAGTGTTTTGTCTAGGAAAGTTTCTAGATCTCCTTCAGTGGTATAGTCAATAGTAAATAACATGATTATTTTATGTAAATGACTGTGAACTGTAACATTTGATATAGAAAGAAATGATGATATACAATTGCTGTTTTGTAGATGCTAATAAGGTTATTGTAAAATTTGAAACAGCAAAAGTCAAATTATAATTGAAAATGTGATATGCTAGGTAAACAAAAATAGATGTATTTAATAGGACTAGTGAAATATGTACATGGTTTGTTATATATTTTAATAAGGGAAGAATGGATGACTTTGAAAAATGAAAGGAATTTTTTTCCCTTTTAGTGAAACGGTTCTTTTGATATGCCCTGAGACACCTCTGTTTCATCTACTAAACCTAAACCGATGAGAACTGTGTTTGAAAACATAACTGAATTCATGATTTTTGAAAATGGAAGATGGCCTGAGGGATATTACAGAGTGTTAATAGATACACTTTCTTCACTTATTATGAAATAAAAATCTTCTTGATATAAAACATCAATCACAGAACCTTCGGGCTGGAAGAGTTCCCTTGAGACAATGGAGCCCATCAGCCTATTTCTCAAGAGAACTTCTATGCAAGTTGTGCCTGACTAAAGAATATTTGGATCATCAGATCCATTAAAGAGCCATGTTTCCGATATATGTCATTAAATTAGAATTTATGAGGGTTGAGGTTTTAGAACTGATGCATTTAAGGCTCCAGTGTGTGTGGTCCTTAGACTGTCTTGACTTGTTTTTGGAATGCTTACTGTTTTATAAATTACCACAGTTATGAAGTTGCATTTGAGATTATGCTCTCATAAAATATATTTTAAAGAAGGAAATCATCTTTTTTCCACTTAATAGTTTGATTTTTGGTAAATTTTACATTATTACACCTTAATTTCGATACCTTTAAATCAACATATGCTACATTTTGGCTCTTTTCTGTCCTTAAAAGCATATGCCAATAGTTTGGTGTCATGTGAAGGTAGGGGAAACTCTTAATTGGTAGCATCTATTATAGGTCCCTTATAAATATTATACATGTATATGATGAAATATGATCCTATCTAGGCCCATTTCCTATCTCCAACTCTCTTCTAGTGCCTACCCCAACCTCTCTCTCAATATCATGTTTTGTTCTATTTTTCAAAAAATAACCCACTAAGTCCAACTAACATTTCCTCTATATTCAAAGGTATAGAGGATCCACAAGATCAGGATTAATTACTGAAGTCACACTCTCAAAGTAAAAACCCACAGTTATTCTCCATGTAGCAATCAACTTCCCATAGCGCCTTAATAAGGTCTAAAATTTTGAGTGTTATTCCTTGTCTATGATAAAATGTTGACTTGTTTGGTCTTATACAGGTCTTATGTAGGTAAAGACTGCCACATCCACTCCAGTAGTGAGTGACCCACATGACAGGCCCAAAAGCCTGGACACAGTGCTGTGGTGAAAAGTTCATGGAAACTTAGTCTCCTAGAACTGTGGTGTCCTGTAATAACGAATGCTCCAAATCTGTCCTTGATTAGTTGGTAAATGGTTCTGTGTTCTTTCCCTCAATATTGCTTTATTATAAGTGACTCTAAGGATTGATTTTGACATATACCTAAGGTAGATTCTTCACCAGTCCTAGACAGTCCTTGCAAGGACCCTGGGCATGGATAGCTGAGTCACTACCCTATACAGGAATTTTCAATGACCTACGAAGAAGGAAGGTTGTGGTCTAAGAAGGAAATAGAGTAAATACTTAGAACTATAAATAGCTGAGTTGTACCCATACACAGGAATTTACATTGGCCTAGGGGAATGTGGACTATACAACAGACTAGAATTGGAACTATGGCAAGGGCACAAAGCCCTTGCCTCTGACTTCTAAAAATAAGCCGACCTTAGGTGGGGCTGCTTTTGATCCCAGCTGTTAACAATGATTTTTATCCCAGTTAGTTCCTGGTAGCCTTTTGTATGCATCCCTCTGTTTAGTGTAAACGTCACTTATAAGACTGGTGCTCGCTTTGAGAAAAATTACGTTCAGAAACACACTCCCTTGTGTCCATGTCTGTTGGTCACCCTCCACGCCAACTCCTTGTTTGCCTGTAATCGGAACCCCAGGTTTCTTTGGCAAATTGAGAGAGGCCAACTGGGGCTGGTCTAGGGCAAAAGACAAGGACTGTTTGCTTAGGAGTGTCTTAGTTAGGGTTTGATGCAGAGGCGATAGATGGATGCTGCTTACTGGCTGGCTTCCCATGGCTTGCTCAGCCTACTTTCTTATATAATCCAGAACTACCAGCCAATGGAAAGTACTACCCACAATAGTCTGAAACCCCCCCCCCCCATTGATAACTAATTGAGAAAATAAATGTCTTAGAGGTGGATCTCACGGAGGCATTTCCTCAATTGAGACTCTTTTCTTTCTGATGACACTTGCTTGTTTTAGGTTGAGAAAAAAAAAATCAGCTAATAGACCAAGACATGTACAGAAGAAAGCATTTCACATTCCTCTACTGAGCTCTCCACCTGAAGCTCTTATATTCATTCTTCCTCCTCTTATGGTGTGTTTTCTGAGCTTTGGTTGTATGTGAATGTGGGGCAGGAGGTAGGGTAGGATGAGTGGTGACACAGGTATCCTGCTTATGGATGAGCATTCACAGTCTCTTTTTCTTAGCATTTTGACCATTTGTAAGCATCTGCTTTGACTGTTGCAATAGAAAGCAATACTTTTTTTCAAGATTAAAAACAGATAAAAATGTAGAAACAAATATACACTATAATAATTTATCTGAAGTTTGATCTGTTTGCATTGGTATGTAATTTTACTACTCATATACTTGGAACTTAGTATGAATGGTTATTTACAGCATGTAGTTATAAGTAGAATTATGGGATCAAATGATATGCTTCTTTCTTATTTATAATTTATCAATATCCCATCCAAAGTTGTAACCATGTAAATCCTATCGGCAATGTTTATATTTGCTTTGCATCAAGTCCTGAACATTCTTTTGTGTATTTATTAAAAATTTAAAGTATACATCTATATCTATATGTATATCTATATGTATATCTGTTTATTTCTTAATTTTTATTTTTCTTGGAAAATGATAGTGATCATTTTATTAAAAATAATGTATATATATATATATATATATATATATATATATATATATATATACATACAATAGTATCATGAATTAAATACCCATACCAATAAATATATGACAGTTAAATTCCATGGCTATCAGAATTATAATGGATTATAGATTTATCTATTTGCAAAAGGGAAGTCTTTTCCAAGGCTAGAACAGGAGACAGTATCTGAGTTAATAAGAAATATGAACCTAAGCAAATACAGTTTGATTACAGATATGACATGTCAAGATATTCATAACCTTTAACTTCTAGTAAAACAACCAGTCAACAGCCATCCTTTATGCTTTCCCAAAAGACTTCTGATTTGTCTGGAAATGTTAGAATTCATTGTAAAATCAGTATTGGGCTTTACTTGTCACATATAATCCAAGTTTGAGATGTTCCCTCATGTGCTCATTACATTTATCTGCAAGTGCTCACTGGATCTTTTTATTAAAGTCTGCACAATGTTTCAAAGACAAGCAAAACTAGCGGAAACAAGAAAGTCGAGCACATCAAATGTTCTGTAGTTCAATGAAGTTTAAGAAAACTTTATTTCTCTGGATGGTCCATCCTTTTGTCTTAGCTGCAAACTTTGTCTCTGTAACTCCTTTCATGGGTATTTTGTTTCCTATTCAAAGGAGGAATGAAGTATCCACACGCTGGTCTTCCTTCTTGATTTTCTTGAGTTTTGCAAATTGTATCTTGGGTATTCTAAGTTTCTGGGCTAATATCCACTTATCAGTGAGTGCATATCAAATGACTTCTTTTGTGATTGGGTTACCTCACTAAGTGACCATAGGTGTGTGGATTTATTTCTGGGTCTTCAATTCTATTCCATTGATCTACCTGTCTGTCACTGTATCAGTACCATGCAGTTTTTATCACAATTGCTCTGTAGTACCTCTCAATATCAGGCATGGTGATTCCCCCAGAGATTCTTTTATTGTTGAGAATAATTTTTGCTAGCCTAGGTTTTTTTTTTATTCCAAATGAATTTGCAAATTGCCCTTTCTATCTCAGTGAAGAATTGAGTTGGAATTTTGATGGGGATTGCATTGAATCTGTAAATTGCTTTAGGCACGATAGCCATTTTGACTACATTAATCCTGCCAATCCATGAGCATGGGAGATCTTTCCATCTTCTGAGATCTTCTATTTCTTTCTTCAGAGACTTGAAGTTCTTGTCATACAGATATTCCACTTCCTTAGTTAGAGTTACACCAAGGTATTTTATATTATTTGAGACTATTGTGAAGGGTGTTGTTTCCCTAATTTTTTCTCAGCCCTTTTATTCTTTGTGTAGAAAAAGGCCATTGATTTGTTTGAGCTAATTTGAATTCCAGCTACTGCACTGAAGCTGTTTATCAGGTTTAGGAGTTCTTTGGTGGAATTTTTGGGGTCCCTTATATATATTATCATATCATCTGCAAACAGTGATATTTTAACTTCTTCCTTTCCAATTTGTATCCCCTTGATCTCCTTTTGTTGTCAAATTGCTCCAGCTAGGATTTCAGGTACTATATTGAATAGGTAGGGAGAAAGTGGGCAGCCTTGTCTAGTCCCTGATTTTAGTGGGATTGCTTCGAATTTCTCTCCATTTACTTTGATGTTGGCTACTGGTTTGCTGTAGATTGCTTTTATTATGTTTAGGTATGGGCCTTGAATTCCTGATCTTTCCAAGACTTGATCCAACCCATAATAAATCACCAAACTCAGACTCTATTGCATAGGACAACAAGAGTTTGCTGAAGGGACCCTGATATAGCTATAGCTTATGAGGCTATGCCAGTGCCTGGCAAATACAGAAGTGGATGCTCACAGCCATCTATAGGATGGAAAACAGGGCGGCCAATGGAGAAGCTAGAGAAATTACCACAGGAGCTGAAGGAGTCTGCAACCCTATAAGAGGATCAACAATATGAACTAACCAGAAGCCTAGAGCTCATGTCTCTATCTGCATATGTAGCAGAAGATGACCTAGTCGGCCATCATGGGGAAGAGAGACCCCTTGGTATTGCAAACTTTATATACCCCAATAAATGGGAATGCCAGGGCCAAGAAGTGGGAATGGGTGGGCAGGGGAGCCGGCCGGGGGGAAGGGAGAGGGAAATTTCAGCATAGCATTTGAAATGTAATTTAAGAAAATATCTTTTTCAATATTTTTATTAGATATTTTCTTAATTTACATTTCAAATGCTATCCCAAAAGTTCTGTCCCCCCTCCCCCACCCCGTTCTGCTGCCCACCCACTCCCACTTCTTGGTCCTGGTGTTCCCTTGTATTGGGGTATATAAAGATTGCAATACCAAGGGACCTCTTCTCCCCATGATGGCCGACTAGGCCATCTTCTGCTACATATGCAGCTGGAGACATGAGCTCTGGGGTTTCTGGTTAGTTCATATTGTTGTTCCTCTTCTAGGGTTGCAGACCCCTTCAGCTCCTGGGGTTCTATCTCTAGCTTCTCCATTGTGGGCCCTGTGTTCCATCATATAGATGACTGTGAGCATCCAATTCTGTAAGAGACAGCTTTATCAGGGTCCCTTAAGTAGATACTTGCTGTCCTATGCAATAGTGTCTGGGTTTAGTGATTGATTATGGGATGGATCCCCCCTGGTGGGGTAGTCTCTGTATGGTCCATCCTTTCATCTTAGCTCTAAACGTTGTCTCTGTAACTCCTTTCATGGGTATTTTGTTTCCTATTCAAAGAAGGAATGAAGTATCCAAGCGCTTGTCTTCCATCTTGATTTTCTTGTGTTTTGCAAATTGTATCTTGGGTATTCTAAGCTTCTGGGCTATCTATTAAAAAAATTGAAAAAAAAAAAGAAACCTTTATTTCTTTTAGGAAAATCTTAAGATTTTGTAAATATGGTTTAATGTAGATATGTCAAAGTTACAAAATTCCCCAAGATAATATTTGGGTAGTTTTCTCAGTAAAATTTCTGATAAGCAGTGATTCAATTTTGCTAAAATGCATTGTGTACTTTAGGCTGTGCCTTGTTGAAGTATCAAAGCAACAAAGATAAGGGTAAAAATGTCTTATTTCTTTCATCTCAGGAGAGGCTGTTTTCTGTGGAATGACAGGAGCATTTGGCAAAGCAGTGACCAGCAAACTCCATAAAGATCCAGACAGTAAATATGTTTGCTTTTGTGTGTAATTAGATTCCTCTCACAAGTATGATCACTGTCAATATAACACAAAAGTCTGCTGAAAATGATAAACATCGATATCATTCAGTAAAATAATATTTATCCAAACAGATGGCAGGCAAGATACAACCCATGGTCCTTAGTGTGCTAAGTGTTGCTCTACAATATAACAGGGCAATACATACAAATTCAGAATGCCTAGGTTTAAAAGCAGACAGAATACAATTAAAACAATTAGCATTAAAAAATTAATGATTTGGCTTAAGTATCATTAATAGGAGTAAAATATTTTGGTAAATCTATAATTCTCATTCTTGAACATTGACTTAAACTCTCAAAAAAGCATGGTGCTTAAAATTTTTATTATCATTTATAATTCTCAAAGAAAAGAAAGCAAGCTCTAATATTCTGGGTCAAAGAATGGCAGCAATATGAATACATAGTGTCTGTTACCAATTGTTCATAATAAAAAGGTGCAAAGATTAAGAGGGCACCAGTTAAAAAAAAAGGAAAGAAAATGACCAAGGCTAATTAAATTTTAAATAAAAGTAAAAATTATGCAGAGTCTTGTTATGTCATGGCAATGTATTCTATTAAATTTAGAAGAAAGTTCCAATGCATAAATGGCTCATATTTTATAATAGGCTTTATGTAGAGAGATAAACCACAATCACTATATTGTTGTTGTTGGGGAAAAATCGCATTTTAAAGCACTAAAGAATGATACTCAAGAAGAAGGAAGGTCAAAATGTGGACACGTCACCCCTTCCTAGATTTAAGAACAAAGCACACATTGAAAGAGTTAAAGGGAGCATTTGTGCAGCTCAATCCAAAGGATGGACCCAACAACTGCAGCTGCCAGGGATCCATCCCATAATCAGTCACCAAACATAGACACTATAGCATATGCCAGCAAGATGGTGCTGAAAGGGCCCGGATATAGAGGTCTCAGGGGAAAATATACCAATGCCTGGCAAACATGGAGGTGGAAGCTCACGGTCAGCTACTAGATGGAACACAGGGTTCCCAAGGAAGAAGGAGCTAGAGNTAGCTGCATATATAGAAGAGGATGGCCTAGTTGGCCATCAGTGGGAAGAGAGGCCCCTTGGTTATGCAGACTTTATATGCCCCAATACAGGGGAACGCAGGGGCCAAGGGGTGGGAGTGGGTGGGTAGGGGAGCAGGGCCGGGAGGGGGGAGGATATAGGGAACTAGCTGGATAACACTTGAAATGTAAATGAAGAAAACATCTAATAAAAGTAGAAAAAAAAAAAAAAAGCACTAAAGAAGACCTCAAAAGGATGCATTGTTCAGGTTTGTATATGCAGTGAGGATTAGTTAGTGTAATAGATAACTAGGTATCCTGGACTTATTGTGTGCCAGAAATTTTCAATGTAATATCTCTAATTCTCATGTATTTTAAATCAGAATTGTCCTACTTACTACCTTTGTGAACCAGGATCATAAACTTAATCTCTCCTGAGGCTTTGTTCCTAAAGGGTTTCTCTGAAGTCACACATTCCAGAGAAATTTGGTTATTGGGAAGATATCACGAACTTTTTTTTTCCAGGTTTTATTAGATATTTTCTTCATTTACATCTAAAATGTTATACCAAAAGTCCCCTAAATCCCCCCCCCTCCCCCACCCTGCTCCCCTACCCACCCATTCCTACACCTTGGCCCCTCTGCTCCCCTGTACTGGGGCATATAAAGTTTGCATGACCAAGGGGCCTCTCTTCCCAATGATGGCCAACTAGGCCATCTTCTGCTATATATACAGCTAGAGACATGAGCTCTGGGGGTACTAGTTAGTTCATATTGTTCTTCCACCCATAGGGTTAGAGACCCGCTCAGCTCCATGGACACTCTCTCTAGCTACTCCCTTGGGAACCCTGTGTTCCATCCAATAGTTGACTGTGAACATCAACCTCTGTGTTTGCAAGGCACTGGCATAGCCTCACATGAGACAGATATCTCAGGGCCCTTTCAGCAATATCACACTGGCATATACAATAGTGTCTGTATTAGGTGGCTGATTATGGGATGGATCCCTGGCCGCTGCAGTCACTGGTTGTTCCATCCCTTTTTTCCATCACCACACTTGATCTCTGCAACTCCTTCAATGTGTGCTTTGTTCCTAATTCTAGCAAGAGGTGAAGTGTCCACACTTTGATCTCCATTCTTCCTGAGCTTCATGTGTTTAGCATATTGTACCTTGGGTAATCTAGGTCTTTGGGCTAATATCCACTTATCAGTGAGTATATGTTATGTGAGTTCTTTTGTGATTGGGTTACCTCACTCAGGATGATGCCCTCCAGA
The DNA here is from genome assembly GCA_902729485.2 of Mus minutoides. Taxonomy (NCBI): domain Eukaryota; kingdom Metazoa; phylum Chordata; class Mammalia; order Rodentia; family Muridae; genus Mus; species Mus minutoides. The sequence continues at coordinate 1,276,400 of LR749502.1, forward strand.
TCCATCCATTTGCCTAGGAATTTCATGAATTCATTGTTTTTAATAGCTGAGTAGTACTCCATTGTGTAAATGTACCATAATTTCTGTATCCATTCCTCTGTGGAGGGACACCTGGTTTCTTTCCAGCTTCTGGCTATTATAAATAAGCCTGCTATGTAGATAGTGGAGCACATGTCCTTATTACCAATTAGAACATCTTCTGGATATATGCCCAGGAGAGGTATTGCAGGATCCTGTGTTAGTACTATGTCCAATTTTCTGAGGAACCACCAGACTGATTTCCAGAGTGGCTGTACAAGCTTGCAGTCCCACCAACAATGGAGTAGTGTTCATCTTTCTCCACATCCACGCCAACATCCGCTGTCACCTGAATTTTTGATCTTAGCCATTCTGACTGGTGTGAGGTGGAATGTCAGTGTTGTTTTGATTTGCATTTCCCTGATGATTAAGGATGTTGAACATTTTTTCAGTTGTTTCTCGGCCATTCTGTATTCCTCAGTTGAGAATTCTTTGTTTAGCTCAGTGCCTCATTTTCTTTTCTTTTCTTTTTTTATTAGGTATTTTCTTCATTTACATTTCTCATGTTATCCCTAAAGTCCCCTAACCCCTCCTCCATCCCCTGTCCTGCTCCCCTACCCACCTACTCCCACATATTGGCAATCGTGTTCCCCTGTACTGGGGCATATAAAGTTTGCATGACCAAGGGGCCTCTCTTCCAAATGATGGCCAACTAGGCCATCTTCTTCTATATCTGCAGCTAGAGACATGAGCTCTGGGGGTACTAGTTAGTTCATTTTATTCTTCAACCTATAGGTTTGAAGACCCCTTCAGCTCCTTGGGTACTTTCTCTAGCTCCTTCCTTGGGAACCCTGTGTTCCATCTAATAGCTGACTGTGAGCATCCACTTCTGTGTTTACCAGGCACTGGTATAGCCTCCTACAAGATAGCTATATCAGTGCCCTTTCAGCACTCTCTTTCTGGTGCATGTAGTAGTGTCTATGTTTGGTGGCCGATTATGGGGTGGATCCCTGGCTGCAGCAGTCACTGCTTGGTCCATCCATTTGATTCACCTCCACACTTGATCTCTGTAACTCCTTCAATGTGTGCTTTGTTCTTAATTCTAGGAAGGGGCAAAGTGTCCACATTCTGATCTTCATTCTTCTTGAGTTTCATGTGTTTAATAAAATGTATCTTGGATAGTCGAGGTTTCTGGGCTAATATCCACTTATCAGTGAGTACATGTTATGTGAGTTCTTTTGTGATTGTGTTACCTCACTCAGGATGATACCCTCCAGTTCCATCCATTTGCCTAGGAATTTCATATATTCATTGTTTTTAATAGCTGAGTAGTACTCCATTGTGGAAATGTACCATTTTTTTTGTATCAATTCCTCTGTTGAGGGATATCTGGGGCTCTTTCCAGCTTCTGGCTATTATGAATAAGGCTGCTATGAACATAGTGGAACATGTGTCCTTACTGGGGTTATTTGATTTTCTAGTGTCCACCTTCTTGAGTTCTTTGTATATATTGGATATTAGTCCCCTATCTGATTTAGGATTCATAAAGATCCTTTCCCAATCCGATGGTGGTCTTTTTGTCTTATTGACAATATCTTTTGCCTTACAGAAGCTTTGCAACTTTAGGAGGTCCCATTTGTCAATTCTTGATCTTACAGCAAAGCCATTGCTGGTCTATTCAAGAATTTTTCCCCAGTGTCCATGTCTTCGAGGCTTTTTCCCACTTTCTCCTCTATAAGTTTCAGTATCTCTGGTTTTATTTGGAGTTCCTTAAACCATTTCGACTTTACCTTAGTACAAGGCGATAAGAATAGATCAATTCCCATTCTTCTACATGATAACCGCCAGTTGTGCCAGCACCATTTCTTGAAAAGGCTGTCTTTTTTCCACTGGATGGTTTTAGCTACCTTGTCAAAGATCAGGTGACCATAAGTGTGTGGATTCATTTCTGGGTCTTCAATCCTATTCCATTGATCTACCTGTCTGTTGCTGTACCAGTACCATGCAGTTTTTATTATGATTGCTGCGTAGTACAGCTTGAGGTTAGGCATGGTGATTCCACCAGAGGTTCTTTTTTTGTTGAGAAGATTTTTTGCTAGCCTAGGATTTTGTTATTCCAGATGAACTCCCAACTTACACTTTCTAACTCTGTAAAGAATTGAGTTGGAATTTTTATGGGGATTGCATTGAATCTGTAGATTGCTTTAGGCAATACAGCCGTTTTTAATATATTGATTCTGCCAATTCAAGAGCATGGGAGATCTTTCCATCTTCTGAGATCTCCTTTAATTTTTTTCTTCAGAGGGGCTGGTGAGATGGCTCAGCGGGTAAGAGCACCCGACTGCTCTTCCGAAGGTGATAAGTTCAAATCCCAGCATCCACATGGTGGCTCACAACCATCCGTAACGAGATCTGGCGCCCTCTTCTGGGGTGTCTGAAGACAGCTACAGTGTACTTACATATAATAAAATAAACATAAATCTTTAAAAAAAATTTTTTTTTCTTCAGAGATTTGAAGTTCTTATCTTATAGATCTTTCACTTCCTTAGTTAGAGTCACACCAAGATATTTTATATTGTTTGTGACTATTGTGAAGGGTATTGTTTCCCTAATTTCTGTCTCAGTACATTTATCCTTTGTATAGAGAAAGGCCAATTTTTTGTTAGAGTTAATTTTACATTCAGCTACTTCACTGAATCTGTTTATCAGGTTTAGGAGTTCTCTGGTGGAGTTTTTAGGGTCACTTATATATACTATCATATCATCTGCAAATAGTGATATTTTGACTTCTTCCTTTCCAATTTGTATTCCATTGACCTCCTTTTGTTGTGGAATTGCTCTGGCAGGACTTCAAGTACTATATTGAATAGGTAGGAAAAAAGTGGGCAGCCTTGTCTAGTCCCTGATTTTAGTAGGATTGCTTCCAGCTTCTCTCCATTTACTTTGTTGTTGGCTACTGGTTTCCTGTAGATTGCTTTTATTATGTTTAGGTATGGGCCTCAAATTCCTCCTCTTTCCAAGTCTTTTTTTTATCAGGAATGAGTGTTGGATTTTGTCAAATGCTTTCTCAGCATCTAAAGAGATGATCATGTGGTTTTTATCTTTGAGTTTGTTTATATAGTGGATTATGTTGTTGGATTTCCATATATTAAACCATCCCTGCATCCCTGGGATGAAGCCTACTTGGTCATGTTGGATGATCGTTGTGATGTGTTCTTGGATTCGGTTAGGGAGAAATTTATTGAGTATTTTTGCATTGATATTCACAAGGAAAATTGGTCTGAAGTTCTTTATCTTTGTTTTGTCTTTATGTGGTTTAGGTATCAGAATAATTGTGGTTTCATAGAATGAATTGGGTAGTGTACCTTCACTTTCTATTTTGTTGAATGGTTTGAGAAGAATTGGATTTAGGTCTTTTTTGAAGGTCTGATAGAACTCTGTGGTAAACCCATCTGGTCCTGTTTTTTTTTTTTTTTTTTTTTTTTTTTTTTTTTTTTTTTTTTTTTTTTTTTTTTTTTTTTTTTTTTTTTTTTTTTTTTTGGTTGGGTGACTATTAATGCGGGAGACTATTGGTGACTGCTTCTATTTCTTTCGGAGATATAGGATTGTTTATTTCATTCATCTGATCCTGGTTTAACTTTGGTACTTGGTATCTGTCTAGAAATATGTCCATTTCATCCAGAGTTTCCAATTTTTTTTGAATGTAGCCTTTTGTAGAAGGATCTGATGGTGTTTTGAATTACCTCAGGATCTGTTGTTATGTCTCCTGCAAACTTCTATTTAAAAAAAAAAAAACTATTTTCTATGTTTATGCATGTTTTACTGTATGTATATACATTTAGCATAGGCTGCATCTCTTAGAACTCACACTATAGCATGTTGAAAGCCATCAATAGGCTCTAGGAAATGTACTGTGATTCTTCCTAAGGGTGACAAGTACATTGTTTTTTTTTGGGGGGGGGGGCTGGGGATCTTCTTTTCTTTTTATTAGATATTTTCTTTGTTTACATTTCAAATACTATCCCGAAAGTTCCCTATAGCCGCCCCTGCCCTGATCCCCAACCTGCCCACTCCCACTTCTTGGCCCTGGCATTCCCCTGTACTGGGGCATATAAAGTTTATAAGACCAAGGGGCCTCGTGTTTCAATGATGGCCGACTAGGCCATCTTCTGCTACATATGCATCTAGAGACACGACTTCTGGGGGTACTGGTTAGTTCATATTGTTGTTCCACCTAAAGGTAGACCCCTTCAGCTCCTTGGGTAATTTCTCTAGCTCCTCCATTGGGGCCCTGTGTTCCATCCTATAGATGACTATGAGCATTCCCTTCTGTATTTGCCAGGCATTGGCATATACTCACTCAATATAGTTATATAAGGGTCCTTTAAGAAAAATCTTGCTGGTATATGCAATAGTGTCTGGGTTTGGTGTCTGATTATGGGATGGATCCCCAGGAGCGGTAGTCTATGGATGGTCCATCCTTTGTCTTAGCTCCAATCTTTGTCTCTGTAACACCTTTCATGGGTGTTTTGTTCTCTATTCTAAGATGGAATGAAGTATCTATACATTGGTCTTCATTCTTATTGATTTTCTTGTGTTTTGCAAATTGTATCTTGGGTACTCTGTTTGTTCCAACTGGTAATAAGAACACATGCTCTACTATGTTCATAGCAGCCTTATTTATATTAGCCAGAAGCTGGAAAGAACCCAGATGTCCCTCAACAGAGGAATGGATACAGAAAATGTGGTACATTTACACAATGGAGTACTACTCAGATAATAAAACAAAGAATTTATGAAATTCTTGGGCAAATGGATATATCTGGGGGATATCATCATTAGTGAGGTAACCCAATTACAAAAGAAGTAACTTGATATGCACTCACCGATAAGTGGATATTAGCCCAGAAACTTAGAATACCAAAGATACAATTTACAAGTACTCTTAACTATTGAGTTTTGTCTCTAACCCTGTAACTTACTCTTGCAAGAATAGTTAGCAGTGATTTAGAAGCTGTGCTAGCCACCTAAAATTACAGTGTGTGGGGCCCTATGCCAAAGCTAGCAAACTTGTTGAAATGCTGAAGTCAGGGCAGCAGATATGTATTTGTATTTTAATTTCATTTGATTTAGAACTTCTATCAAAGGAGAGACAATTTTTGCCCAAGATTCCTAAGAGTGAGCATTGGGAGAAAGCCCAGAAGAAACATAGTAGTTTATCTTCTACATGATGTACCAAAAGATAGATAGATAATTAAATAAATAAATAAATAAATAAATAAATAAATAATCTAGTGTTCCTATAATATCATTTTGCCTTAATATTTTAAAACAAACAAGCAAACAAACAAACAAACAAACACAGAAACAAAATAAAACATCATTTGGGCTTAGGGAAGTAAAACAGTGAGTATAGCTGCAAATCAAGGGCTTCTCTTCTTCATTATTTCACCAGTTTTACCATTTATATTCAGCTACTTTTCAAGAATGAGAATATTGAAACCTTCTACAGTGTCATGCTTAATATTGGTTGTCAATTAAACCACAAGCCAAGTAAGAGATATCCTAGGAGATATATATACTTATGAAAAATAATTTGATCTAGTTATATGAAATAAAAAGGTGCACAATAAATATAGTCAGTTTTTTTCTGTGATGTTAGCAAGCCAGACAATATAAGTCTAATAGAATAGTTTTGCATTTTGACCCTTTTATTTCAATTTTCATTAGCAAGTTCATCTATCCTGTAGATGTTATGGCTGCTGACACCATTGCAACACCCTCTAGGTAATAGAAGAAACAAGTTTATTTGGGTTTCCAACAAAGACTGATGAACATTTTCTTGCCAGGAATCTTCCAAGCCAAGCCTCCAGTGTGAATGCTCAAATTCTGCTAAAGAAAATAGTCTCATGGACTAAGCAGCTACTAAGTTCCAAGCTTCTCCAGTGTATAACTATTGTTCAACTAGCCAAACTACGCAGATAACATTTTATAAGTCAGTCTAATAGATTTAATTCATATAAGTCACATAAACACACATGTATATCCAGTTCTGTTACCATAGAGAGCATTTGCTAATACTATATTTAGCATATAACTATTTGCCACATAGATATATGCTCTAGCTTTAGACCCCTGTTTTTCTTATTTTATGTCCTTTATTTATTTTTTCTAAGATATTAAGGGTCACCTATGCTCTGACTATGTTCCTGGTAATTTTGATTTGGAAAACAAATGAGATTCATTACATCATTTATTATGTTCTCTGTTATGTGAGTGACACTGCATTACGTATGATGATTAAAGTGAGTACAATATAGGTACAATTCTGTCCATCATGAATACTATTTAATGGGTGGTAAGAACAAGGACATAATTTGAGCATAAAAATGGCTTTAAAATCACATTCTGAAGACTATAATAAAGCAGGAATATTGAGGATTGGTATTCATTAGATGGGTGTGGTGGTGCACACCTTTAATCCCAGCACTCAGGAGGCAGAGGCAGGCATATTTCTGAGTTTGAGGCCAGCCTTGTCTATAAAGTGAGTTCTAGGACAGCCAGGGCTATCCAGAGAAACCCTGTCTTGAAAAAAAAAAAACAGAACAAAACAAAACAAAACAAAAAGTATAAGCTATAACATGATTTATGATTTCTTTTCTATATGCAGCCACTGCAATCAGAAATTCATGGCAGACAGAGATGGTTGCACCATGAATCTATAAAAAATTAGTCCATCCAAAGGAACAGTCAGGCACTGATTGAAAAAAGGATCAAGGAGTCCTTATACAATCCTGCTGAAGGCTTTGCTATTTATTAATAGAGTCAAATAGAGATGATTATTGCCTTTAGTTGTCTAGCCAACAACCACCAAACCTCTGATCACATAGATAACTCAAGGAAAACTCAGGGTCCAAAAGAATAAATAAATAAATAAATAAATAAATAAACATGAGAAATGGAATTTTAGAGATGAGTAATATTTTCAGTATTTCACTGAGTGACAGGAAGATACCCAAGGATGAGAGAATGTATTATAAACACATATGAAATTGTCAAAGACCAATAACAGAGCATTTACCTTTCTAATACACTACTACAGCAGTTTTACAAACATTGAGTTGAGTGTGTTCCAGAGAAAAGACAAAAAAATTGCTTGTGACAAATGAAGTAGAGGTATGGATGATAAGCAATATAAAAAAATAAAATGTTGAAAATATATCACATTTATAAAATGAGTAAATGGTCTTTTGAATATTACATTTCAACTATCAAGATGTTATTGGACAAACTATGTCACTGAGTGTAGAATTTGAGCATTCACATAAACCAAGTTAGCCCCAATCACTTTGACTTCCTGAAGCCTGCAGATAGAGTTGTAGAAATCTCAGCTCCTTCCCCAGGACCATGTCCACCTGCCTGCCACCAGGATGATAATGGTGTGTGTGTGTGAGTGTGTGAGTGTAGTCTATAATTTATAATATATAGTATAATATATATATATATATATATATATATATATATATATATATATATATAACACTAGAATACAAATATGAAAAACATATGTTTTTATTCTTTCTGGGATTGGATGGGCTCACTTAATATTGTCCTCAGAGTAGATGAAAGAGAAATAAAGAGAGACAAAATGAAGAAGATTAAAGAGGAAGATGGAGGAAAATGAGGGCTAAGGAGGACAGGAGGAGAGGCAAAATGCATAGGGAAAAGATCATTCTGATTTAGTGTCCAGGTTTCCGAACCATTTTCTGTGAGAATTCACATACACCTAACTGAAAGAAAGAAGATTAAATAGCTATACTAATGGATAGAAAATTCTCAGAACTATGATTACCAAACAATAAAAGCCCATTTGTAAGTGTGAACTATCATTATTTTTTGATTAGAGAATATATATCTAATCTTGTTTTCTACTGTATATATTGATGCCTTGAAAAGTTACTGCTACATAGAAGGCACTCTAAGGATGGATGGTATTTTTCAAGAAGTTTAATCAACAGTTACATATGCATTATTAACTCATAGGAAATTCTAGGCATAAGGAAAATTTTCAATCACCTGGTACACTGGATGAAATTGCCTAGACATTGTTAACAGCTAAGAAACATAGAAAATAGAGGACTGTGCCCTGTGGAACAAGGTGAGAAAACAGAAATTAGAAGAGAAGCAATTAAATGTGGTATCTATAAGATAAATGTGTTTCTAAAGAGAAATTGTACTCATAGATTAGTATATCCTTCAATAATAGTGATTATTGAAAAATATTTCAGCAGGTTGAACTATAGATATTCAAGACATAAAATACCTATCCATAGCTCTGAGATTTTGCCTTTCCATATATTTCCACTTTATACCTGTGCCTTCGCTTTCCTTATAAATTACATTTTACATTTGAATCTGCATGAAAATATTATTCCTCTGTCTGCAATGACATTCATATATTTCATAATGTCCCTGGTATCAGTTGCATCTTATAGTCAATCATGTCCACTGTATATCAATAGAGTAGGATGTCTCAAAAATAATTTTTCAAAATTAAAAATAAATGGCATTATTATTATTCATGCATATGATTACTCACCCTCAACAGACTGATTCAAACTGTAATTAAATGGACAAGAGCCAAGTTTATATACACTAACCTTTTCTTCTCACTTTCTCAGCACACTGGGCTTTGGGGAAAACATTCTTCAGTTTTAATAAGCTTCAGAAGAATCCAATTTACAACTCCAGTACATGTTCAGAAAGAGTATGTGAACAACTTATTTGAACTTGATAGAAGTTCCATCAAGAAGCTCTTAATAAACTCAACAAGATAGATAAACCCTTAGCCAGACTAACTAGAGGGCACAGGGACAGTATCCTAATTAAAAAAATCAGAAATGAAATGGGAGACATAACAACAGAAGAAATCCAAGGAATCATCAGATCCAACTACAAAAGGCTATACTCAACAAAACTGGAAAATCTGGACAAAAGGGAAACTTTTCTGGAAAGATACGATGTACCAAAGTTAAATCAGGATCAGATTAACAATCTAAACAGCCCCATACCCTCTAAAGATGCAATAATTAATAGTCTCCCAACAGAAAAAGCCCAGGACCAGATGGGCTTAGTGCAGAGTTCTATCAGACCTTCAACAAGGATCTAATTCCAACTCTCTTCAAACTATTTCACAAAATAGAAACAAAAGGTACTCTACCCAATTCATTCCATGAAGCGACCATTACTCTGATACCTAAGCCACAGAAAGATCCAACAAAGAAAGAGAATTTCACACCAATTTTCCTTATGAATATCAATGCAAAAATACTCAATAAAATTCTCACAAACTGAATCCAAGAACACAACAAAACAATCATCCATCATGCTCAAGTAGGTTTCATCTCTGGGATGCAGAGATGGTTTAATATACAGAAATCCACCATTGTAATTGACTATATAAACAAACTCAAAACCAAAAACCACATGATCATCTTGTTAGATGCTGAGAAAGTATTTGAAAAAATCCAACACCCATTCATGATAAAAGACTTGGAAAGATCACAAATTCAAGGCCCATAGGTAAATATATAATAAAAGCAATCTACATCAAACCAGTAGCCAACACCAAACTAAATTGAGAGAAACTTGAAGCAATCCCAATAAAATCAGGGACTAGACATGGCTGTCCACTTTCTCCCTACCTATTCATTACAGTACCTGAAATCCTAGCCAGATCAATTAGACAACAAAAGTAGATAAGGGAATACAAATTAGAAAGGAAGAAATAAAAATATCTCTATTTGGAGATGATGTGATAATATATGTAAGTGACCCTAAAAATTCTACTAGAAAACTCCTAAATCTGATAATTAGCATCAGTGTAGTAGCTGGATATCAAATTAACTCACACAAATCAGTGGCCTTTCTTTACACAAAGAAAAAACAGTCTGAGAAATTAGAGAAACAAAACCCTTCTCAATAATCACAAATAATATAAAATACCTTGGTGTTACTTTAACTAAAGAAGTGAAATTTCTATATGATAACAACTTCAAGTCTCTGAAGAAAGAATTTGAAGATCTCAGAAGATGGAACTATCCCCCATGCTCATGAATTGACAGGATTAATATAGTAAAAATGGCTATCCTGCCGAAAGCAATCTACAGATTCAATGCAAAATTCCAACTCAATTTACCAATTTAGAAAGGGCAATTTGCCAATTCATCTTGAATAACAACAACAACAACAACAACAAAAAATTAGGAAAGCAAAAACTTTTCAACAATAAAATAACCTCTGGCAGAATCACCATGCCTGACCTCAAGCTGTACTACAGAGCAATTGTGATAAAAACTGCATGGTACTGGTACAGAGACAGACAGGTAGGTCAATGGAAGAGAATTGAAGACCCAGAAATGAACCCACACACCTATGGTCAATTGATTTTTGACAAGGGAGCTAAAACCATACAGTGAAAAAAAAAAAACAAACAAACAAACAAACAAAAAAAACACAGCATTTTCAACAAATGGTGCTAGCACAAATGGCAATTATCATGTAGAAGAATGCGAATTGATACTTTCTTATCTCCTTGTACAAATCTCAAGTCAAAGTGTATCAAGGAACTCCACATAAAACCAGAGACACTGAAACTTAGAGAGGAGAAAGTGGGGAAAAACTCGAAGATTTGGGCACAGAGAAAATCTTCCTGAGCAGAACAGCAATGGCTTGTGTTATAAGATCGAGAATTGACAGATGTGACCTCATAAAATTGCAAAACTTCTGTAAGGCAAAGGACACGTTCAATAAGACAACATGACAACCAACAGATTGGGAAAGTATCTTTACCAATCCTAAATATAATAGGGGACTAAAATTCAACATAAATAAAGAACTCAAGAAGGTGGACTCCAGAAAATCAAATAACCCATTAAAAATGGGGTTCAGAGCTAAACAAATAATTCTCAACTGAGGAATACTGAATGGCTGAGAAGCACCTGAAAAAATGTTCAATATCCTTAATCATCAGGTAAATGTAAATCAAAACAACCTTAGATTCCACCTCACACCAGTCAGAATGGCTAATATCAAAAATTCAGGTTACAGCAGTTGCTGGAGAGGATGTGGAGAAAGAGGAATACTCCTCCATTGCTCGTGGGATTGCCAGCTGGTACAACCACTCTGGAAATCAGTTTAGTGGTTCCTCAGAAAAGTGGACATAGTACTACTGGAAGATCTAGCAATACCTCTCCTGGGCATATACCCTGAAGATGCTCCAACTTGTAATAAGGACACAACTCCACTATGTTCATAGCAGCCTTATTTATAATAGCCAGGAGCTGTAAAGAACCCAGATGTCCATCAACAGAAAAATTGATACAGAAAATGTGGCACATTTACAGAATGGAGTACTATCCTTCTATTAAAAAAATGAATTTATGAAATCCTTAGGCAAATGGATGGATTTGAACAATATCATCCTGAGTGAGTTAACCCAATCACAAAAGAACACACATGTTATTCACTTACTGATAAGTGGATATTAGGACAGAAACTTAGGATCCCCAAGGTGCAGAACATAGGAAAGTCAAGAAGAACGAAGACCAAAGTGTGGATACTTAGTTCCTTCTTAGAATGAGAACAAAATACCCATGAAAGGAATTCCAGAGACAAAGTTCAGCGCAGAGCATGAAGGAATGACCATCCAGAGACTGGACCACTTGGGGATCTATCCAATAAACAATCACCAAACCCAGACACTAGGCAAATGCCAAGAAGAACCTGTTGACAGGAGCCTGATATAGTTGTCTCCTATGAGTCTCTACCAGTGCCTGGCAAATACAGAAGTGGATGTTCACAGTCATCCATTGGACGAAGCACTAGGTCCCCAATGAAGGAGCCAGCGAAAATACCCAGGGAACTGAAGAGGTCTGAAATGCCATAAAAGGAGCATCAATATGAACTAACCAGAACCCTCAAAGCTCCTTAGAACTATACCACCAATCAAAGAAAACAAATGGTGGAACTTGTGGCTCTAGCTGTTTTTGTATCAGAGGATTGCCTAGTTGGTCATCAACGGGGGGAGAGGCCCTTGGTCCTGTGAAGGCTCTATGCTCGAGTATAGGGGAATGCCGGGACCAGGAATGGGAGTGGGTGGGTTGGTGAGGGGGTGAGGGGAAGGGATCGGGGATTTTCAGAAGGAAAATTAGGAAAGGGGATACCATTTAAAATGTAAATAAAGAAAATATCTAAAAAATAAAAAAAAGAAGCTCTCAAGAAGGATATTCACCAGTGACTTTTCAGTCTTAATGTAAGCAATACTTCCTTCTTTTGTGACAAAATTTTATCCCACAAATACCTTATTCTTTTATGGCTTCTCTTTATAACACCATTTTTCATCTACTACATTAGAATCATGTGTCTATATGGCCAGAAATAATGTCTTATTTATATTCATATTTTCTTCACTAAACACAGTAAATGATAGGCAGTAGGTTCTCAGTAAATGTTAATTTAATTATTAGCTTTAAAACCCTTATTATAACTAAGGACACAATGCAAGGGTATGAAATCATGTAATTATTCAGTGTCAATCTTAATTTATAATAATTTCTCATCATAAGTTAGGAAAGAAAAAATAGGCATGGTATCATTCACTCCTACATTATGAATAAAGGACATTTTCATTCAAGTGCTCTGTGTACTCATTTAAAAGGAGGAAACAAAAATAACGTTATAGCAATCTATTTTGAAAACATATAGTAAAATATCTATGCAATATTATAAGAAGGTATCATATAACAAATCTTCATTGATACATGAATACTGTTTGAGCATCATCATAGAGTTGTGGGGTTTTAAAATAACTTAGAGGACTTCAAAACAATTTCCAATTGATTTACATCTTTAAAATCCATTAAGAAAATGTAAATGATTTTTATCAGAAAAAAATCTAAGTCAATTTGACCAATTTACCTGAAATTATGAAAAACGCAACCCCATAATAATTGGTGTTAGGTTTAAAAGACAGTAGTTGAAGAAGGAAGAGCAATAAATCAATTGCTTAATACTTTTAATTTTCATATACACAGCAATGATTGTTCTGTTTTAACTATATTTTGTTCTTTGCATGTGTCTGGGAACATGTGTATTACAGTGTATGAGGGTTAGAAAACAACTCTTTGAAATCAATTCTATCCTTTAATTATGTGAGACCCAAGAATCAAACTGAATCCATCAGGCTTACTTGCAAGAACTTTTAACTGACTATTTACTGGCCATGTTCTAAAATATGATTTGGTAAATGAATTATATGAATGTGAAAGTTCTCTTTGTTAGTTCTCTGAGAATATTACATACTTTGATTATAGATCATATTCACCATCCTTTTTCAATTTCTCATAGATGTATCTCTATTCCTTACACACATACAACTTCTTGTTATATTTTTTTCATTAAATACATTAATTACAGTTTTTGCTGTACTTATAATCTTGAATATTTGGCCTCTTTTTGGAGTTTTTTAACCCACCAGAGATTACACTATCAAACATAATGTCATGTTCTTTTTCTGGCAACTATTAATATCTAATATATTGTTTTCTAGGGATGAGGCATCATGATCACCTGCTCTCTATATATTGGGGTTTTATCTGGCTTGACATCACACAGATTATATACATTTTGTATCAACTACTGTCAGCTCCTTTTTAAAAATATCTTGCTGTGTTCAGAAAACACTGTTCTCTTCAAGTTATTCATTGCCTCTTGTTCTTACAATTTTGGGACCATATCTTCTACAATGGTTCCTGAGTATTTGGATGCTAGGTATATCATTCTAATTAGAAATATTTCTACAGTTTCTGAATCTCTTTAATTGCAGTCTACTGAAGGCAGAAGCTGTGATCAGTGTTGAAAGATAAATCATTCTATGGGAGCAGTAATAATTTGTTATGAGTCAATTTAAAACTATGCCCATATAGAAGCACAGAGCTGATAGGTTCTTCCTTAAAGCCTAGGACCTCTATAGTCACAGGTTTTTGATGCTAATAATGATTCCAGCATGGCTTTCAACTTGTAGAACATACTTAAATCAGTAAGAAATCAGATGGTTATTCCCATGACATTTGTATCATTATTACATCAGATACATGGTCAAAACTGTAGCTCACAGGGTTCATTGCTGGTAACATTATGGTAACATTTCTCTTCCAATAACATGCATGTAAGTACTATGAAAGCTACCCAGTAGGGATGAAGTTTCTATACCAGGATCCTTCTGGCCTGAAGCATGTTGAAATGAGATAAAGAGTTGGACTCAGGTGTGGCTTTAAAGACTGGCGGTCTCCAGATATTCTAGCTCTCTAACTATGCTGAATGCTTTTTACTAGCTTCTAAAAGATCCTAAAATGTTCTTGCTCTTTCCCAGGGACTAAACCACCGACCAAAGAGTACAAATGGAGGAAACCATGGCTTCAGCTGCTGGTGTAGCAGAGGATGACCTTATCTGGAATGAATGGGAAGGGAAGAACTTGTTACTGTGGAGACTTGATGCCCCAATGTAGGGGAATGCTAGGATGGTGAGGGAGGAGTGGGTGAGTGGGTGGCTGAGCTCCTTCACAGAAGCAGGGGGGGCTAGGGGGTTGCAGATGGAAAAGTGGGAAGGGTGTTAACATTTGAAATGTAAATAAATAAAATAACCAATAAAAATGCATCCTTCCTCTTTTTGTCCTCAGCACTTATATATCTTCAGAATACATGACCCCATGGTAAAAAGTTCACACATGAATTGAAATCCTAAATCAAATAAGCTTACAACAGAGGATGTCTACATGCATATCCATTAGGAGTAACTATCTGGCTAAACATATTTCATATGTCACAGCTCTACAGGTTCATGGAGAGTTAAAAACCATAACTAAGTTATTAGTGAAATTTTGTATAGATAAACTCAGTCAATATTTTATCTTCTATCCTTCTACCCCTTTTTATGACCTTTGGTTAATGGTTTTACAACTTCTTGGAATACGCTCTGAATAGTATATGTCTACTTGCTATCTCAGAAGGAATTAACTAATAACACTAAAGACTTGCGGATTTCTCATTGCAGTTTTAACTATCAGAAAGGATTTAATTGCACTGTTATTAAAAGAGCTAAATAATCACTGTAATTTTAGGAATTATTATAGTATCATCATTAAAGATTAAGAAATCATCTACTTGTTTATATAACATCACCTCAAGACAGTACATCTTCATTGTTCTACAGAAATATTCTCAAAAGAGTGGCCTAATAGTAGTGTTAATATATTTTAATAATACCAGGAAAAGCATATTAATAGTAGAAATATTTTCTAAAATGAATTTCTCCTGGGCCTTGCCTGATGGAACTCCCTTGTAAATTTTAATCCAAGGCAAACTAATCTAAGGACGATCATCTGCTAGTTTTAGCTTCTCCTATGATAGCCCCTGACATTTCTAGATAAGTCAGTAATTGACTTCTCCATGTTCTATAACATAGGTTTGTGTTACCTTCTACAGTGATGTCTAACAGTTCTTAGAATGCTGGTTTTTAAATGCCTCAACCTCCCTTGTAGCTCCCCACTTGAAAAAGAAAGGATATAGAAGAGGTAGACCTGTTTAGAATGATTCTTTGAATCAACTCCCATCTTTGTGTCTGGAAACATTTCATAGGTTAGCAGCTATATACACTCACAAACATATCAGTAGTCTGGTTCGATAGAGTTGGAATAGCAAACATGAAATAGCAATGGTGGTACTACCTAGCAGAGATATCCAGGGCTCAGCCTCAGCAAGTGTCAGTAGGAGGAATGAGCAGAAATGCCAGGAAACATTTTTGTCTGTGCCTCAAGCCAAGCTCCTCCTCTCTTACTGTCTGTCAAATTCCTTTTATACTCCCACCAAAGTCACTGTCTGTCATGTCTTTTTAATACTCCCTTCAAGTATCATGTGTCCTCCCTCCATGGGTCTTGCCTCAGCATGTATGTAGGTCACAGCTGACATTACTGCCCATCAGCCTGAGTGCACATACCACCAGACGAATGGAAGGAAGGAAGGAAGGAAGGAAGGAAGGAAGGAAGGAAGGAAGGAAGGAAGGAAGGAAGGAAGGAAGGAAGGAAATCTGAAATGAAAACTTAAGGGTTCTTTGGAAAGTCAGTTGTGTTGGATGGTGTTTTGCTGGAGCAAACACTTGAAAGAGTGCATTTCTTCCTTCTAGTGCATTTCTCTCTATGGAGTCTTGACTAAAGGAGATCAGATAAGCAATGTAAGGTGGCCCAATACACATGAGTCATTAGCAAAGAATTTTTTATCACTTGTCCTTTCACTTGCTTGTTTTAGCAGAACATCCTTTCACTTTATGTCTGCTTAAGGAAATGTCCCTTTAGGAGTCTGCCTTAGGCTTTTACCTGTGTTCACTTCAGAAAAAAACACTCTTTCAATTGTTTGCTGGAAATCAGTCTGGTGGTTCATCAGAAAATTGGACATAGTAATACCTGAGGACCCATCAATACCACTCCTGAGCATATATCCAGAAGATTATCCAGTTCATAATAGCCAGAAGCTTGAAAGTACCCAGATCTCCCTCAATAGAGGAACGGATGTAGAAAATGTGTTACATTTACACAATGGAGTACTATGCAGGTATTCCAAACTATGAATTTATAAAAGTCTTAGGCAAATGGATGTATCTGGAGGATATCATCCTGAGTGAGTTAACCCAATCACAGAAAAACGCACATGATATGCACTCACTGATAAGTGTATATTAGCCCAGAAGCTCAGAATACCCAAGATACAATTTGCAAAACACATGAAACTCAAGAAGAAGAAAGACCAAAGTGTGGATACTTTGATCTTTTTTAGAATGGGGAACAAAATACCCATGCAAGGAGTTACAGAGATAAAGTGTGGAGCAGATACTGAAGGAAGGACCATCCAGAGACTACCCCACCTGGGGATCCATCCCATAAACAACCACCAAAAGCAGACACTATTGTGAATGACAACAAGATTTTGCTGACAGGAGCCTGATATTGCTGTCTCCTGAGAGGCTCTGCCAGTACCTGGCAAATACAGATGTGGATGCTCACAGTCATCCATTGGATGGAGCATAGGATTCCCAATGAAGGAGCTAGAGAAAGTATCCAAGGAGCTGAAGGGTTTTGCAGCCCCATAAGAGGAACAACAATGTGAACTAACCAGTACCTCCACAGCTCCTTGGGACTAACCCACTAACCAAAGAAAGCACAGGGTGTGTCTCCAGCTGCATACATAGCAGAGGTTGGTCTAGTCATTCAGCAATGGGTAAAGAGGCTCTTGGTCCTTTGAAGGTTCTATGCCCCAGTATAGGGGAATGCCAGGGCCAGGAAGCAGGAATGGGATGTCTGGTGAGCAGAGGGAAGTGAAAGGGGATGGCGATTTTCAGAGTGAAAATGAGGTTAGGGGATAATATTTGAAATGTAAATATAAGAAAATATCTAATAAAAAAAGAAGTATTGAGGATAAGATATATTCATCAACCATATCCACCTGTGAATCCTGAGAGTTATAAATACAACTGCACCAACAGGATATTCCCATTGGCACAATAGTGACATGAATGTTATAAGATCAACCAACTACCTTCTGGTTGAAAATAAAATCTACTCTATAATATAAAATTCATTATGTAGAAAAGTACCTGTGACTAGCTAGGCCATAGGCAATCCATCATTTATTACTCCAATTTGGATTAATGAATATAGGATTTAAAGGACTCCTAATTACTTATTGTTATATCCATAGATCATTATATTTCTAAACTCTCATCTGAGAAGTTACTTCCTAGGTAGAAGGCAATTAACACAGAGACTCACATCTCTTCATTGTGCAGAAAATAAGAGAGGTCAGAGGATACATTTCTAACTGGTATACCTTTGTCACCACTTATTCTTCCAAGGCTCAGGGATAATTGTGGAAGTGGTGTTGGAAAGATTGTAAGTGATAGAAGTGATTGATGATTACAAGGAAATAATCTATTTCAAACACAGTGAAATAACAATGATCATGGCAACATCCATAAGACCTATACATCAAGTCATATAAAATCACAGTATGGAATTGGGCAAATATGTGTGAATTGTAACCATAGTCAAGAAGCAGTTTCCATTTTATAGATCCAGGCAGAGAGATGATCAAGTTCCTTTACTACTTCAGAAAAGGACAAACCACGAAAAAATAGCTGAAAAACAAAAATACAACTGAATGGGTTATAAAGAAAAAGAGCATGAAGTTCGGTGTGTAGTGGTGACAATGTATTCCATACTATGGATTGAAGAGTGGGAAGGGTTGTTGATATAACCATAAACATATGCATATGGTACACTGAAAAACAATATAAAACAATCCACTTAGTAAATATTTCAGCAATTATATTATAAAACTGTATAAATGTCTACGATGTGCCCCTTGACATGATTTGTTCCCTGAATGTGATATAATTTACATCAAAAGAAGTCTGAAGTAAATGATACAACACTGAAATGAATTAAAAAATGAGTATCAACCTTTATACATGTTTGCTTATTTAGTTTTATTAAATGATAAACAGATGTACTGAGTTAATTTCTTTTTCAATAATGATTCATTTCAAAAATAGCACAACAAAAAAATTAAGAAAAGGGAATTGAGTCAAAGTTTAAAATTCATATATGCCTACTTCCATTTTCTTTTCTTTCTTTCTTTTATTTTTTTGGAATTATTCTATCTTATGCTTTAACCTGAGGAAAAATATTTTTTATGTGAAACACTTTTCAGATGCCATCATGGTGGCTTGTCTTGTGGTCTGAGTTTGTCTGTCCTGGCCTCATTTGCCCACGTTTTAAAAAGTTCTATTGCAGCCCCAGTTTCTCCAAAGGAATATGACAGCTCATTCCTCTAGCTGAAAAAATCATTCTATGCCCTTAACTCTCTGTGATTTCTGTGTTTCTTCAAACTCTAATTTTCAAAAACATCTTCCTCTAAGTGATAGGTAGAATAATATGGCAGGTAGAATAATATGGCTTTAGTATAGTTGCAGGCTCTGTCATTGTGTTAGTAGAAAATGTTCAAAAGTCAATGTCTAAATATAGAGATGAAATAAGGACGTATTGACTCATCTTGTCATTTTCTTGCTTTGGGGACTGCAGGGATCTGCTTGACCTCTTGGTTTTCTTTGGTTCGATGAAGGCAATAATGCCTGCCTTGTCATACTGATGTAGGTGAATAATTAAGGGTTGCAGAGTCCTTTTGAAACTCAAAAAGGAAATTGCAAAGGCTAATCACTAGCAATATTCACCTAAGATTTTGAAGTAATTGATATACACAAATTAGATAGTCTGGATCTAGAATAGATAATCATGTAAGATAACACAAACTCATCCACAAATTTAGAAGATAATTATGGTGTCATGAGATGAAAATCTCCTGTCTTTCCCTTCTTGTCTCTTTCTGGGTTTCAGTTTATGTGCTTTCTTTTAGAATCTTTCTGATACCTCTCAAATTTTTTTGATTAAGGATTCAGGGGTAGTAGTGTTTTAGATGTTTCATACCACTTTGTCTCCATTTTCTTATTTTGTACAGTAAACAACTGTTTTTATTATTTTTTATTATTAGATATTTTCTTCATTTACAATTCAAATGTTATCCATTTTCTTTGTTTCCCCTCCAAAAACACCCTATACTCTCACCCCTTCCCCACCCCTGCTCACCAACCCACCCATACCTGCTTCCTGGCCTGGGCCTTCCCCTGTACTAGGGCATTAAGCCTTCACAGGACCAAGGGTCACTCCTCATGTTGATGACCAACTAGGCCATCCTCTGCTACATATGTAGCTGGAATCATGAGTCCCACCATGTATACTCTTTGGTTGGTGGTTTAGTCACCATGTATACTCTTTGGTTGGTGGGAGTACTGGTTAGTTCATATTGTTTTTCTTCTTATGGGGATGCAAACCTCTTCAGCTCCTTGGGTTCTATCTGTAGCTCCTTCATTGGGGACCCTGTGCTCAGTCCAATGGTATGCTGGAAGCATCAACCTCTGTACTTGTCAGGCACTGGTGAAGCCTCTCAGGAGACAGATATAAAGGCTTCTATCAGCAAGCTCTTGTTGGCATCCACTAAAGTATTTGGATTTTGTGGTTGTATATGGGATGAATTCTCAGGTATGGCAATCTCTGGATGATCTTTCTTTCAGTCTCTGCTCCACACTTTGTCTCTGTAACTCCTTCCATGGGTATTTCATTCTCCCTTCTAAGAAGGATTGAAGTATCCACAATTTTGCCTTCCTTCTTTTTGAGTTACCTGTGGGGTGCACGAGAGAATGTAGAGAAAGAACACTCCTCCATTGCTGGTGGGATTGTAAACTGGTACAAATACTCTGGAAATCAGTTTGGCTCTTCCTCATAAAATTGGACATAGTAATACCTAAGGACCCAGCCCTACCACCATTGGGCATATACCCAGAAGATGCTCCAAAATATAGCAAGGACACATGCTCCACTATGTTCTTTGTAGCCTTATTTATAATAGCCAGGAGCTGGAAAGAGTCCAGATGTCCTTCAACAGAGGAATAGATACAGAAACTGTGGTACATTTACACAATGGAGTACTACTCAGCTATTAAAAATAATTCTTATAATACATAAAAATACCTAAGAATGCTAAATCTTTCCAAAAGCTATCATAGTATCACGACACGAACAAACTTCATGTCTTACTGTTTATTTGCCTGCTTATTTTTTCAAATTATATATTTATGTACATAAGTATGTACATATATACATATTTAGGACATTTTCATAGGTTGTCACGTATTCCATGTTATTCTCAGTCTTCATTGTTCTAAGTTTTTTTTTTTTTTCTTTCTATTCAATTTACCTGTCCTATTTAAAAGAAACTGTAACAGCAGCAGTGTTGGTATTCTGTGAGCAGGAGCAGGAGGAGGCATATTTGATGAGGAGTGAAAGCTACTCTTATTTGTCGGTATAATCTTAACTGTTTATAATACAGTTAGAAATCATATTTCTCTAGATTAATGGAATTAATAGGATTTCCTCTAATGTATATAACATTTCCAATCATAGATATTTGCTTATGTTTTCAGTACCAGAAATGAGGCCTCAAATATTGAGCAGGCCTTTAGATAGCTCCTGGTTTATATCAACACAGATCTGTCACTATTAAACTTTTTAGGTCAGCTTACCAATGTGGTTATTGTTCTGTTTTTTCAGGCTTCTTAGCTGGGTAAGATTTTGATTATATTTCTTACTTAGCAACTTGTATAATATTTTCCTCTACAAAGATAGCCATACAATATTGTCTATATATTTGTCATATGTAGCAATGTTTATTACGGTGAGTTATTTTCTCTCCATCTCTATTCTCTCCTGGGATTTTTGTCATAAATGGGTTTGCTTTCTCCTTATTAATAGACTTTCCTCCTTCTTCCTTTTGGGAAATGACAGAGCAGTAATATAGCTGAAAGCAGAAAAATTATGGTGTTTATGTTAATCCTGGCAAAATCAGATATGTGCTTTAAATAAATAAATGTCCTTTAAAAAGTCAAGATATACATCCATGTAGAAATTTCCATAAATATTATCACCACCAATTGTAATTACTTCTCATACATAATACAGAACCAAATAAACCAAGAATATAGAGAAATCTTTATATACTATCGATTTTTGAGGCTCTGACAGTCATAACAGGTATTGAGAAACTTCATGTAAAAAAATTCAACAGAAGAGACTGTTTTACTATAGGGAACTGTTATTTGAGATGAAATTAATTCTACTGATAGTTAACAATGGTAAATTTAAGAAACCAAGTTTGAAGGACAGTATTGATTTTAAATGGCCTTTTGCATGAAGTCCATAAAGGAATCCCATGAGACTTCAAATAGAAAGGAACAATGCATTATCACCAGTAGATATTCACACATTGAACTGAATTATTTTTAATAACCACAAGCATTTTCAAATAAAGTCTGTGCTGAGTCTTGGAATTCTAGATTAGGCATCTAAATTTAATTTCAAAAGAAGGTGAAAAATACCTTAAAAAGCACTTCATTAAGTATATCTTGCGGCTCATGTTGGTATTTATACTGAAAATGTAGTTTACATCTAACACAAAGGAGTTCTTGAAATAAAACTAAGTAAAATTATAGAACAAAGCAACAATGAACAAAATACATTATACTATACAACTTTTTAGAAATTTTTGTAAAAGCTTTCAAAGAGATTTGGCAATTACAGTCATTTCTTTCTCTTGTTTATGTGGCAAATTGCTTTCAAAAGGAAAGTACTGCATTTTATCTTGAAGCAATTAAAATTTGGAAAATCACCCAAAGTGGAAATATTTTTATATCTTAAAACAATATTTCTTTGCTGTATCTTGTAGCCATCACTATATAGACAGAGTATTCAAGAAGACTTTCAAGAAATGATTTACATAGTGTCTTAGGGCTTTATTGCTGCGGACACCATGACCAATGCAAATCTTATAAGATTCAATTGGGGCTGGCTTACAGGTTCAGAGGTTCAGTCCTGTATCGTCAAGGCAGGAACATGGTAGCATACAGGCAGGCATGGTGCAAGAGGAGCTGAGAATTCTACATCTTCATCTGAAGACCTCCAGAAGACTGGCATCCAGGCAGCTAGGACAAGGATATTAAAGCCCACACTACAGTAAAACACCTATTCCAACAAGGCCACACATACTCCAACAAGTGAATACCTTTGAATAGTGCCACTCCCTAAGCAAAGGAAACTACCATACAGAGTATTACACATTTTCAGACACAGTTTTAATATTGTATACAATTTATTTTGAATATTTTTCAAGTATTGACCTGAAGATTAATTGCCACAAATCATGGAGAAAACGTGAAGATAGCATAACTTACAAAGTTAATGATGGAGGAATTAAAATTTAAACTTGAATTTGGCTATTTTTAGGGATTATGATTTTATTCATAATGATAAAACTTTAAACTATACTGCACTAATATGTTCCTGTTATTATCTTCCCTGTTTTATTACTAATTTATTTCAAGATTTTTTAGTTATTGCTTGAGTAATTCACACAGTAATTATTTTTACATATATAAGTTTCAAAGCTCACAAAAGACACATACAATAATATAAAATGCATGGGGGAATGTATCAAATAAATCTTCTGTCTTTTTGTGAAATACATCTACTACCAAGAGTGCTTATAGTTTATCTATGAAAATAATTTATACAGAAAACAGAGGCTTATATGCTACATTCCTGGTATTTAGGTATGTGACCTAACTGGAAGGGAAAACTAGTTTATTAAATTACAAATCATGATATTTCTTCTCTGTAAAACATTATAAACACATCTCATTGCCTTCCATTATTTTATACTAAATTAACTAAAGATAAATCAAATACACTACTCTGACTCTGGGCCTAATATCTTTTACATGTATTTTATTATCTGTCTCTTTATATACATGACTTTTGGTCTACAATGTAACTAGAAATATCCTTTAAAATACAGGTATAATCACTCGATTTAGAATATTTTTGCATAGTATGCAATTGCTTTGAACATATTAATAACAAACTCAGAGTTAGCAATGACGCATTGCTGTCTCATTATGAAAAGAATGCAAAACACTACCTCTTTTGTGATTGAACCAAGAGTAATCCTAAATGTGAATTTTCTGCGTCACTTTCCCTGTGACGTGTCCCCTCTGTCTGTCTGTTGTATCAATCTGAAACTGCCTGCCTGAAAGTTGTTTTGTAAGCCTGTTGCTATGCATTTGTCTATGCCTCTGTGTGTCTGTATTTATGAATGTGTATGTCCCTAACAAAGGGCTTTGCATCATTCTTATTAAGCAGCATAGGAAACATTGCGTGGAAAGTAGCAAGGAATACTTTTGTAGAAATCTTTGAATTTTAAAAGACATTATATATTTTTTTGGCTGTCAAGTTATTTTTCTATAATCATAATCCAAGTTGAGATTCCAACACCATAGAAAAGAATAGTGAGGAATCTGTGGGCTATGAAAGGCAGCTTGGTCCCCAGTTGAGCTAAGGCTCAGAGACACTGAATAGTGGTAGGCACTTTGCCTGTTCCCAGGCTCCAGGCCCCTGTAACTAGCCACAGCCCCCCATAGACTTGTGGCCATCAGTCACATAAGGGCAATGCCCCAAGCCCCTCCACATATAGAGTGTGAGACCATGAAAGGCAGCCTGTTTTCTGGATGATCTAGGTTTACATCCCAGAGACCCAGCAGATAACTCTGCAAGGAACAGAAGGAAGTTGGCCAAGCTCCCAGACACCAGGATCCTGACAGGAGACCCCAGCTCCATAATTTGGTCGACATCAGTCACATAGGGCAACGCCCCAAGCCCCTGGTATTATGTTTGGACTGCACCCCCACAGTTACCTGGCAATAGCTAGGTATGCTCCTCCTCACATTTTCCTGGCAACAGCTAGTTAGCCCTGGCCCACTATAAAAGGGGCTGTTTGCTCTCTCTTCCCTCTCTTACTCTCTTACTCTCTTATTCTTGCCTCTCTCTCTTGTCTTCTTTTCTCCCTCTCTCCACATGGCCATGGACTCTCAGCTGTACCAATAAATGCCTTAAAAACATGGATTTCCTCTTCTCGTTGATATACTCTGTGCTGGAGCAAAGGAGCAGGTCCTCCTCTAAAGATCCATTAGTCTAATATCCAGCAGGAGACCTCCCTGTGTTCCCAGCCATGGCTTCTACTGAGCCCATCCTCCAAGCCAATCCACTGACCCAACCAAGCCAAGCATATTCTCCTACCTTTCAAAGCCAGCCGGAGCTCTCTTTCTGCCTTTTTCTCTTGGCCCCAGGCCTGATCCAGTCCCAAGGGTCCACACTCCATTCTTATTTTTTCTTCAGCATCCAGTATCATTTGTGGTGTCTGAGAGCCTGAGAACCTGTCATCCTCAGCCTCTGTGCAGACCCGGGAACCTCTAGCCAATTTTGGCAAGTCCTTGAGGACCACAGACTGCACCTCTCTACCTCTGCCTGGAGCAGGGCCCTGTGGCTGGGATGCACGTAGTCATACCCCCCTGTATCTGCCTCCATGAGCAACCCTAGCAACCCTCATTGTATGTGGTGGGCTGAATGTGGGTAGCCATTTTAACCCACAGTAGAAGGCATGACCTGTGGTCACATAGGCTCAAGACAGATCTCCATTCTAATGAGGTACCTAGAGGCCTGGAGGGCTTAGTGGTAAAAGCTTTCCTTCCCAGACAATTTTCTCTGCAAAAAGTATTTAACCTCAGGCCCACCCTAAGAAGTAGGATATGGTTTTACACATCCATTTTCCAGCATGACAATACATGCCTTAAAACCATGGACTGCCTCTTTTCATTGGGATCCACTATGGGGAGCCATCAATAAGGCCTTTGCTTATAGAGCCATCATCTAATCTCCCATAGAAGGCCTCTCTCCAAAACTCTCCCTGTAGAACCAGCCAAAGATCCCCCCTTATCCCCCTCTGGCCCTGGGCTAAATCCATCCTGTGGGGCCCCGCTCTCTTCTCAGCTCTTCCAAGGCTTCCTGCAATGCCTGGATGTCTACGAGCCCAAGAACCTGATGGCCCTGGTCTCCTTCTTGGCCCTGGAACTCCCAAACTGGCTCTAGCTCTCCTGGACCTCAGATTCTGCTTTCCTACCCCTAGAGCAGTGTCTGAAACTTCACTACAGTCCAACACCCGCCCAGTGACAGCATGGGGCAAGTGCTGTCACTTTCTGTGTCCTTCCTCCCCAAGAGGCCAAGCTCTGTTGGACGCACAGATATAAGACATGATAGTAGTAGTGTGAGGCTGAGAGATCACCTCTTCAACTGCAAACATAAAACAGAGAAAGCAAACTGGAAATTGGATAAGGTTATAAACACTCAAAGTTCACCTTCAGTGATGTAGTTTCTCCAGCAATGCTATAACTACCTATAATCTCCACAAATAGTGTAGTCAGCAAGAGACCAAATGTTCAAATGTTGATTCTTATGAAGCATTCCCCTTAAAGCCTTCAAACAGCACATTGAAAATCACTGGCAAATGTAGTGACATTAAAAAGAAATCATATGCTCTATGCAACGAGATTGTATGTGTTGGCTAGGCATCCTGTTGGTTAATATAGGCTCATTTTTTATTTACTTTTTTCTTTTATTATTATTAATCACTCCATTCATTTGCATCTCAAATGATATCCCACTTCCCTGTTACTACCTCCACCAAACCCCCATCCCACGATATACCACTTCCAGGTTACCCCTACCCTACCCCAACCCAGATCTGCCCTCCCCCTCCCTTTTGCCTGTAAGAGAGTATTCCCCCCACCCACCCACACTCTCCAATCCCACTGCTGTAGCATCCCCCTACTCTAGGCCATCAAACATCCCTGGGACCAAGGGTTTCCCTCCTGTTGCTGTCAGGCAAGGCCAGCCTTTGCAACATATATATCTGGAGCCAAAGATCCCTTTAGGTACACTCCTTGGTTGGTTGGTGGAGACTCTGGGAGAACTGGGTAGTCAGGGCAGCCTATATTCTTCCAATGGAGTTGTAATCCTCCTCTACTCCTGCAGTCCTTCTGCCACCACCCCCACTAGGTTCCCTGAGTTCAGCCTGATTGATGGCTCCAAGCATCCACCTAGGCCTGACCTCCCTAGGAACTGCCTTACTTTGTTCCTGTCTGCAAGCACTTCTTGACCATGGCAACAGTGTTGGGTTTGGTATCTGCAGACATGATGGATCTCCAGGTGGGGCTATTCTCCTGTTGACCCTTCCTTCAATCTCTGTTCTGTTTTTGTTTTGATTTGCATTTTCCTGATGACTAAGGATGTTGAACTTTTTTTTTTTTCAGGTGCTTCTCAGACTTTCAGTATTCCTCTGATGAGAATTCTTTGTTTAGCTCTGTAATCCACTTTTTAGTAGGGTTATTTGATTTTCTGGAGTTTGCCTTCTTGAGTACTTTGTTTTTCTGAATATTAGCCTGCTATAAAGATGTAGAGTTGGTAAAGATCTTTTCCAAATCTATGGGTTGTCATTTTGTCCTATTGATAGTGTCCATTGCTTTACAGAAGCTTTGCAATTTTATGCAGTCCCATTTGTCAGTTGTTGCTCTTAAAGCATATGCCATTGGTGTTCTGTTTAGGAAAATTTCCCCTGCACCCAAGTATTCCAGGCTTTTCCCCACTTTCTCTTATATTACTTTCAGTGTATCTGGTTTTATTAAGAGCTCCTTAATCCACTTGGGACTTCAGTTTTGTGCAAGTTGATAGGTATGGATCAATTTGCATTCTTCTACCAGCAGACTTCGAGTTGAACCAGCACAACTGTTGACACTTCAGAGACTGGCATAGATCTCATTGCAGTTTGACTATCAGAAAAGGAACCAATAGCAGTTCCACTCTAAAACAGCTTAGTAATAACTGATATAATTTTAGAAATTCTTATAGGATCATCATTAAGTCTTAAGAAGTCATCTATATGTCTATATAGCATCACTACTAGATAGTACAACTTCATGGATCTGTAGAGATCTGATCCAAAAGTGTGGGCTATTACTCAGTGAGTATTATATATGTTTAATAATAACAGGAAAACATATTAATAGCACTAATTTTTCTTAAATGGAATCCCTTACAGCCTTGCTTTATAAGTGTGAACCTGTCACAGATTATATAACAATCTGAAGTAGGCTATCTCAGAATGTTTACTAGATATGAAGTAGCCTGTTCCACTATGGCTCCTGACATCTCTTCCCTTTGAATAATATAAATGAAGCATATATATCTCCCTTTGAGCAGCCCTGATAGCACACCCTGAACACTTGAAGATGACAGAGAGAAGAAAGAGAAGCAGAATAACTAATCCTATAATAATTCCCAAATTTATAAGAAAATTCCATATTGAATTAAGAAAATATATGATTGAATCTGAAAAATAATCAGCTAATTCTGTTGCTGAAGAACTCTTCATTTTGGAGTGACTGGTGGCACTGCTCTTGGAATATAAAGTATCTATATCAATAGCGAGTTTTGAATTGTTCCACAAACCATACAGATGTGCTTGTATCTGTTTCCAGGATGTTTATGACCCATTGTAGGGCAAAGAGGTGACACAAATCCATTTATAATTGGAATGACATGAGGTAGTTAAGTATGTTCTAATAATTTGAACCTGAGTTTCTCTGTTAAGGATAGCTTCCTCCAAACCAGACTCTGTCAAACCTCTATCAATTCTATCCTGAATAATCAGTGCTATAGAAATATTTTTTTGTCAAGGAATTAACATGTGTACCTGTACCTGTTGGACTAGGAAGGCAGAAGAAGCTGCAACTGACCCTAAAATAGCAATTAAGGTCCTACTGCCTAAGATTACTTTAGCATAAATCTCTTAGGTCATGAAAGAGAATTTAACAATCTGTACTAAGGCAAACAAAGCAAGAGTATTGCATCAAGGCTGTGAAAAAGTAATTGATGACAAAGTATAAGGTAACTAATATACAATGAGAAAAATCATTATGACATACAATTGGCCAAATAGCATTCTCATAGGAAATCTTCTGTATCCCCTGGGTATAGAGTAAAAACTCCAATCAGATGGAACCAGGAACTGTGTCTTCAGTATATTCTTTTGTTGGGGCGTCTTCCATGGTGGAGAGTCTGCAGATAATGATGGCTGAAGTGACCTTGAAGGAAGTGGCAGGTTTGGAAGTCTCTGTCCATGGAGAAGGCCTGGCACAATCAACTGGTCTGGCATCTACAAGGTCCTGGAAATATGTAATTAGAGCTTATCCTGGAAAAACATCAGTCTTTTTTATTATCTAGTAACTAGGTCTTTATATTAGTAGAGGCTTAGAATGTTTAGAAATGGACTTAATTTTAAAAAGTATGATAAGGAGATGAATAACTATGATTTCTTTTTGTAATTTTGATGTCTCTATGTTTTAAGGTCTGATGAGCTCATCCCATAATAGCATGTCCTTGTGAAATATAGGGGATGTCAGTAGAATATGAGAATTTTAAGATTCAAACCTCAATTTTAAAAGGCTTTTTAAGTTTAAACAAGGGTATTGTCTGATTTTGAGCCTTTGGCATATCCAAGATTATAAGTTAATGAAACAAATACTGTATCATATCAGAGACTTGAAGTTCTTGTCATACAGATATTTCACTTCATTTTTTAGAGTCATACCAAGATATTTTATATTTTTGGTGACTATTGTGAAGGGTTTATTTTTCTCTAATTTCATTCTCATCCCTTTTGCTTTGAGTAGAGGAAGTCTAATGATTTGTTTGAGTTAATTTTATACCCAGCCAGTGTGCCGAAGTTGTTTATCAGCTGTAAGAGCTTTCTGGTAGATTTTTTGGGGTCACTTTTGTATAATATCATATTATCTGTGAATGGTGATATCTTCACTTCCTCCTTTCAAATTTGCATCTCCTTGATCTCTTTTTCTTGTCTAATTGCTCTAGCTAGAACTTCGAGTACTATTTTGAATAGGTAAGGAGAGAGTGAGCAGCCTAGAATAGATTCTGGTTTCAATGTGGTTGCTTTGAGTTTCTCCCCATTTAGTTTGATGTCTGCTCTTGGTTTGCTGTATATTACTTTGATTATTTTTAGGTGTGTATCTAGAGTTCTTGATCTCTACAATACTTTTAGCATTAATAGGTATTGTATTTTGTCACAGGATTTTTCCAAATCTAATGAGATGATCATGTGGATTGTTTTTTCTTTCAGTTTTTTTTTAACATATTGAATTACATTGATGGATTTCCTTATATTGAACCATCCCTGCATTCCTGTGATGAAGCCTACTTGATCATGGTGGATGATCACTTTGATGTGTTCTTTGATTTGGCTTGTGGGGATTTTATTGAGTATTTTTGGTTCGATATTCATAAGAGAAATTGGTCTTTAGGTTTCATTCTTTGTTGGGTTATTTTACTGTTAAGATATAAGTGTAACTGTGGCTTCATAGAAAGAATTGAGTAGTGTTCATTCTGTTTATATTTTGTGGAATAGTTTGAGGAGTATTGGAATTAGGTCTTCCACTTCTGCACTAAAACCATCTAGCCCTGGGCTTTTTGTTGTTGTTGTTGTTGCTGCTGTGAGAATTTAATGACTGCTTCTATTTCTTTAAAAGTTATGGGACTATTTTGATGGTTTTTCTGATCCTGATTTAACTTTGGTACCAGGTATCTGTCGAGAAAATCATGCATTTCTTCCAGGTTTTCCAGTTTTGTTGAATATAGACTTTTGTAGTACGATATGATTATTGTTTGAATTTCCTCATTTTCTGTTGTTATGTCTCCCTTTCCATTCCTTATTTTCTTTATTTGGATGCTGACTCTGTGCCCTCTGGTTAGCCTAGCTAAGGGTTTGTCTATTTTGTTGATTTTCTCAAAAAAAAAAAAAAAAAAAAAAAAAAAAAAAAAAAAAAAAAAAAAAAAAAAAAAAAAAACAGCTCCTAGTTTTGTTGATTCTTTGTATAGTTTTCTTTGTTTCTAGTTGGTTGATTTTAGCCCTGAGTTTTATTATTTCCTGCCCTCACCTCCACTTGGGTGAATTTGCTTCTTTTTGTTCTAGAGCTTTCAGATGAGCTGTTAAGCTGCTACTATAAGTTTCTTTTTGGAGGCACTCAGAGCTATGAATTTTCCTCTTAATACTGCTTTCATTGTTTCCCATAAGTTTGGGTATATTGTGTCTTCAAATTAATTGAATTTTAAAAAGCCTTTAATTTCTTTATTTCTACCCTGACCAAGTGTTCATTGAGTAGAGGGTTGTTCAGTTTCCACATGTATGTAGGATTTCTGCTGTTTTTATTGCTATAGAAGACAAGCCTTAGTCCATTTTTGTCTGATAGAATACATGATATTAGTTCAATGTTCTTATATTTGGTGAGGTTTGTTTTGTGTTCAAGTATATTGCCAGTTTTGGAGAAGGTATCACACTGAAAAGAAGGTATATTCTTTTGTTTTAGGGTGAAATGTTCTGTAGATATCTGTTAAAACCATTTGGTTCATAACTTCTTTTAGTATAATTGTGTCTCTGTTTAGTTTCTATTTCCATGATCTGCCCATTGTTGAGAGTGGGGAATTGAAATCTGCTACTACTATTGTGTGAAGTTGCATGTGTGTTTTCAACTATAGTAGCATTTGTTTGACAAAGTTGGTGCTCTTGCATTTGGGGCATAGTTGTTCAGAATTGAGAGTTCATCGTGCTGGATTTTTTCTTTGGTAAGTATGTAGGGACCTTCCCCATCTTTTTTGATAACTTTTGGTAGAAAGTGTAGATTTTGTTGTATATTACAATTACTATTCCTGCTTGTTTCTTGAGACCATTTGCTTGGAAATGATCCTTCTACTTTGAGGGAATGTCTATCTTTGACTCTGAGGTGTGTTTTCTGTTTGCAACAAAACTCTGGATCATGTTTATGTATCCAGTCTGTTAACCTATGTCTTTTTATTGTGGAATTAAGTTCATTGATGCTGAGAGATATTAGGGATTAATGAACCTTGCTTCTTGTTCTTTTTTGTTGTTTTAGTTGGAATTTTGTTTGTATGTTTCTCTTCTTCTGGATTTATCATGGAAAGATTAATTTCTTGCTTTTTCTCGGATATAGTTTCCCTCCATATGTTGGATTTTTCCTTCTACTATCCTCTGTAGTGCTTGATTAGTGCAAAGATATTCTTTAAATTTGGTTTCATCAGTTTTTTATTAGATACTTTCTTCAGTTACATATAAAATGCTATCCTGAAACTTTCCTGTACCCCCCCATCCTGCTCCCCTCCTCTTCCCACCTACTCCCACTTCTTGGCCCTGGCGTTCCCCTGTACTGGGGCATATAAAGTTTGCAAGACCTAGGGGCTTCTCTTCCCAATGATGGCCTGGCCAACTAGGCCATCTTCTGGTACAAATGCTGCTAGAGACACGAGCTCTGGGAGTACTGATTTGTTGATATTGTTGTTCCACCTATAGGGTTGCAGACCCCTTCAGCTCCTCGGATACTTTCTCTAACTCCTCCTTTAGGGACCCTGTTTTCCATCCAATAGCTGACTGTGAGCATACACTTATGTATTTTTCAGGCACTGGCATAGTCTCACAGGAGACAGCTATATCAGGATCCTTTCAGCAAAATATTGCTGGCATGTACAATAGTATCTACATTTGGTGGCTGATTATGGAATAGATCCCCCAGTGGGGTAGTCTCTGGATAGTCCATCCTTTTGTCTTAGCTCCAAACTTTGTCTCTGTAACTCCTTCCATGGGTATTTTGTTCCCTATTCTAAGGAGGAATGAAGAATCCACACGTTGGTGTTCCTTCTTCTTGATTTTCTTGTGTTTTGCAAACTGTATCTTGGGTATTGTAAGTTTCTGAATCTTAGAATACCCAAGATACATTTCTCTCTTTAGGTTAGGAAAGTTTTATTCTATAATTTTGTTGAAGATGTTTGCTGGGCCTTTGATTTGGGAATCTTCACTCTCTTCTATACCTATTATTCTCAGGTTGGAACTTTTAATTATGTCCTGGATTTCTAGAATGTTTTAAGATAGGAGATATTTGCCTTTTGTATTTTCCATGACTGTTGTGTTTATGTCTTGTATCTTTTTCTGGTGAAATTCTCTCTTCTATCTCTTGTAGTCTTTTGATGATGCTTACATCTGTGACTCTTGTTCTCTTTTCTAGGTTTTCAATTTCCAAGGCTGTCTTCCTTGGAGATTTCTTTAGTGATTCTACTTCCATTTTTTAGATTCTGGATGGTTTTGCTAAATTCTTTCACCTAATGGATTGTGTTGTCCTACATTTCTTTAAGTCATTTATGCATTTCCTTTTTAAGGGCTTCTACTTGTTTACTTTTGTTATTCTGTATTTCTTTAAGGGAGTTATTTATATCCTCCTTAATATCCCCTATTATCTTCATGAAATGAGAGTTTAGATCTGAATCTTGTTTTAAGGGTATGTTTTGGTATCCAGGACTTGCTGTGTTGGGAGAACTGGGTTTTCCTATTGCCAAGTCAAACCGGTTTCTGTTGCTTATGCTCTTCTGCTTGCTCCTCGCCATCTTGTTATCTATGGTGTTACATGGCCTGCCTGTCTCTGACTTGATCCTGTCCTTCCTGTGATCCTGAGCAGTTGAGATGCAAATGGGGTATGGGCTGGTATGGGCCATGTGGGATCTGGTCCTGCACCAGGGCTCTACTTCTCAGCCTGTGAAGCTGCATGGTCTGAATACCTGGTGGGGGGTGGGCGGTATTTGAGATACCATTGGTGTGTGTGCTGTGTGGGATAAGGTCTCTGCTCCCAGCAAGCACAGGTGGGAGCCAGAAGGTGCCAGGGTTTCCAGCTGGTCCAGAATCTGCTTCCCAGGATTGCAGTGGCCCAAGTATTGTCGGTCTCTGGGTGTTGTTTAAGGTCTCAATTGTGAACCTGGATGTGTTTGAATATCTGGGGGTGAGGGGCAGTTGAGCTGTAGCTGGGGCATGTCTAGGCTCATTTCTATGGCAGAATATGGTAGAACTTAGGTTCAACCACAAAGATTGAAATCACTTGATCTCATTCTGTGTAGTACTGCATCTTTGAGTGTATTACATCTAGTCCAAGCCAATACCACTGAAGCATGTTTAATACTAAATGAGAATTAGAAACTATATACATAATCATAGAAACAAAGAAAATTAAGCTTGATATTTTTATTAATAATCTTTGCATAGATAGGACTAACATACTTGGAAGGGAACAACTTTAAATTGAAAGTATTTTTAATTTATGCATATTCTGAAAGGTTGAAGTTTTGAGTCTTGGTCCCATATTCTTGAGCTGACCATCATAGTAGCAGAAACATGTGATAGCAAAATTTCTTCACCTCATGGTGTGCAGCAAGCAGAGAGCAAGAAAACAAGCATAAGACCTCGCATTCAAAGGCATGCCTTTTAATACTTTCTTCTTCCAGCTGAGTCCCATTTCATAAAAATTGTATATCTTCCAGAAATAGAAGCAGCAAATGAGGACTAAATATTGAAACACAGGAGCCTTTTATATTCAAGTCATAACAACAGTAATTTGCAAACAAATATGACTTGGAATTTCCAAGAGGATTGTGTAACTCAAGTTTGTTGAACAGTATATCTCAAGTCGTTTATTTTGTGAATTTGCTGTGAGACCAAAGCTTTGAATTTCTGACATGCTTCCTGGTATATTTGTTGATTCTGAGTTGTGAATTTCACTTTCAGAATTTCTGAAGTAACAAATTACATTTTTCTGAATAACTACAAAAAAGTTGCCTTAATTTAGTGCCCTTGTACCAGGTCAAGCAGCATATTTCAAGCTCTATGTGCCCAAGTGAAAATTCTGCTATTCACATAATAGAAATGGCACAAATACAAACAGGAATAAGGTAATTATTAAAAAAGGAAGTAATGTACTGCGTGTGTGTGTGTGTGTGTGTGTGTGTGTGTGTGTGTGTGCGCACGCGCGCACGTGCACGTGTGCACATATATAATCTATGTCTTCATGCACATGTGTTTATGAGTTAGATAACAAGGATGACAGGAGATTCACATCATCTGCATTACATTGATTATTAATATTAACCCCTTGAATATATCCTTTCAATAGTCAGAAAAGTTAGTCAATTCCCTGAATGGTTATTCATTGATTTTTGGAAGCTTCTCCATGAACAAATCAATATATTTAAGAAACTTACACTGACATCAAGATTGGCAAAGGTATATATTTGTTTCTCGCTTTGACTGGCCTCACTCTACTACAGCAGTGAAATACACATTTTCTGTATACTTGCTGAACTCATTCTGCCATTAAAGGTAAGAAAATGAAAGTACTTTCAAATATCAGTGTGTCTAAACTATTTCATTTCAGCAATATAGCTTCCCCTGCATCTTAACTATCAAATGGTGAATGTTACCAAACTAACATTGTTCAGTGTCTCAAGACAGGGCCACTGTTTGGGGCTCTTGCTCTCTTTCATATTGGTTATTCTGTAGGTGTGGTATAATTCGTTAAGTAAAAGAAGTGTTTAAAGCACAACTGGACAGCATGCACTTAATGACTAGAGGCATCATGTGTATGCCCAGGTCGTTAGGGTTTATTATAATTCAAAGTGCATTTATTTTACCTACAAGGAATAATAAAGAACACATCTGGGAAGACTTTTACTATTATGGGAAGTTCTAAACTTTAGTGATTTAGTATGTAAAGTTGACACCCACCTCACTGCATGATAAGGAGAGGAATCCCACAATGTTTGTCCATATTCCCTGACAAGATTTCTTTGCATACATAATCATATACATGACTACTTATTTTACTGGAATATTTATTAACTGACAAATTTAGTTTTGTAAGGTTTTGAGGTAGAGCTGACAGTGTTCTGTTTGGACCAAATTTCTGTCACTCATTTACACTATCCTAGAATGTCAAATAGTTTTCTCTCTTCTCCTTTTCATTTTATTTTAGACAGCTTATATTCTTATTTCATTATTAGTATTCTGGCTGGATGAGTTCTTTCAGCTGTCATTTAAAAATGCATAAGGCTAAATTAAAAGTTGCAAAGGCCTTGGGAATGATAATTAGGTAATCACCTGTGTGAGATGTGATTAAAAACCTTAATCATAATGTATTTTCATTATATTTTTGTTAGATATAAAAAACAAATGAGTACTATGATTTATGCCATTTAGTGTTACTACATTATTGTCTACAAATAGTATTTTACCAAGAAAATATGTACATTTATATATGAAAAATAACCATTAATTTAAAATATTACCACTATACACTGACCTGTTGAGTGAAATATAATCTTAAAAAGTTAGCCCCAAATAAAATATGATGTGACAAATAGTAAAGTAATACATAGCTTAAATTAAATATTTTCCTTTTTTTTTTTTTTTTAAAGAAACAGAAGTTGCTGGATGACGCTTTTCTGATAGTGATTATGTGAGGCTCCTGTGTATGAGTATATCAAAATATCATTAGGGATCATTTCAGTGAGTTCTTGTTTGTTTGTTCATTTGGTTGGTTGAGTCTATCCTAGGTGTCTGGGTAATCTACTATCTCATTCCTAGGGAGCCTTCCTGGGTCTGACCTAAGTCCTCTGTATATATGGTATGGTTATTTACCTTTGTCTCCTTGTGAGTCTCCTAACAGTGGGAGTAGTAACTATTTCTGACTCTTTTTTCTGTTTCAGGGATCCCTTATAATCCTTCTGGGTTACCTCATTCAGCCTTAATATGAAGTGAGGTTCACAGTCTTCTTGCAACTTGATATGACATGCTTAGTTGACAACTCTGGGAAGACTGCCCTTTTCTGAAGGGAAATAGAGGAGGACTGATCTGGGAAAGAGGTGAGGTAGAGAGAACTTGGAGGAATGGAGTGCTGGGAAACTGTGGTCAAGTTGTAATATATGAGAGAAGAATAGGGAGTTTTCCAGAAACTGACCAATGCAGATGTAGATGCTTGGAGCCAACCATCAGATTGAGTTCAGAGACCCTGGTGGGGGAGCTGGCAGAAGGACTAGAGAAGTGGAGAGAGATTGCAACCCCATAGGAAAAACAATGTCAGCTGGCTGGACCACCCATTAATCACAGGGACTAACTAGACCAAGGAGTCTACTGGGGAAGATCCAAGCTTCAAGACACAAATGTAGCAGAGGATGGCCTTGTCTGTTATCAATGGGAGGGGAGGCCCTTAGTCCTGTGGAGGTTTGATGCCCTAGCATAGGGGGGTCCTGGAGATGTAGGACAGGAGTAGGTGGGAGGAGTACCCTCACAGAGGCAAAGGGGAAAGGGGAGAAGACAGAAGTGTGAGAGGGGTTTGTGGAAGGGTAACTGAGAAGGAGGATAGATATCATTTGAAATGTAAACAAATGGAATGAATAATGAAAATATGTTTAATGTTAAATAAAGAAGAAAAAAAGTAAAACCCCTTTCTTTTGTCAGATACATGACTATTTTGAAACTTCTTAGTAAAATATTAATTTCTTATGTATTAAAAGTTAAAATAAGGAAGCCTAACCTCTAGCACATCTATTCAATTGCCAGTGAATACTTGTAATGAGTAGGTTGTTAAATGGCTTTACTTGTTTATAGGCTTTCACTGATAGGAAGAAAGCAGTAATCCCATAATGAAAGTCAGAGCAAAAAGGCCCAGGTTGACTTCTGTGCTCTACTAAATATATGAATGTATGGTATTCGACTTTCAAGTCTCAGTTCCATCATATGCACTATTATAATATGAATAGTACTTTCATATTTATAATGAAAATATACCTAGTTTGGGGCATCACAAACAGTAATTGACATCATTATTCTTGATATTGGCAATAATATTTCCTTCAATTTTCACTTTATTATCATTTTAAATTTAGTAACATTACTTTCTTCTGTGATTATAAACATTAGCAATATGTAATGGAAATAATGTTCTTTGTACTTACTTCAGATATAGTGTCACTATGAAAACAACCCCACTCATTATTACCATCTTAGTTACCTTTAAATTCATTTTTTGCATAGATTATTTTTATTAGATATTTTATTTATGTAAATTTCAAATATTATCCCCTTTCCTGGTTTCCCCTCTGAACATCCCTATCCCTTCTCCCCTCCCTCTGCTCATGGTATTCCCCTACACTAGGTCATTGAGCCTTCTTAAGACCAAGAGCCTCTCTAAACATTGATGTTCAAAAAGGCCATCCTCTGTTACATATGCAGCTGGAGCCATGAGTCCCTCCATGTATACTCATATGTTGGTTGTTTAATCCCTGAGATGTGTATGCTCTCAGTCAAACACGGTACTGAGCACAAGCTCCCCAGTGGAGAAGCTAAAGAAAGGACCAAAAGAGCTGAAGGAGCTTGCGGACCCATATGAGAAACAACACTACCTTTTATTTCTTATGACAATTTTACTGACTGTCTGATCCATGTAATGTTTCAAGTACAAGCAATATCATGCAGGACAATATACTACACACTTTTCTCAATTTTTTGAATTTTGTGGTTTGAAGACAGTGTCATAATGAGGCATGAAGGATAGGAAATAGATTAAAAACCAAGGATTACACTTTGTTTTACCTTTTCTCAACTGTACTACAGGAAAATATTGGCTATCTTAAGATTTACAAAATGACACACAGGAATTTTTTCAGAAACCACATGGGGTCTAGTCACAAATCTCATTTGATAACTTACATGAACTTGGTAAATGCAACTGACGACCAGACATAATAGTCTCTGAGGCATGACTTGACTGTTGCCCTCTTCAGCTATCAGCAGCTAGGATTCTCTGAAGAAACAAACTAGCTTGGGGGTCATTAACTTCTTTTTTTTTTTTTTTTTTTCTTTTCCCAATTTTTTATTAGGTATTTTCTTCACTGGGCCATTAACTTCTAATCTTGGAGAGGAGAGAAGTTCATCAGTTTAGTGAAAGTTACTAGGAATCCATATCAAATTTCTAATTTGATAGTAACAAATTTAAATGTTCTCAAAAAAACAAAAATGTTCGCTGGGGCTGGAGAGATGGCTCAGCAATCAAGAGCACTGACTGCTCTTCCAGAGGTCCTGAGTTCAATTCCCAGCAACCACATGGTGGCTCACAACCATCTGTAATGGGATCTGATGACCTCTTCTGGTATGTATGAAGAGAGCTACAATGTACTTGCATATAACAATAAATAAATCTTTTAATAAAAAGCTTCATTCTATACTCTAAATTATGTCAGAGCTAATGTCTTTTTTCAATGGAATGCCATTTGTTACACAGAAGCCACATCAAAGTTATATGCATAGACAGCATAATTTTTAAGGTGTGGTTATTGCTGTGAGTCATACTCAGTGAGCCCTGAGTCTGACGTCACACACTATTGTTTAATAATCTTATCTTCCCTGGTCTGCTTAGTTTTTGATTCCCTGTCCTCTGGAAGGATTTGGTTGGCAATCACTTGCATATGTCTATCATGCAGACTCCTTCTTGGAAATCGTAACTGAGGACACTATAGTGACATTTTATTATTTACCCGATGTTGAATTTGTGAAAATGATGAAAACAGAATATTAAACTTGTGATGCTCTTTTAGGGACAGCGACCTGAAAATAGCAGCACTAAAATAGTATTCATCTTCATTCCGAAGCCAAAATTGGTTTTGGGTTTGTTATGACCCAAGGTCAGTAATGCAAAAAGGGCATCTTATATTTTATGTCTCTTTTCTTAAATGAATAACTCTGTCTTGATGCTCTACATGATGATGTGACTGAAACCCAAGTCCTGGATCTGTCCCTCATGGTTGGTTTTAGATCTCATTTCTCCTACTTCTTTAATAATATTATAAATGTAAACATAATATTTACCACTCCTGATCCTCTGATCAGTTAGACATTCTGACCAAAATAAAGGAATTACTCAGTGCTAAAGAAGAGATAGGACATTCTGATCTAGTAAAAAGGATAAAATATTGTATACTCATAATCCAGGTAAGATCTCAGGATTACTGATCCATCTAAAGTCATGCTAAATAGATGAGAGAAGTAATTATCCCCTTAGTGTGATAATACATTTATCCATCCCAGAATTTCATCTTATGGATGAATCCACTCTGTTACATGATGAAGCAGAACTTCTCCTTCCTGTCTTTCTACAACTTTTTCTCTCATATAAGGACCAAACTCCTAAGCATGCTCTCCTTAACACTGATCTCTCTCTCTCACTCTTTCTTTGATATACTCTCTATATTTCTACTACTTAGCTGTTTATCACCCCTCATTGTTGAACTTTCTTGCTTTCTTGGAGCCTAACTCAAAAATCATAATTATTATTTTTTATTTTCTTCATGTATGTCCACTCTCTTGGATACTGACAAAATGTTCAGCTTATTGGTTCTATTGGTTTCCTTTCAAAGTTTAATATATTGCCCTCAAACTTCCTTGCAAATCAGTTTCTATATTACTTTATTAACTAAACAAAGGACCTAACCTGGAGCCCCAAATTTCTTAGCAATAATCTTTCTGGGTATATTTTATCATCTACATATTAAAGGAAAGAGCCATGAATCTCTCATGGCATTTTTGGCACTAAAAGATAGAGGAATTATTTATAAATCAATTAATCCCAATATTAAAATAGACAATGGAAATAATAAAAGTTATTCCTACCCTTTAAAAGACTACACCCAAACAATCAAATGGCCTTTAAAAAAATTTTAGTCAAACTGGTAGACATTGTTGAATCATACTTTCTATAAAAAATAGTTTGAAGATCATAGCGAGAAATATTTTATAAACGAAGCTACACATTCCTGTGCGTGCACTGTCAACTGTCTGCTCCTGTGGCCTGACTGGCCATGCACTGGCAGGCAATGGCCAACCTGTTTTCATGTTGTGGAGACTATGACTCAGATCTTTCCAATCTCTCCCTAAGTTCCCACTGGCAGGTTGTTATCAATCCTACCCCATGCTTCAAATCCTCCAAGGTCTTCAAATCCCCCAAGGCCTTTGTGGTGCACCCATACTTTGTCACCATAGCTTTGTCTCTTGAACCCAGATGAGCAGCAGGGTGAAGGAAAATACAACACAAGCTTAGTTCAGAAATGAAGGAAACTCAATCACTCAGTGCAGTAACTAAAATCCTAATCTTGTAAAGCTTATTAAATCTAAATCCTCCAGTGGGAATCTTGATAAATCCACCATTGAAACCGGGAGACACTCATAACTACATCTTGTCCTCATTCTGTCCCAGTTCAAAAGGACCTAACTCCCTCCTGCTCCCTTTCTTCCTCTGCCCAATCCAGAAGTCCTGCCTACTCACCCAGTGATTAGTTTCCTTATTCATTAGGGGATTGGTTCACAAGAAGTTATCTGAGTTTGACCCACTCCTTGTCCACAAATCCTCCAGGAGAGTGGAATTAGCATTAACTAACAACAGCAGGCCCATCCACAACAGAAGATTTTAATTTGATTGTGTTTGTATGACCCTGTTTCTGAGTTCTCATCATCTTGATTTGAAAGTCTATGTTTACCACTTTCACATAATTTGAGCCCTATAATTCTGTTTAAATACTCCTTTGTATTTTCATACAACTTTTACAATCAGTTTATTGAGAATCATTTTTAAATGTCTGCTAAGATTTCACTAGCATTTCACGTAAAGAAATACTCTAATCAGAAAGGTTTTATATTTGTTGGCTATTTTTATTATTTAGAATTTCTCAGCATGTAGATTTGGTTAATATTTGTAAAAATGGACATCAGATTTGGACAGGTATGATTGCTGTTTCATATGTATAGTTTCATCTTTTAAATATTCAATTTTTAAGTGTGTGTATACTTTCATGTCTATATGGAGTCATATACATATGATTGCTGTTGCTTATCTACAGAGGCCAGAAGAAAGTATCAAAATCCCTAATGCTAATGTTGTGAGGCACATTTGAACCAAAAGTGTGTTTGTGAAACTGAATTTCAGCACCTCCCCCCCGCAAGAGCAACACAAGCTTTTAACTACTGAGCTATTTCTCCAGCTCCCAGTTTTAAAC
The DNA here is from genome assembly GCA_902729485.2 of Mus minutoides. NCBI lineage: Eukaryota > Metazoa > Chordata > Mammalia > Rodentia > Muridae > Mus > Mus minutoides. The sequence goes on from LR749502.1 coordinate 1,318,024, forward strand.
ATTTATTTAATTATTTATTTATTTGTTTGTTTATTTGTTTATTTATTTATTTGTTTGTTTTTGTATCTCTAGAGATAACTGAACCTAGAGCTTTGTCAATGACAGGCAGGCTGTTCTACTGAGGTACACCTACATACCTTACCTCTGTGTTTATCATTAAAAAAGACTCCCAATTTGTCATTACTAGAGAATGTAAAATTCTAAAATTGTAAGTTTATGTTTTCTGTGTTTGTATGCTTTATAATCCCCAAATTCTTTCCTCAATGAAGTTTAATTAAGAGAAGTTGTTGTTCAAATTTTGCTTTTTTATTTCATTCTTTCTTATAGCTTCTATTTTCATTATTGAAATTGTGTAGTTTCTACTTTAGACCTTTCAGCACATTAGTTACAGTAATATAAAATTCTCTTTCAAATACTGTCAAAATATGTGCTTCAAGTTTTAATAATTTATTGTTCTTCTGATATTGTGTGTCTATTTTATGCTTCCTTTATTTTTGAGAAGTATCCTCAAGTAACAGGATGAAAACTGAGGTGATTCTCTTTTCTTTTCATAATGCTGGAAAACGGGAAATGCATTCTCTTAGGAGAGGTTTTATTGTGCATACTTGAAATCATCTACATAAGAATATGGGGTGTATTATCCTTATCCTCACGGCAATAAATATTTGTAATATGTTTAGCAAAAGTCATTTGATGTCTGGATTAATTTGCCAGAGTGTTTAGTCTTCAATATTTAATTCAAACTTTAATTCTTAACTTTTATCTTTGATTTGTGACTTAGATACTTTTTTCTTACTTTAAAGTTATTTCTCCTTATTATTTATCTTGGGATTCTAAAAGGGACTGAATTTGGTTTAGTTTTATATTGGTTTGCTCTTAAGTATTAGTCTGGGATAGGCATTTATTTCACTTAGTTCTTGATATTAGGTTTTGATTAGGTGAATTTTGCTTTGTCTTTAACGGGGATTGAAAATTTGTTTTATAAATATGCATATTAGTAAATACTTGTCAGTTTTCTAAGCAAGGGAGGTCCTGTGGCAAGTACTCAGTTATTAAATAAAAACAGAGAAGCAGCCACTGTTCATGAGAAATTCCATACAATGTTGTGCACAAATACAGATAGTTGGCTGGATTAGACACAAGGAAATTCCTTCGCCTACTCTTGCTTTAGAGGATGCTTTTTACACCTAAGGTTAGATTTTATGGTGTCTGAACACAGTCTCCAGGTACCACTGATGATTATCTTTTTAATGTAGTCCTGAAGTCATTACAACCAGCAGTATACTACCTCTGGATTCTCTGTTCCACTAATAATCTTATGGTAGAATTGTTCCTGTAAAGCACAGAGAAACTCAAATCCCTGAGTGTAAAGGTCAGCTTTTGGCAGCAACATCATCACAGAGACTTATGGACCTCCATGCTTCTACCTTGCATAATCTTTTTTTTTTCCTGGTAACTTTTACTCTCAATTCTAATTAGATGGTTTTTTTTAATTTTATTTATGCTTTGTTTAATTTTATTGAAATATATTCATTATAAACAACCATGGGTGACACAAAAACATGTTCATACAAGTGAATCAAGAAATATAATCATGTTATCTTTATTTATTTATGCTTCTATGAATCTTCTACCTTCTGTTTGCCACATAGTTCCTCTAGATACTTTGGCTTCTATTTTCATGCCATGCATATCAATTATCTACAGATACTAAGTAACTGTCCTAGCTAAATTTAATTGTCAGCTTGACACAGCTTAGAATTATCTGAGAGGGAAGTCTTAATTTAAGAATGTTCTAAGAGGCCCCTTGGTATTGCAAACTTTATATGCCCAAATACAGGGGAACACCTGGGCCAAGAAGTGGGAGTGGGTGGGTAGGGGAGAAGGGCAGGGGGAGGATATAGGGAAATTTCGGGATAGCATTTGAAAAGTAAAATAAGAAAATATCTAATAAAAGAAAAAAAGAAAAAAAAAGAAGAATGTTCTAGATCAAATTGGCACATGGATATGTTTGTTCGAGTTGTCTTGATTATTTATTAATGTAGAGAACTCTCCCTCACTGTTAGTGGTATGTATCATTAAAAGGCATGTGATCCCTACTGTATAAGAGAGTCAGTTAAACATGAACCTGTAAGAGAAACAGAGGGATAAACTTTTGTAAACTCATTTTTGATGCATACATATTACAGTAAAATCCATCTTTTGAATTTCAAAGTACATTTCATATTTACTATCTTTTGTCTGTGCATGACAGGATATACTTATGGGTGGAAGCAGATGCATCATGGGAAGAAATATGAACAGTAGAGAAAAGATTGCATAAGTGAAAACTTGCACTTCAAAAACTGCCTACTACCGGGCAGAGGTGGTGCTTGCCTTTAATCCCAGCACTTGGGAGGCAGAGGCAGGTGGATTTCTGAATTTGAGGCTAACCTGGTCTAGAAAGTGAGTTCCAGGAAAGCCAGAGCTACACAGAGAAATCCTGTCTCAGAAAACAAACAAACAAACAAACAAGCAAAAAAAAACAAACAAACAACCCCCCCTCAAAAAAAAAACAAAAAACAAAAAACAACTTGCCCACTATCTGTGTCTTCATAACCAATTCTTTGTTCTGGACTCCATAAGAAGAAACTCCAAACCATAACCAATACCCTAGGTTCTCTTCCTCAAAGAGCCCTCTATTTGCTAGAAGAATATTTCATCATTACTGTCACTCTGCTTTCTCATGGCAATCTGGGTGTGCTACAACAATCACTGGTGAAAACAAAACCAACCAACCAAAAAATACCAAGAACCTGGACTCCTGCTCCACAGAAGCCTCTGGGAAACACAGTGATACATTTATGTAACCCTAGTACATTTATACAATGAATTACTACTCAGCTGCTAACGACAATGAATTTATGAAATTCTTAGGCAAATGGATATATCTGGAGGATATCAGCCTGAATGAGGTAATCCAATCACAAAAGGACACACATGATATGCACTCACTGATAAGTGGATATTAGCACAGAAATTTAGAATACCAAAGACAATTTGCAAAACATATGAAACTCAAGAAGAAAGAAGATGAAAGATGTTCGTTCTTAGAATAGGGAACAAAATACCCATGGAAGGAGTTACAGAGACAAAGTTTAGAGCAGAGACTGGAGGAATGGCTATCCAGAGACTGCCCTACTTAGGGATCCACCCCATAAACAACCACCAAACCCAGACACTAGGCAGATGCTAACAAGAGCCTGCTGACAGGAGCCTGATATAGCTGTATCCTGAGAGGCTCTGCCAGTGCCTGGCAAATACAGAAGTGGATGCTCATAGTCATCCATTGGACTGAGCACAAGGTCCCCAAAGAAGGAGCCAGAGAAGTACCCAAGGAGTTGAAGGGGACTGAAGTCCCATAGAAGGAACATGAATATGAACTAACCAGTACCCTCAGAGCTCCTTGAAACTATACTACCAATCAAAGAAACACATGGTGGAACTTGTAGCCCTAGGTATATTTGTAGCAGAGGATAGCCTAGTAGGTCATCAATGGGAGGAGAGGTCCTTGGTCCTGTGAAGGCTCTATGCCTGAGTATAGGAGAATGCCAGAACCAGGAATGGGAGTAGGTAGGTTGGGGAGCAGGGGGATGGGGGAGGGATAGGGGATTTTTTGGAGGGGAAACTAAGAAAAGAGATAACATTTGAAATGTAAATAAAGAAAATATCTAATTTAAAAAAGAATTGGCAAATGGAACCTCATGAAATTTCAAAGCTTCTGTAAAGCAAAGGATACTGTCAATAGGAGAAAAAGGTCACCACCAGATTGAGAAACGATTTTGTACCACTCCTACAACTGATAGAGGGCTCATATGAAATGTATAGAAAGAACTCAAGAATTTAGACTCCAGAGAATCAAATAACCTTATAAAAATGGGGTGCAGGGCTAAACAAAAAATTCTCAACTGAGGAAACTCAAATGGTCGAGAAGCAATTTAAGAAATGTTCAACATACTTATTCTTCTGGGAAATGCAAATGAAAACAACTCTGAGATTCCATCTACCACAAGGAAGAATGGCTAACATTAAAAAAAAATTAAGAAAAAAAAAAAAAAAACACCTCAGGTGACAGCAGATGCTAGCAATAGTGTGGAGAAAGAGGAACATACCTTCCTTTTTGGTGGGGTTGCAAGCTGGTACAACCACTCTAAATGTCAGTCTTGCAGTTCCTCAGAAAAGCTGACATAGTCCTACCTGATGACCCAACTCTATCACTCCTGGGGATATATGCAAATGGTTCTCCATCATATAACAAGGATATATGCTCCTCTATGTTCATAGCAGCCTTATTTTTTTTCTCTCTTTATTAGATATTTTCTTCATTTACATTTCACATGTTATCCAGAAATTTTCCCTTACCCTCCCGCGTCCCCGCCCTGCTCCCCTACCCACCCACTCCCACGTAATGGCCCTGGCATTCCCCTGTTCTGGGGCATATAGAGTCTGTATGACCAAGGGGCCTCTCCTCCCAATGATGGCCAACTAGGCCATCTTCTNTTCCGGTAGTACTATGTCCAATTTTCTGAGGTACCGCCAGACTGATTTCCAGAGTGGTTGAACAAGCTTGCAGTCCCACCAACAGTGGAGGAGTGTTCCCCTTTCTCCACATCCACGCCAGCATCTGCTGTCACCTGATTTTTTGATCTTAGCCATTCTTACTGGTGTTAGGTGGAATCTCAGGGTTGTTTTGATTTGCATTTCCCTGATGATTAAGGATGTTGAGCAATGGGAAAAGAGGCCATTGATTCTGTGAATGGTAGATGCCCAGTGTAGGGGAATGTGAGGGTGGGGAAGCAAGAGTGCATGGGTTGGTAGGGGCACACTTTCATAGAAGCAGGAGGTAACAGGATGGGATGGGGGTTCCTAGGGGAGAGGGGAAATCAGAAATGAGATAACATATGAAATGTAAAGTATAAAATATCCAATAAGGTCTAAATATAAAATATCCCATAAAATGGCAAATTAAAAAATAAAACTATATAAATAAAAGAAGGGAATTGAGGAGTTCTCTTTTCATTTTGTGTCTCCATCTATGTTGATTGAAGGTTTTGCTGCATATAGTAGCCTGGGCTTGCATTTGTGTACTCTTAGTATCTACATGACCTCTGTGAAGGCTTTTCTGGATTTTAGTGTCTCTGTTGAAATATCTGTTGTAATTCTGATAGGTCTGCCTTTATATGTTGCTTGGCCCTTTACACTTACAACATTTAATATGCTTTCTTTGCTCTGTACATTTAGTGTTTTGATTATTATGTGATGAGAAGGTTTTCTTTTCTGTTACAATCTATTTGGTGTACTATAGTCTTCTTGTACATTTATGGCCATTACTTTTTTTAGGTTGGGTAAGTTGTCTTCTATGACTTTGTTGAAGATATTTTTAGGTCCTTTGAGCTGGGAATCTTCACTTTCCTCTATTCCTATTATTCTTAGTTTTGGTCTTTACATTGTGTCCTTCATTTCCTGGATATTTTGGTTTAGGAGTGTTTGTTTGTTTGTTTGTTTTGGATTTTCTTTGACAGTTGTGTCAATATCTTCTAAGGTATCTCCTACATCTGAGATTCTCTCCTCTACCTCTTGTATTCAGTTACTTATGCTTACATCTATAACTCCTATTTCTTAGGTTTTCCATTTGTGTTTTCTTTATTGTTTGTATTTCCACTTTGAGGTATTGGAACACATAGTTCAATTCCTTCACCTATTTTATTGTGTTTTCCTGGGGGCCCCTGTAGTTGAACTTGCAGAAGCTGTGGAGGAGGGCAACCCTCATGGGAAGATCAGCAGTCTCAAATGAGATCTCTTAGACATTGATCCACCAACCAGGCAGCATACACCAGCTCATATGAAGTCCCTGACACATATACAGCAGAAGACTGTCTTGTCTGGTCTCAGTGAGAGATGATGCACCTAATCTTTAAAAGACTTGAGGGCCCAGGGAGTACAGAGGTCTGGTGAGGTGGAGGGAGGAAGGGAGGGTGGGGACAACCACATGGAGACTGGGGATGAGTTATGAATGGAGAGCGGTTGAGGGGACAGAATGTCAGGATGGATTAAGACTGAACTGCATAAAAGGACTAAAGGATAAAATAAAACCATTTAAATAAAAAAAAAAAAGATATTGAAGTGATCTTATAGTGGTAAGAGCATTCTTGAAAGTCTAGCTGAAAAAGAAGCAAGCACAAGCTGGGCAAGCTTTTAAGAGTCTGTCTAGCCGGGCGTGGTGGCGCACGCCTTTAATCCCAGCACTCTGGAGGCAGAGGCAGGCAGATTTCTGAGTTCGAGGCCAGCCTGGTCTACAGAGTGAGTTCCAGGACAGCCAGTGCTACACAGAGAAACCCTGTCTCTAAAAACAAAACAAACAAACAAACAAACAAAAAAAGAAGCAAACACACCCTAGAGAAGTGGATGGAAGGAAATAGTGAAAATAAGGGCTGAAATCATAAATTAGAAAAAAAGAACAATTCCAACTCTTAATGAAACAAAAAACCGATTCTTTAAGAAAAATCAACAAAATAGACTTGAAAAACCCTGAGTCAAACTAACTAAAATGCAGACAGACAATACACAAGTTTACAAAATCAGAAATGAAAAGGGGGACATAACAACGGAAACTGAGTACATTCAAAGAATCATTATGACTTACTTCAAAATTCTATATTCCACAAAATTCAAAAATCTAAACGAATTGGATGATTTTAGCTCAACTATTTAAATAGTCTTATAATCCCTAAGGAAATAGAAGTAGTCATTAAAATCTCTCAAACAAAACAACAACAGTTAAAAACCCTAAGGGCCAGAGAGTTTTAGATCAGATTATCAGAGGAGTTTATATTACGCCTCAATCTATTCCACAAAATAGAAACAGAAGGAACATTGACAAAAATCTATTAGGCCACAGTCACCCTGATATCTAAACCACACAAAGATTTAACAAAGAGAATTTCAGAACAATCTCTCATATAAACACTGAGGTAAAAGTACTCAATAAAGTACTTACAAACTGAATCCAGAAATACGTCCATCAAGATCAAGTAGGTTTCATCACAGGAATGCAGGGATGGTTAAGTATATGAAAATCTACCATATGAACAAAAGGAAAGAGAAAAATCGCATGATCATCTCATTAGCCACTGAGAAAAAGGCTTTGATAAAGTTCAACACACACACACACACACACACACACACACACACACACACACACACACACACACATATATATATATATATATATATATATATATATATATATATATATATATATAAATATATATATATATATATATATATATATATATATATATATATATATATATGAACATGTCATTATATATTTTTTTTCTTGAATTCAATTTGCAATAACTTTATTAAGAAATGTTGCAACTATGTTTATAAGGGGTATTGATAGGTAATATTCCCTTTCTTTCTGTCTGTCTTTCTTTCTTTCTTTCTTTCTTTCTTTCTTTCTTTCTTTCTTTCTTTCTTGTTTGTGTCTATGGAGTTTTAGTATCAGCATAATAAACACAACAGTAAAGGCAGTTAAGAAATGTTTCCTCAGTTTGTTTTTGAAAAATAATTTGAGTAATATTGACATTAGGTATATGAAGGTATGGCAAAATTCTATGCTGAATTTATCTGGCTCGTACTTTCTTTGGTAGGAGACTTGATTATAAGTTTCTATGCCACTAGGAGTTGGGGGTATGCTTATACTATTTTTCTTTATTTAACTTATATAAATCATATATTTAAACACATTCATTCACTTCTTTTATGTTTTGTAATTTGATGAAATACAGCTTTTTAAAGTGTGTCCCTATGATTCCCCAGATACCATCTTTAATATTTAATATTTCCCATTGCATACTTAATTTCATTTGGATCTTATTGATTCGGCTTTGGTTTTGTTTGGCTCAGGTTCATCAATACTGTTGATTTTCTCAAAGAAACAATTCTGATTCTGATTTCACTGATTCTTTGTAATTTTTTGTTTGTTTGTTTGTTTGTTTTACTGGTTTTAACCCTGAGTTTGGATATTTCTTCATATCTTTAGATATTATTTTTTTTATTTTGTTTCTTGAACTTTCAAGTGAGTAATTAGGTTAGTAATATGGGATTATTCCAGGTTGTTCTTCTTTTATATAGGCAATTAATATTACAAACCTGTCTCCTAGACCAGTCTTCATACTCTCCTATGCATTTGGGTATATTGCCTTTTCATTTTCATTAAAATTTATAAAGGTTATAATTACCTTCTTGAATTCTCTCTTACATATATTTTTTATCCAGTAGTGAGTTAAGCTTCTGTGAATTTTTTTTCTTTTATATAATTCCTGCTATTCTTATTTTGTTGACATCCAGCTTTAATTCAATGTGGTCAGAGCAGAGTTTATTTCAGGTTTTTTATATGCCTGTTGAGAATTTTCTTGTGTTTTAGTATGTGGCCATTTGTGGATCAAGTTCTCTGAGCTGCTGAGAAGAAAGCATATGTTTAGTATTTGGGTAGAATGTTCTGTGAAGGTGTGCTGTGATGTTTTCATTTATGGTGTTATTTAATGCCCGAATGGTGCCTTTTAGTTTTTGTCTGGTCTATTAGCAAGAGTCGTGTCTTGAAGTTGCCAACCCTAGTATTGTTAGAAAAAAATGTGTGGTTTTAGCTGAATTAATATTTATGAACTTGTGTGCCTTAAAGTTGGTGGACATTATTTAAAATTGTAGTATCCTTTTAGACATTTATTTTTGCTTAATATGTGTGTAGTGTCTCTCTAAAGATCTTTTGTTTAGTTTTAGTTTAAAGACTGTCAGCTAGTATATTTTTTAAAAAAATATATTTATTTAATAAGCATAGTAATGCTATATCAAATGTGCATGCAGTATTAAGGGCTATTTATAGAACTAAAGATATACCAAGAAAAGTTGGCCCCAGGCCTGTAATATTCCAGCTTTCTACAATCACAGACAATTTATAATTAGTCACTCAGCTGTGTATAAACTTAACACAGATGTGACTTTATTTATGTTATTTAAAAATATTTTGGTAATTATAGGAATCATTGATTTCTTTAATGCCTTCTGCAATGTCTTTTCAGTGGCTTAAAGTTTTCAATGTGGGGGTCTTTACCTCTTGAGGTTTACTTTATTCCTATGTATTTTTTTATTAGTTCTTAGAGAGTTTGTTATAACAGTATCAATTGGAAGCACATAGAAATAACCTGCACTCTACTTTGACAGGAAAAACACACTTTACAATTCTTCACAAAGATGTCATCAAAATAAGCCTGCTGGACTTTCATTATAACTCAGAAACAATGAGTGTACACCTAAAGTACTCTCAGTGAAGAAAAATAAAGAGTAATAAAATCTCTAAGCCAGGGATATATCCGTACAGAACTCCCAGTGAGCTAAAAGTACCTGCACATCTTTCAGATGACAATGAAGATCAAATGATAATCTGGATTGTATCCTTTTTTCCATTCTAGGGTCAAATCAGGAGAAAAAAAAAAAAACAGCTGAAATGAAGGTATCAATAAGACCTATTGTAAAACTAACTGTGTATAGACTTCAATTCAGAGCTCCTTTGAAACTCTGTAGATCTGCAAGTCAGCCTTGACATGAAATATTTTCTTTTTGGAAGAAAAGATTTGTCAGCCTCTCTTTAATTCACAGCAACTAGATTCAGCTTCACCTATCACCTTGAAGTCAGTCTTCCAACAATTGCAGGCACTAATAGCATTTGGTTTCTTTCATTGATTTTTCAAACTGAAAGCAGAACCTTTTTTTGAGTGGCATATGCTATTGTGCCTTGCTGCAGTTCTCCTTAGCCCCTTCCATTACCCTGTTATGCTGCTCAAATGCCTAATTACCCTCTGGATACTGCTATGACAGCTAACAAATACTGCTCTCACTGCCATGGTTCTCCAATAGTGCCATATTCTTTCACCGTTATGTCAGTTTTTACATTCTTTTCCAATCTCCTGCTTGTTGTCTCTACCACTTAATTATTAATTGTTCTTTTTTATACTTTAGTAGTATTTTAGCTGAATGTGAATTCAGTCGAAGTGACACATTGAAATGACTAAACTTTGATGAATTTCGGTGATATCTTTGTAAATGCACTAAAATTCAGGTTGAACAAGTATTCTATATATGGTGTACTATATTAAATAGGTATGTTAGGTGTGTGTGTGTGTGTGTGTGTGTGTGTGTGTGTGTGTGTGTGCGTGTGTGTGTGTGTTGTATTACAAATAAGAAGATTCTATGAAATCATAAAAATATCAAATAAAACCAAATATTGATAATGGTAAATGAAGTAGAAATTTTGGTTTCTTTAACAACTCAGTTGTGTACAAGGTGTATTTTTTTTGAAAGCTGTCTTGTGAGAAGGCATGCAATGTTTTGCTGAATACAGACATTTGAGAGGACATGTGATGTTTAGAAAGAACATAAATGGAAGCTCACAAAGTGAGAGGACACTCTTGAGTTGCAATTCCGTGTAACACTTCCCTTGTCTTCATTTCGTAGAGAGAAATGCCCCAGAGAAATCATAGTATTCAGGCTGATCTGACTGATTATGTCCACTTCGGCTGACTTGTACAGATTCAGAAGAGCCTAGCTGTTTCTGGTAGGTCATGCTGCCACTACTGATTTTGTGTTTGGCATTTGCTATTGAACGGGACTGTTGGTATCCTACAATGAAGAGTGGATGGCCCTGAGGAGCTATTTCTAGCCAGGTCCACAATTTCCTTTTCTGCTTAACCTTCTTTCTTCCCTACCTGTGGTCAGTGGGCTAGAAGGAAGGGGACAGTGTTGAATAACACTAAGTAAAGTAGGCTTTGAAAAAACTCTAGAGCTGGAGAGATAGCTCAGTGGTTAAGAGCACTGACTGCTCTTCCAGAGGTCCTGAGCTCAAATCTCATCAACCACACACTGGCTCACAACCATCTGTAATATGATCAGCGGCCCTCTTCTGGTGTGTCTGAAAATAGCTACAGTGTACTTAAGTAATAAATAAATATTAAAAAAAGAGAGAACAATCCTAAGATTTATCTAGCTAAACCTAGATAATGGAGAACTGTGAACTATCAGCATAGGCTGTAGACTTAATGGCCCTATCAACATTTTAAATAGACTGGTAACTTGCTTTAGGGGATCAATTAATATACTATTGTTTCTTGTGCTGTGCATGTATGCATGTTTGTGTGTGTTTGTGTGTGTGTGTGTGTGTGTGTGTGTGTGTGTGTGTGTGTGTGTATAGAAAAAAATGTTTGAAATGTTGATCTTTTCCTTAATCATTCACCACCTTATTATTTGATCTATTGTTCTATACTAATCCCAAAATTGCCAGTAGGTTGGAATGGGCAGTAAGAGTCCCACATACTCTAGTGTCTGATCCCTTAGCACTGGTATGGGTTTTCAGAATTCACTCAGTGTTATTTTTTCTTTATTATTTTATTCTCTATAATGTATTTTGATAATATTCATACTTCTCTTACATTCACCTAGATCCACACCCCTTTCTCTAACCTCCCAGTTTTATGTCTGTTCTTGTTTTAGTTTTTATTTTATTTTATTTTATTATTTTATTATTTATTTATTTATTTATTTATTTATTCACTTTACATCCCTGCTTTGGTCCCTATCTTGCCCCTTGCACAGATTCTCCCATTCCCACCCTTTCTTCTCTGGGAAGGGGGCACACCTCACTGGAGATCACAGCCCACCCCAATATAAAGTAACTGCAGGATTAAAGGTAACATCTCCCACTGAGATCAGATGAGGTGGGCCCAGTTAGGGGTATAGGATCCACATGCTGGCAATAGATTCAGGGACAACCCATGCTCTAGTTGTTGGGAGACCTACATGAAGACCAACAACACATCTGCTACACAGATGCAGGAGGGCAATGGTTGCTCAGTAGAATTTGCAGACTCCAAGTACAAGGAAGCAAAATATAACTGGAAAGACATATTTCTAAAGGTTATCATGATTTAAAATTCACCTAATTTAAAATGAAGATTAACTAAAACAATAAATGACACACATTATGTAAGATCATAAGTATATAAGGAGTGTAAGTAATTAAACACCAGAAGAGTTATCTATTAGAATTCTCTAATATATAGCATAACTGTTGAAAATATTTTACAAGTTAAATAAATTCAATAATATGGACTAGTTGGAGAAAGTTCAAAATGATCAGGACTGCTTGAAAATACAATGGAAATCATTAAACAAATCCAATGAATGAGTGCTGAAATTATAGGTAATCCTAGGAATAGATTTTATTGTATTTTCGGGACAATGTCACACTTTACAGGTTAACCCTAAACTTTACATTTTCAAGGATAACTTTGACTTCTGAAACTCCCATACTCACCTTTTGAGTTCTAAGTTTCAAGGTATGTATGATTTTTTTGTCTCACTGAGAACAGTTTAAGTGGTGAATTAGACATGGCATAATAGAAAAATAATTGATTTTGAATAAATATCTGAAAAGTTTTCATAGTACACAGTAGAGAAATATGAAGAAATTATGTCAAGATAAATGATAGAATGCCTAATAAATGTCTAACTATAGTTAACAATAGAATAACATATTGAAAAGCATACAATACAAGTGCTATCTTGAGTTTTGGAGATCTGATGAAATACATAAGAGTGAAGAATCAATATGCAAGGAACATAATGAATAGAACTAATTGAAAGCAATTTACAACTAGACATTTGTCAGTGAAATGAGATATAAAAGTCAAAGAAAGGAAGCTAAAGAAGACATATAACTTACCTAGGAATTAAAATAGACTGACAACAAGGCTTTTAACAGCAGCACTGTATTACAAAGTATAGTCAGATAATATAGGAGAAACATTGAGAAAAATTATCTACCAAATATAGTTATGTCAAGTATCGTGTTTAGATTACATCATTATGTATTTGATCCTTCCAGTGACCTTGTGTAATTAGTACTTTTCAAAATTATGTAGGAATTGAGAAAATTATTCTCCAAGAAATTGTTCTAATGCTAGAGTTGAAGGTTACCTACAGCTCTGTTTAAGCATTTTTGTTGAAAATTGTATTCCATCATAAAGTTCTAGTATTATTAATTTTATTTTGAGAATGGAGTAACATTATAAGAATATTAGAAATAATATCTATTCATTATTGTAATGTAGTTTCCTTAATATTTATATAATATTTAATCAAGTGCCTGTCAGCAAACACTTCTTGGCATTCAACATAGTGTACAGGTTTATTGACTGTATTATGGGATGGATTCCTAGGAAAGGCAGTCTTTGGATGGCTTTCCTTCAGTCTCTGTTCCACACTTTGTCTCTGTATCTCCTCCCATAATTATTTTATTCCCCCTTTTAAGGAGTACTGAAGCATCCACACTTTGGTCTTCCCTTTTCTTGAGCTTCATGCAGTCTGTGAATTGTATCTTCAGTATTTCTAGCTTTTGTGCTAATATCCACTTATCACTAAATGCATACCATGTGTGTTCTTTTGTGACTGGGTTACCTCACTCAAGATGATATCCTCCAGGTCCATCCATTTGCCTTGGAATTTCATAAATTCATTTTTTAATATCTGAATAGTATTCCATTGTGTAAATATACCACATTTTTTGTATCCATTCCTCTGTTGAGGGACATCTGTGTTCTTTCCAGCTTCTGGCTACTATAAATAAGATTGCTATGAACATAGTGGAGCATGAGTCCTTATTACATGTTGGAACATCTTCTGGGTATATGTCTAGGAATGGTATAGCTGGGTCATCAGTTAGTACTATTCACAATTTTTTGAGGAACTGTCAGACTGATTTCCAGAGTGATTACACCAGCTTGCAATCCCACCAGCAATGGAGAACTGTTCCTCTTTTTCCACAACCTTGCCAGCATCTGCAATCACCTGAGTTTTTGGTCTTAACTATTCTGACTGGTATGAGGTACAATATCAGGGTTGTTTTGATTTGCATTTCCCTGATGACTAGGGATGTTGAACATTTCCTTTGGTGCTTCTTGCCCATTCGATATTACTCAGCTGAGAATTCTTTGTTTAGCTCTGTTCTCCAATTTAATAGAATCATTTGATTGTCTTTAGTCTAACTTCTTGAGTTCGTTGTGTATATTAAATATTAGCCCTCTATCAGATGTAGGATTGGTAAAGAACTTTTCCCAGTTTGTTGGTTGCTGTTTTGTCCTATGGACAGTGTCCTTTGCATCACAGAAGCTTTGCAATTTTATATAGTCCCATTAGTCTATTGGTCACAGAGCATAAGCCATTGGTGTTCTGTTCAGGAAATTTCTCCTATACTTTTCATAAATACACAGCACAAGGGAGTTTAGAGCAAACAAAGTTAAGATTAGCTGGGAATCACTGAAGGTAGCTTGTATTAGCAGTTTTCATTAGAAAATTTAAAAGTTATAGGAAAGTTCTTTGAATATAGTTTTATCTTGTGCTTAAGTCAGCATTTTTCTTGAAGGCCAGGAAACATGATTTACAGCAAGATTGGAAGTCTTATAATTGAATTAGTTTTGAATACAAAATAACTGCTCATATTCATAAAGTCTTAGTCAAAGTGTATAACTTAATATTACTTTATTTATGGGAATATATCTATGCATATTTCATAAAATTGAAAATATTACAAAAATTATTTGTTTTGTTGGTTATGTGTCCTAGAATAACACCAAATTTTATCATTTATATGGACAAGCATATAAGACATTATAAAGAAAAAATTCATTTTGAAGTTAATCTCCAAAATATTGTTATAGATTTATTATTTCAACAATGTTTGAGTATAGTGTTAAGTTCCTGGGCATATCTTTATAAACTTGCCTTATTTATGGAATGAAATTTCCAGTGTTTTATTATTTTTAAGTGGACAAAAGTGAAATTGTGATGGTGATTGTTGCAAGTAACATGGGTATATGAAACAAAAATATATTTTAATTTAATTTAATTATTTGCTTTACATCACACTCACAACCCACATCCCTTGTTAATCCCTCCCACAATCTTTCCCCCATCTCTCACCTTTTCTCCCCTGAGCAGGCCCACCTTGGCACTTTAAGTCACTGGGAGGCTAGGTACTTCTGCTCGCACTGAGGCCAGATAAGGAAGTCCAAATAGAATGTATCCCATGTATATTAAACAGCTTTAAGGGTAGCCCTTGTTCCAGTTGATAGGACACACACGAAGACCAAGCTACACATCTGCTAAATATATGCAGGAAGCCCTAGGTACAGCCTGTGTATGCTCTTTGGCTGGTAGGTAGTTCAGTCTCTGATAGCCCCAAAGGCCCATGTTAGCTGACTCTATTGGTCTTCCTCTGGAGTTCAGGGCCTGCAATCCTTCCTCCTATTCTTCCATAAGCGTCCCCAAGCTCCATTTAAAGTTTGAATGTGTGTGTCTGTATATATCTGTCAGCTGTTGTGTGGAGTCTCTCAGAGGATAAATTGCACTTGTCTGCTTGGATAACAGAATATTAATAGTGTTAGAGCGTGGAGTTTGCCCATCAGATGGGTCTCAAGTTGGGTTGTTTATTGGTTGGCCACTCCTTCAGTCTCTGTTCCATCCCTCATGCCTGTTTTTCTTCTAGACAGGATAAAATTTGGGTTGAAAGTTTTGTGGGTGGGCTGGTGTCTCTATTTCTCTACTGAGGTTCCTACTTTGATACAGGAGGGGGCTTGTTTAAGTTGTATATACCCAATGAAGTTATTAATAGTTAAGGTAACCCCCATGAATTTTGGAAACCTTCATTATCTCACGTCTGTGTGTCTATTCCTAGAGAAGTCCTTCCCCACACTTATTACTTGTTGATCTTAGTATCTGAGCCATTGTAATTCTCTTCAGACAGTTATCTCCTGTGACAATGCATTCAAGGCTCTTCCCCACTTTCTCTTTCTCTCTCTCTTTTCTCTCTCTCTCTCTTTCTTTCTTTCTTTCTTTCTTTCTTTCTTTCTTTCTTTCTTTCTTTCTTTCTTTCTGAAACCTGATGTTATTTTTTTTAATTTTTTCCTTTTTTTATTTTTCAAGTGACTTTTAATTTTATTAGATATTTTCTTTATTTACATTTGAAATGGTATATCCCCTTTGGTATCCCATCCCCTTTACACCTACATACCTATAAGACCCCAGCTCAATGTGTTTCTAGACCCCTAGAAACAAAGCCCAGCATGGAGTTCATTGTTCTCTCACCTTCAGCCTGAGTAGCAGATGACCACTGGGTGACCCACCCAGGCGCCTGACTAATAGATGACTGTGAGCATCCACTTCTGTATACACCAGCAGGATATTGCTGAAAGGACCCTGAGATAGCTGTCTCCTGTGAGGCTTTGACAGTCCCTGACAAATACAGAGGTGGCACACAACTTTAATCCCAGCACTCAGGAGGCAGAGGCAGTCGGTTTTCTGAATTTGAGGCCAGCCTGGTCTACAAAGTGAGTTCCAGGACAGTCAGGGGTATACAGAGAAACCCTGTCTCTAAAATAAACAAACAAACAAACAAACAAACAAACAAAAATGAAACAAACAAACAACCCCCCGCAAAAGAATGTATATCGATTTGCATTCTTCTACATGCTGTCCTCCAGTTGAACCAGCAACATCTGTTAAAAATGCTGTCTTTTATCCACTGGATGGTTTTAGCTCCTTTGTCAAAGATCAAGTACCATAAGTCTGTTGGCTCATTTCTGGATCTTCAATTCTATTCCATTGATCTACTTGTCTGTCTCTGCACCAGTATCACGCAGTTTTTAAAACTATTGCTCTGTAATACAGCTTGAGGTCAGGGATGTTGATTCTGACAGAAGTTCTTTTATTGTTGAGAATAGTCTTTTTTTTTTGGGGGGGGGGGTCGAGACTGGGTTTCTCTGTATAGCCCTGGCTGTCCTGGAACTCACTTTGTAGACCAGGCTGGCCTCGAACTCAGAAATCTGCCTGCCTCTGCCTCCCAAGTGCTGGGATTAAAGACATGCTCCAACACGCCCAGCTTGAGAATAGTTTTAACTATCCTAAGTGTTTTGTTATTCCAGAAGAATTTGCAAATTACCCTTTCTAACTCTGTGAAGAATTGAATTGGAAGTTTGATGGAGATTGCATTGAATCTGTAGATTGCTTTCAGCAATATGTCAATTCTTACTATATTAACCCAGCTAATCCATGAGCATGGGAGATCTTTCCATCTTCTGAGATAGTCTTTGATTTCTTTCTTCAGAGACTTGAACTTCTTGAGATTCCACCTCACACCAGTCAGAATGGCTAAGATCAAAAATTCAAGTGATAGCTAAAGCTGGCTAGGATGTGGAGAAAGAGGAACACTCCTCCATTGCTGCTGGACTTGCAAGCCGGAATAATCACTCTGGAAATCAGTTCAGTGGTTCCTTAGAAAATTGGACATAGTACTACTGGAGGATCCAGCAATACCACTCCTGTGCATATACCCAGAAGATATTCTGACATGTAATAAGGACACATGCTTCACTATGTTCATAGAAGCCTTATTTATAATAGCCAGAAGCTGGAAAGAACTCAAATGTCCCTCAACAGAGTAATGGATACAGAAAATGTGATACATTTATACAATGGAATATTACTCAGGTATTAAAAACAATGAATTTATAAAATTTCAAGGCAAATGGATGGATCTGGAGAATATCATCCTGAGTGAGGTAACCCAATCACAAAAGAACACACCTGATATGCACTCACTGATAAGTGGATATTAGCCCAGAACCTCAGAATACCCAATATACAATTTACAAACCACATGAAATTCAAGAATAAGAAAGAACAAAGTATGGATACTTTGATGCATCTTAGAAGGGGGAACAAAATACAAATGTAAGGAGTTACAGAAACAAAGTATGGAGCAGAGACTGAAGGAATAACCATCCAGAGACTGCCCCACCTGGGGATACATCCCATATATGATCACCAAACCCATATACTTTTGTGGATGCCAACAAGTGATTTCTGACAGAAGCCTGTTATATCTGTCTCCTGAGAGGCTCTGCCAGTGCCTGACAAATACAGCGTGGATGCTCATAGCCTACCATTGGACTTAACCCAGGGTCCCCAAGGAAGAAGCTAGAGATAGGACCCAAGGGGCTGAAGGGGTTTGCATCCCCATAGGAGGAACAACAATATGAACTAACCAGTACCCCCAGAGCTCCCCATGACTAAACCACCTACCAAAGAGTACACATGGTGGGATTTATGGCTCCAGTTGCATATGTAGCAGAGTATGGCCTATTTGGTCAACAATGGGAGGAGAGGCCCTTGGTCCTGTGAAGGCTCTATATCCCAGTATAGAGGAATGCAAAAGCCAGGAAGAGAGTGTGGGTGGGTTGGTGAGCAGAGGGGCAGAGAGGACGGGGGGAGGGGGTTTTCTGAGGGAAAATCAGGAAAGGTGATAACATTTGAAATGTAAATTAAAAATCTAATAAAATAAATAAATAATACTTATTTCCCAATAAAAAGAAAGGATAAAGAAAAATACAATGCAATAAATCTATTTTATTAAATATTCTAAAAACATGTCTACAGTTAAAACAATAATCCAACGATCAACCTACAAACTGTGGCACAGTTTTCTTCAGCGGTGCATAGAACCAAATCACCACACTTGCTACCAGTTTTGAGGTGTTCTTGTTTAAATATTGAAATCCGTATCTAGAATTATAAATTTTCCCATGTGACTACTTTTGATATATATCAGAGGTTATATTATTTTTGTGTTATTTATTTATTTATTTATTTATTTGTTTATTTATTTATTTATTTATTGGTTCTTTCAAGACAGGGTTTCTCTGTATAGCCCTGGCTGTCCTGGAACTCACTTTGTAGACCAGCCAGGCTGGCCTTAAACTCAGAAATCTGCCTGCCTCTGCCTCCCAAATGCTGGGAGTAAAGGAGTGTGCCATTACCACCTGGCTTATTTTTATTTATTTATAAAAATTTTTTATTTCTTCATTGACCAATCCAATATTCAGTAGTAGGTTGTTTAACCTCCATAAATTTGTGTATTTGCTAGAATTTGTTCACTGCTAAATTTATGTTTTGGTGAATTGAAGCTACTTTAATATTTTTGAGTTTTTAAAGATTTGTTTTGCCTCTCAAGTTGAGTTCCAGGTCAGATATTCTTCTATGTGCTGCAAAGTCTAACATGTATTTCTTTGGTATTTAAGTTGAATATCTTACAAATTTCTGATAAGTCTATTTTATGTATAATGTCAATTCAATCTGTTATTTCTATTTTATATTTTCAAGATAACCTGTATATGAGAGAAAGGGTATTATAGTCATCTACTATTAATATATTGTTTTTAAACCTCGTCTTCAAATCCAGAAGTACATTTTTATGAGATTGTTCATATATGGTATATATATTTTTAGGGTAGTAATGTATTCTTGGTTTCCTCTTCCATTAATTAGAATTAAATATCCCTCTTTATCTCTTCTGATTAGTTTTCTTTTAAAGATTACTTTGTCCAAAATTAAAATATCATTGTCTACATGCTTCTTGATCCCATTTGATTAGAAAACTTGTGCCCATTCTTTTACTTTATGATAGTTCCAATCTTTAAACTATGTTATGCTTCTTGTAGGCAGTGGATATATAGATGTTTTGAGCCATTTAGTCAGCCTGTGTCATTTGATAAGAAAGATAGATAAAGTCATTTGTATGTAAAGATATTACTAAAATTAATTTACATATTAGTAGTCATTGTTTTGTTGATTATTGGTGCCATTGTTTTTTTTTTTTTTTTTNTAACTCTTTCAATGTGTGCTTTGTTCTTAATTCTAGGAAGGGGTGACTTGTCCACATTTTGACCTTCCTTCTTCTTGAGTATCATGTGTTTAGTAAATTGTTTCTTGGGTAGTCTAGGTTTCTGGGCTAATATCCACATATCAGTGAGTACATGTTATGTGAGTTCTTTTGTGAATGGGTTACTTCACTCAGGATGATGCCCTCCAGGTCCATCCATTTGCCTAGGAATTTCATATATTTATTGTTTTTAATAGCTGAGTAGTACTCCATTGTGTAGATATACCAAATTTTTTATATCCATTCCTCTGTTGAGGGACATCTGGGTTCTTTCCAGTTCCTGGCTATTATGAATAAGGCTGCTATGAACATAGTGGAACATGGTGCCATTGTTTTATCCCCGATGCTTTCTTGTGTTTTAATGACTATGCCTTTGTATTTCTTTCCATAGTCTATCTGTTATGTGCATTTATTTCTTCAGCCTGAAATGTTGCTTCCTATATTTTCTTTGGTTTCATTTGATGCATATGATTGGTTAGGCTATTCTTATCACAGGATGTTTTTTATTTCCCCTTCAATTCCGACCAGTAATTTTACTGGGTAGGTTAGTCTATGTTCTGTAATCTTCTAGTTTTCAAAGTTTTCATTGAGAAATCAGCTGTTATACTGATGGAATTTTGTGTGATATGTTATTTTTCTCTTACAGCATTCAATGTACCATTTTCATATTTTAATTATGATATGCCATTGATATTTTCCTTTTCTTTTCTTTTCTCTTCTTATAAATGTGGTGTTCTTGTGCTTCTTAGATCTATATGGCCATCTTTTTCCTAAATTTTCAGGGCCTCAGGGATGTTAGTACCTTTGATGATATTGCTGAAGATGTCCTCTATGCCATTGTGCCACTGACTTGGGAATTTTCTCATTCATCTATGTCTAGGATCCAAAGAGTTTTGTTTTTTTTTTTTGTTTTTTTTTTTTTTTTTTTTTTTTTTTTTTTTTTTTTTTTTTTTTTTTTTTTTTTTTTTTTTTTTTTTTTTTTTTTTTTTTTTTTTTTTTTTTTCTTCTCATATTGTCCTACATTTCCTGTTTGATTCTTTTCTTTCTTTCTTTCTTTCTTTCTTTCTTTCTTTCTTTCTTTCTTTCTTTCTTTCTTTCTTGTTTTCATATTCATTGGGCTAGTTCCTCTAGTTTATCTTTGAGTCATGATATTCTATCTTCTTGATTCATACTACTTGTAAGGATTTCCTTTGAGTTTTCTACTTCTGTTACTTGCTTCCTCTTCAGTACTTCTATTGCCCTATTGAACTTCATTCTTAACTCTTGGCATCATCCTTTCCATCAGGTTTATGTTTGTGTTTTGTTTGGTATCACTCAGTGTTTACTTTCTTAAACTCTTTCCTTTTTTATTTATTTGAGCCATTTCTTTGTGTTTTTATTAAACCGTTTGAATTCTTTGAGGTGGCTTAGTGTTTTATGAACTAGTATCCCACAGTTCATTTAACAATTCTCATTGGCATGACAGATTGTATATTGTTGTTCCTATGATGAGATCTAGGTACGTTGAATTATTTTATAAATTCAAAGTCTGATATTTACAGTGCCCATTGTGATAGAAGAGATGATGGATAGGTTGAGCCTAGAAGTTGGAAATTGTTTGGGTAGGAAGATGTCAAGGAGATGGAGAAACACTGGGCTGGTACCCAGTATGTGCCTACTGGTCTAAGCCTGCAGCATGGGAGTCATCCTTGAAAAGTAGACAAGTCTGATATGACATCAAAATTGCCTGTGTGCTGGGGAATAGATAAAGGTGTCCCCAACAATAGTTATGGCATAGGCAAGGAAGTTCAGAATACGCTGGACACTGGATCTGGGACCTAGACTTGATCTGGGAATTAGGGAGAAAGCATGAATGGATTGGATCAAAGAGACTCACTGGGCTAGAACTTTTGAAGAATCTTTCTTCTTAAAATTTTCCATGTTGTGCCTCAGATATATTTCACTATTACTTATGTTATACTGCCCCTCCTTCCTTAAAATAATGCCCTGCAATAATCTGTTTCTAGTCCTTGATTTCACAGTTTCTCAAAGCTGAACACATGTAAAATTTAAAATAAAGAGTGACATATGAGGAAGAAAGACATAGTAGTACAGATTTTTCTGGGAAGGTTACGCTAGTTAGTAAAATTTCTTTAAGTTTTATCCATTTACTTGCAAATTTATTATTTCCCATTTAAGCTATATTGAGTTCCATTTTGCTGCACATTTTTATTATCTACTTATCAGTTTGTTTACATCTAGGATGTTGTTTTCTACCTATTGTGCATAAAGCCCCTGTGAACCCCAAAGATTTCTCAAAATCCCTTTCTTACAATATTGTCTCTTTATTTTATGGTTCATTGAGTTTCAACAGGCTTATTTCTATGTCCAGGTGTGCAGCTGGAGACCACTGGGCTTACCATTGAAGTCAATGACTGAACTTCGTTTGGTTTTGTTTTGTTTTGTTTTGTTTTGTTTTGTTTTGTTTTGTTTTGTTTTGTTTTGAGACAGGGTTTCTCTGTAGTCCTTTGGGTATTTGCCTAAGAGCGGTACAGCTTGGTCAAGTGTTAATTCTAATTCTACTTTTTAAGAAACTTTCAAACTGAGCTAAAGTTCCTAAACTTACACACACACACACACACACACACACACACACACACACATACACTAACAGTATATAAGAATTTCCTCTTCCCCATTTCCATGTCAAAACTTGCTGTCATTTAAATTTTAATTGTGATTATTTTGATTCAGCCCTTGAGATGCCTTAAAGCTTTAATCAGAATGTTTCTGTTGGCTAACATTGTTGAACATTCTAAAGGTGCTTACTTGGCATTACCAGTATTTATTTTTTGAAACCTCCCAGTTCAGTGTCATAGTCTATTTTAATTGAATTAGTCAAATTCTGTTTTTAGTTTTAATCAGAGAAATTGTAGTGAGAGGTGGTGAATGCCACTACTTTTGGTTTGTCAAGGTGCTGGAGAAAATTTGACTGAGATATTTATACTGCCCTCTATAAGGTTCAGGTGAAATTACAAAGGAGATGATAGAAGTTAGAGATGGAACATAAGCAGAAGGGCTTCAAATTTTCATATTCTAGGCATGACACAACCATTATAGCAATAAACTTGTCATAGCTATAACTTCTGAACTGGTCTTCCACAATACTTGGCATATTACAATCAGTCTTGGATAACAGAGGGATATGTACCAGGACCTACTTTCTCTGGAAAATTATTTGCTACTGATGGATACTTTAAAAAGAGCCGGGCATGGTGGCACATGCCTTTAATCCCAGCACTCGGGAGTCAGAGGCAGGTGGATTTCTGAGTTCGAGGCCAGCCTGGTCTACAAAGTGAGTTCCAGGATAGCCAGGGCTACACAGAGAAACCCTGTCTCAAAACAAAACAAAACAAAACAAAACAAAACAAAACAAAACAAAACCAAACGAAGTTCAGTCATTGACTTCAATGGTAAGCCCAGTGGTCTCCAGCTGCACACCTGGACATAGAAATAAGCCTGTTGAAACTCAATGAACCATAAAATAAAGAGACAATATTGTAAGAAAGGGATTTTGAGAAATCTTTGGGGTTCACAGGGGTTGGAGGGAAAAAGGATGTGTTGGAAACTGGAGTAATAATAATGTATTCCATACATGTATAAAACTGGCAAAGAAGAAATTTAATTAACCCAAAAAAGGAAGAAGGGAGTAAAAAGAAATAAACCTACAAAGTGTACAATCATAGTTTTAAAAAGAAAATATAGAGAACCAATCAGAGATTATGCCCCATAGTCTGCTTTACTGTTTTAGTCAGAAAGGACTTTCTGCATTCTTTGTTTTTCTTGAATCTTTGCCAGTTCCCTTAATAAATGTGCTCCTTTGTTATATGAATTGTACAAACATTTCTTCTTTCTTCATAGATGACAGTTTAATTAAGGGCAGAATTACAAATTAAATAGTTGATGATGAATAATTTTAGATGTATTTTTGAACACTGGTAAATGCACCTTACTTTATTTACTAGCATCTGGAGACTTTCTTTGATAGCATATTTTATTCAATATAAAAGGAGTCATGGAATATTATAACCACAAGGGTCACTACAGTTCATGTAACATTTTTTCCTACTCCATAGATGAGAAAACTCAAGTACATAGAGGAAAAGTTACTTATGCAAGTTCTCAAAGCAAGTTAGCGAATCTTCTCACAGTGAACTGCCAATAAATTGTAAGTTTTCCTCCTTAAAGTAGTACCAATAAAAAAAAAAATGCTAGTGTTCTTGTTTGGTACTCTAAACTTTAACTTTTAAGAATCATTATTTATAACATATTTATACTACCAGTCTTCATCCATTGGTAATATATTAAAATGGATTTGCATTTAGATGAGTAATATTTGTGTTACTTTATAATGGGACATTTTTGAATAAATTATACATTTAAAGGTAAATACTAAAAACACAAAAACCCACTGTAGTTTGAATAGTTACAGTGAACTTGGGGAAACAGTCTAATACATTGTGGAAATAAGTATATACTCTGACAAACATTCATGTGATATAACTTCAGAAATAATATTTTAAACTGAAAAATCAGTAAAAATAAATCTAACATTAACAGGAATCCTATGAAAGTTTTATAAATCACATTTTGTAACAACCTTTAATAATGTTAAACTAAATCTTGGTGTTTTAAATTAGAGTTCAACCCAGCACTATGCTTTTCTAACAGTGTGAAATATAGCATATCTTCTATATCATGTATAGCTTAAAATTACTAAGCTTGCAATAATATGACTTCTTCAGATATGATCTGTCCTATATGATCTATAATAAGCCATAAGAGCCACAATCCTATCCCTTTCTCTTATGTACATCATATTACTTTGATTTTGATATCTCTCATAAAGTATTATTTTCAAGCCAATTGAGTAAAAGCCTTGTTCTTAATTTACAAGTGGGCATATAGGTTTTAATATTTGCTTGAGTAAACACTTGGGAAATGTCTGATCTTTCTCTTCCCTCTGTACATTAGTTTTCTGAAATAATATTACCATTGGCTTCCTTCAAGTGCTCTTTTTCTGACATTCTGGAACAGGTTGCACTGTATCCTACAAGCTATGACACATCATCTAAAGTGACTTTTGCTCTAGTGGAAACTCTTAAATGGTATGATTTTGGCTTTGCAGTGGAAATGTAAAATGGAGATTACAGGGTGACCTTGTACTACAAAATTATTATATATTTTCAGAGCTGTCTTTTGGATTTGAAACCTGAAGATGCTCCAGAGTTCCTTCGTTTTTAATTTTATTTAAGTAGCTGCACTTTTAGACAAATAGATTGGCAATGGAGACAGGCCAACAAAGAAACAGCTTCTTCCCTGAGCAGTTAGTAGCAAATTATTGGCTTTTAAAGAAAATTGCCTTCTTCACCCTGCATTAAAAATGCAGTCTTTGTTTATAGTGATTTTAATCCTTAATGCTGTATTATTTATATCTCTCTGCATTGATTTCAAAGCATAGCACAAAGCAGTAAAGAAATAATGCTCATCTTAGAATAGTTTCTTTTTATTTATAGGCTAAATTAGCATTCTGTGCTTTAGATAAGCAGTACAGGTGATGAAAGGGCAAAGGTTAACACCATTCTTATAGCAAAGTCAATAGTAATTTTTGGAGGAATAAATATACAGCAAGTCAAATATGCTTATGTTTGCCAATGTGCATGCAGGCAATTGATTATATTGGTATATAGTCAAAGTAGATTCTGTTCAAAGTAAAGCAACTAAATAAGAAGAAACCAGGAAATCAAATACCAAAATATGTACTTGAAGTAACTGAAATTGTTTTCCCTAAGGACCTGTTGACTTGAACAAGATCATGTAACTATGAAGTGTCTGCATGGTAAAGGAAATTCCCAGACTAAAAGTGGAAGGGCTTTGTAGTGATGCTCATCTTGTACATAACGCATTTATTTTCTGTGTGATTGAACAAATGGTTAACTCTGTGAACAAATTCCCCCTATTGGAAATGGAAATGATCAACTCAGCAGCACGTAGCGGTTGTGCATAATGAATATCCGGCCTTAAGTGCATAGAAGAACATCTAGCAGTAAGTGAGGAACAGCTGATCTCTGAACAGCCTGTTCCTGAAAATAATGCATCACCTTTCTTTTCCTTGTCTCTCATATTTTTGTGATAATATCTCATATATCTCAGGTAGTCTTGAACTGTTTATATAGTAATAAAAGATCTTGATATTCATTCTAATCCTCATATTTCTGTTTTTTCAAAGGCTGAGGTTGCAGTCATATCCTACCTAACCCAGTTTATGTGGTACAACTCAGCACTGGGCTTTCTGGATTCTATGTCATCAATCTATCACCTGAACTATGATCATAGCACATTAATTTCATTTTGGAATAAGGGAAAAGTTAGTTTTTTCATGGATTGACAATAGAATTTAAGGATGAAAGTAAGTTGGGGTGGCCACGACAGAAGTGAGTTAGGCCTAGAATCTTGGCAGGAGATCAATATAGCTTAGGAAAACTTTAGAATACTATTGGAGAATAACAAATGGAAACCTAGGGATTAAGTCAAAGCATCACATAAAAAATCAAGATAGAAAATCTGTAACAACAAGGACAGTGGAAATTTGAAGGAAAAAAATGTAATGCAGAGTTTAATAGGATAAACAAGATAAAGAGATTCTGTGCATTGATCTTAGCCACCATCAAAAAGAAGAATTCCTAGGGGTATGCTTTATCAGGATATGCCCCCCCCCCAAAAAAAAAAAAAACAACCAAAACCTGCTACCAACCTCAAATAGGTATGTTCAATTAATGTTCTATACAATACATATCTGGATAATGATTATTAATACTCAAAATACAAAATTCATATTGTAGGATTGTGATGTGGTTGAAGTAAAATGACTATATTGTTTATATAAATTGTTTTCTTTTGGTTTCAAACCCTCACCTTCTGTTGTCAGTTCTCTGGTAACTGTTTAAACTATATATACTTTCAGGTAAATTTAATACATAATTATTTTGCCTTCTCTAATTGCACAGTTGACTTTGAATAACCTCTTTTCTTCTAAATACCCTCATATATTTGAAATAACTTTCATACCTTTTTGAAAAATTTATACCTATGTTATTTTTGTCATTACTTGTGTTCAATCTCCTTCTTCATTAAACCCTTCAAAGGCCTGAACCCCTGATAGTTTAGATAGATTCAACTCTTAAATATCAGGAAAATGATCCACTTTTAAAATGCAATGACACCTTACAGTTAGTGTAACATTGTTTTTTAGTTAGTGCAACATTGCTTTTTGAAATACTGCATAAGATGAAAAACTATGTTCAGACACTCAGAATCTATTATTGCAGGACATTTACATCGTATAAATCAGTTTAAAGACTGAAAATGTTTTTAGAGTGCTTTAGTCCTTTGTAATGAGTTTTTAAACAACAATTTATCACATCTTTGGCAATTTCATGCAGCATCTTTGATCAGGTTTAAAATGAAGTGGTAAAGTGTTGGTGAGTTTTTCTTTAACAGAGGAGTTGTAGATAGTTGATAGAGGCCAAGAGAATGAGAGTTGGCTTTCTTCTTTCTTTCTTTCTTTCTTTCTTTCTTTCTTTCTTTCTTTCTTTCTTTCTTTCTTTCTTTCTTTCTTTCTTTATTTTCTTTTTTTTCTTTCTTTTCTTTCTTTTTTTTTTCAAGACACGTTTTCTCTCTGTAGCCCCTTGGATGTCCTGGAACTCACTTTGTAGACCAGGCTGGCCTCAAACTCAGAAATCTGCCTGCCTCTGCTTCCCAAGTGCTGGGATTAAAGGTGTGCTCCACCAAGCCCAGCTTGGCTTACTTTAAAAAAACAAAAACAAGAACAAAAACAAAAACAAAACAAAATAATTTATTAAATATTTTCTTTATTTGTATTTCAAATATTGTCCTCTTTCCTGGTTTCCCCTCCAAAAACTCCCTATCCCATCCCTACTTCCCCTACTCACTAACCCACCTACTCCTGCTTCCTGGCCCTGGCATTCCCCTACACTGGTGCATCAAGCATTCTCAGGGCAAAGGGCCTCTCCTCCCACTGATGTCCAACAAGGCCATCCTCTGTTACATATGCAGTTGATATGATGCGTCCCTCCATGTGTACTCTTTGATTGGTGGTTTACTCCCTGGGGGCTCTGGGGTTTCTGGTTGGTTCATATTGTTTTTCCTCCTATGGAGCTGAAAACTCCTTCTGCTCCTTTGGTTCTTTCTCTAGCTTCTCCATTGGGGACCTTATGCTCAGTCCAATGGTTGGCTGTGAGCATGCACTTCTGAATTTGTCAGGCAACGGCAGAGCCTCTCAGGAGTCAGCTATATCAGGCTCTGGTACATTTACACAATGGAATACTACTCAGCTATTAAAAACAATGACTTCAGGAAATTTGCAGATGGATGCAACTAGAAAATACTATCCTGTATGAGGTAACCCAATCACAAAAGAGCACACATAGTATGCAATCACCAATAATTATATATTAGCCCAAAATATCAGAATACCCAAGATACAATTCACAGACCACATGAAGCTCAAGAAGAAGGAAGACCGAATTGTTGATAGTTTGGTCCTTTTTAGAAGGGGGAGCAGAATACCCATGGGAGAAGATACAGAGAAAAAGTGTGGAGCAGAGACTGAAGGAAAGGCCATCCAGAGATTACCCTACCTCGGGATCCATCCCATATACAATCAACAAACCCAGACACTATTGTGGATACCAACAATTGCTTGCTGAGAAATAGCTTTCTTTAAAGTTCTAGTACCGAGTTGGTTAACAATACTCCTGTAGATGGCCTGACTACACTCAATATGGACATTGCAAATTGAAATTGAATTTTATAAAGCACAAACAAACAAACAAAACAGACATGAATTTGAGGGTAAGTAAGGAGATGGAATGTATATAGGTATTGTTCAGATCAAAATATGTTATATTCTCCTATAGTCTTCTGCTCCACATTCAGCAATGATCTCTCAGTCTTGGGGAGGATTGTGATATAGATACTCATTTGTGGCTGGGTATTCCTCAGTCATTTATTTCTCTACTTTGGCTGTAAAATTCTAAATTAACTACAATATATTTCACAAAGAAAAAATTTTTCTGAAGTCTGGTTGCTGCATTTATTTATAGGTAAAGATATAATTCTTTGGACTGTTTGATACTTTGTCTGCTTAGAAAAGTATTATTAGCAATATGATGCCTGGGACATATAACCGCTTCAGCCATATTTGAAGTATGTGGCATGTATATACATACATACATGCATATATATATATATATATATATATATATATATATATATATATNTTTATTTATTTATTTATTTATTTATTTATTTATTTATATTCCAGATATTACCACCCCCTTTCAGTCCATGCTCCAACTGCTCCATGTCCCATACCTCCTCCCCAGCTCCCTATCTCGATGAGGATGTTCCCACCAACCATCACCCACCCAAGCAGAAGTTTAAACCCCCTGGGGCCTCAAGTCTCTTGAGGGTTAAGTGCATCTTCTCTGAGTGAATCCAGGTCCTGAAGTCCTCTGCTGTACATGTGCTAGAGGCCTCACATCAGCTTGTGCATGCTACCTGGTTGGTGGTCCAGTATTTAAGAGACCTCAGGGTCTAGCTTAATTGAGACTGCTGGTCCTCCTGCAGGGTCACCCTCCTCCTCAGCTTCTTTCAGCCTTCCCTAATTCAACCACTGGAGTAAGCATCTTCTGTCCATTGGTTGGGTGTAAACATCTGAATCTGACTCAGCTGCTTGTTGCGTCTATCAGAAGGCAGACATGATAGGCCCCTTTTTGTCAGCACTGCATAGCCTCAGAAATAGTATCAGGCCTTGGGGCCTCTTATTGAGCTGGATTCCACTTTGGGCCAGTGGCTGGACCTTCTTTCCCTCAAAGGGCTCTCCATTTCCATCCCTGCAGTTCTTTCAGACAGGAACAATTATGGGTCAGAATTTTGACTGTGGGATGGCAACCCCCTCTCTCACTTGATGCCTTGTCAAGTGGTAGACTCTACAAATTCCCTCTCCCTACTATTAGTCATTTCATCTAAATCTCTCCTCTTTGAGTTTTCAGAGTCTCTCACCTCCCAGATCTCTGTTGCATTCTGAAGAATTCTCCCAACCTCCTACCTCCAGAGGTTGCCTCTTTCAATTCTTTCTGCTGATCCTTAGGGTTTCTTTCCTTTTCCCTCCCTCTATACAAGATCTGGTTCTTTTCCCCCACCCCAACTTCCATCCACTTTCCCTCCCATGTACCTCCCTCCTCACTTGTGATTACTTTCCCTCCCAAGTGGGACTGAGGCATCTTCACTTGGGCCCATCACCTAGTTAACCATTTTGAGTTCTGTGGACTATAACTTGTGTATTGTGTACTTTTTTTCTGGCTAATATTCACTTGTTAGTGAGTATATACCATGCATGTCCTTTGGGGTCTGAGTTACCTCACTCAGGATGACCTTTTCTAGTTCCATCCATTTGCCTGCAAGATGTCAGGATATCTTTGTAGTTGAGTAGTATTCCATTGTGTAAATGAACCACATTTTCTGTATCCATTCTTCTGTTGTGGGATATCTAAGTTGTTTCCAGCTTCTAGCTATCACAAATAAGCCCACTATGAACATAGTAGAACACATGCCCCTGTGGTATGGTGGGGCATCTTTTGGGTATATTCCCAAGAGTGGTATAGCTGGGTCTTCAGGTAGATCTATTTCCAATTTTCTGAGGAACCTCCAGGTTGATTTCCAGAATGGTTGTACCAGTTTGCAATCTTACCAGCAATAGAGGAGTGTTCCTCTTTCTCCACATCCTAGACAACATGTGTTGCCACCTAAGGTTTGATCTTAGCCATTATGATTAGTGTAAGGTAGAATCTCAGGGATGTTTTTACTTGTATTTCTCTAATCCCTAAGGACTTTGAATATTTCTTTAAGTGCTTCTCAGCCATTTGTGACTCCTTTGTTATGAATTCTCAGATTAGTTCTATACCCAAGTTTTGATTGGATTCTTGGGGGTTTTGGTGGGTAGCTTCTTGAGTTCTTCATATATTTTGGATATTAGCCCTCTTTCAGATGTGGGGGCTAGTGAATATTTTTTTCCAAATCTGTTATTTGCTGATTTGTCTTCTTGACTATGTCCTTTGCCTTACAAAATCTTTCCAGTTTCATGAGGTCCCAGTTATCAATTCTTGATCTTAGAGCCTGAGTCTAAGATAGAGCCTATATTGTTTTATGGATTTTCATAACACGTTTAAATTACAAGATCATGGGGAATATCTCACACTTGACACTGTGCTTTTTTATTTGGAAACCCACAGTTTCTGGAGTGATCTTAATCCCCTGCTTTGGGTAACTCTAACTAAACTATTGTACATGGCTCTCTATGTCTGGCTCTTTCTCTCTGTGTGTTTCGTTCTGTCTCTCTCTTCCGTCTTTCGGTGTGTGTGTGTGTGTGTGTGTGTGTGTGTGTGTGTGTGTGTGTATTCTGAGAAACAAATAAAAGAATACTAATATTGGTATTCCAATCCTTTCTTATCTAGACTAACTATCCATGCTCCCCTCTTTGTGCTTCTTTTCTTGGTGCTTGGTTACAATTTGGTAAATAGCTGCTTATTAAACCAAAAGA
Source organism: Mus minutoides (assembly GCA_902729485.2). Taxonomy (NCBI): domain Eukaryota; kingdom Metazoa; phylum Chordata; class Mammalia; order Rodentia; family Muridae; genus Mus; species Mus minutoides. The sequence goes on from LR749502.1 coordinate 1,349,553, forward strand.
TAGATTAATCATTTACCTAAGTTGAATCCAATACCTCAAACTATTCTGTATAACATTATGAGGAGTTTTTATACTGTGGATAATATTATTTTGAGAAATAACAGACAAGTGTTTGAGAAATAGCAGACAAAGTGGCCAAGTTTCTGACTATCAATAATTCCTCTATCCTAAAGACACTGATATCTGACTTATGGGCTCCTAAGTAATTTGCATAAGATTCATATGAGAAAATGTTTTCTGTAACAAATTTCCTTCTGTACCTACTCAGATCACTCCCTTTAATGCTTTCTACCTTTATTATGGAAGTGTTAAAAAATTCTTCTATGTTATTAATGTGATCAATGATTAGTAATGGAAATCAAATTACATGGTCATGCTGCTATGTGTCCTCATCCACAGAACAGTGACCATGGTCCAGATCAGTTTTACTTATAAATATGATCACTATTTATTTATTAATTTAGGTGCAGTTGGATTTTATTGAGAATAGGCTTTCTTATAGGTTTAACTATAGTCATTAAGTGAAGTGGGGAGAGACCTATAAGTAATAGTACAAACAATTGAGTTCATACTGGTTTCTCAAGAGAGTCACTGCAAAATAGGCTGAAATCAACTATGAATTTTACCTAGCTATTCAACTAGTCTCTAATATCCTCTCCCTCTTTGCTCAAGTGATATTTATTAATTCTTTTAAAATTGATGTTACATCGACTTCCCTTCAAGAAGGCACTCACTTTACCATGGAGACCAAGTTCTATTTCTTCAAGTCCCAGAGAATGTTTTCTGAAACTTTATTACTACATGTACAATTTATGCTTTGGGGATTGAACACATTATATGTATCTGAATCCTTGGTTAGATATCAAGGTCTAATATATGGGGGTTAGTAACATAATATTTACATTTTCAAAGATATTTTTTGCATATAAAACTATAAATGTTTTCCCATGTATTAAATCATTTTTATATATTTTATGTTCCTTAGCTTGTTTATATTTGAAATATGATCACATTTTCTACTAAAGCTCTGTATTTGATAAATAAACTAATCAAGAAATATCAAATTGCCTTATGGTATAAAGAAGAATAAAAGCCATTGTTACTACATGGCTCATAATAGACACTGAAATTAAGTGGGCCTACATTATAATATAAATCTTCTTTGTGCTGTGTAACTTAGATAATATCACTAAACTTCTCTGCATTTTATTTTTATAAATGCAGGTACACATTGTATGTTTGTATGTATAAACACACCTCTGCAATTATTTGTTCACCCAAAACTTTGACATAAATATATTTTACCCCTAGCCTTTGATCCAAGGAACATAAAGAGACTTTCATCTCCTCAGTTTTCTACAGATAAATGGTAATCCACAGAACCAAGGAAAATGTAAAAGTAAGCATGTAGAATAATTGAATTTTATGATAAAGTTATTCTAGATCTTCAGAAATGATGGAAGCCCTGCTATCTATTTTAGCATGGTTTGCATAAGTCTCTGAAACCCTGTGTACTGAGGGATTAGTCCATAGCATAACTTACTTTAGAGAACACGTGTTGATTGGATACAACAAAGCAGTTGAACTTATAAAATCAAGCCAGATAGCAAGCCAGAGCCAATCCCAATGTGGAGAGGGAGCACAACATAAAGTCCTAACTCTATTCCCCAGGTTATTGATAAATCATTGCTGCCTAGAGAAAGAAAGTTAAATGGCTTTAAGTGTACGAGTACTTATAAGACAGACATGCTCAGTGATAGCCACACATCCTGGAATTCACATAATGGGAGTTATACTAATGGAACTGGGTGTATTTTCCACAGAAACTTGAAGTTGCATGTGTAGAGAATAGAGGTGGATCTTGAAGAGGATGAATATGATAAAAATATGATTAAGCTTTAAATAATTAATAAAAAGAAGACTAATCTACATACTAGATTAAGTTTATAATGCCTAAGTTTAGATGCTTTTCAGAATATAGTATAAACATATATGTATACTTTAATGCCTTCTTTTCTATTTATTATTTTGTATGAAGCCTTTTTAAATGTGCAACAAATTTTCTGAAGTACAATTAGTATTCTTTCTGTTCTCTGACAAACATTTTGCACAAATTATTGGTTTATGAGCTGTGAAGATAAAAAGAAGTTGTATTATGACTGTGTTGCTGATATCAGATTAATTCACAAAATATAGAAGGAGATCAACTCAAAATAGAGAAGATAAATATTTTGGTTTTAAAATGGTTAAAGCATCCAAAGATATCTTTCTCAAAACAAGATATAAAAATAGCTAACAAATAAATGAAGAAATTTATCACAATAACTATTCTTCAAGTATAAAATATTAAAGTCATCAGGATCTGTCATTGTGTATATCAAACTCAGCCATTGTCTCCATTCTCTGTGAGTTCCGTGAGCTGTCTCTTTTGCCTATTCTTGGGGTACTTCCTACTTGGTTTCCTTACCCCTCCTTAATATGAGAATTTGTGTCTAGTCTTATTTTTAACTTGTTATGCAATGTTTGGTTGATATTCCTGGAAGGATTGCTCTTTTCTGACGGAAAATGGAGGAGCAGTGGATCTGGTAAAGATGGAGTTGTGGGTCGTTGGAAGGTGTGACGCGAAGGGAAACTGCCATCAGGATATAATGTAGTAGAGAAGAATACATTTTAAAATTAATAAAAAAGGAAACAATAGATGACAATGTCATTTGTAGTGTTAAGAAATGGAAATCTTTGAATAACCTTTTCTTCAGGCTCTGCTCCACACTTTGTCCCCATATATCCTTTACAGAGGAGCTCTTTGGGGTTAAGAGTTTGGAGATGAGTGGGTGGCCCCATCCCACAACCAGGGACCTTGCCTAACCACTGCATACGGTCTCTTCAGTTTCTCCATTGTTGGGCATTTCAGTGCATCCTGGGAACCTCTTCTTTTCCTGGCATCTGGGACTTGCTGGTGGCTACCTCAGGTTCCACAACTCTGTTTAAATTCCTGACCCTCTGTATATCTTCCCCATCTCCTCTCATACCCCCTCTTGCCCCTCTTTGACCTCTCCTCCTCTCTTCCTACAAAGTCCCTCCCACTGGAGGTAGAGGGTGGGAGGGACTTTGGAGGAAGAGAGGAGGGATTCCTACCATAAACAGACACCAAACTCAGACACCATTATGGAAGCCAAGAAATGCTTGCGGAAAGGACCCTGTTATAGATGTCTCCTGAGAGCCTCTGCCAGAACCTGGAAAGTACAGAGGCAGATGTTAGCAACAAACCTTTGGACTTAGCACAGGGTCCCTAATGGTGAAGTTAGAGAAAGGTCTGAAGATGCTGAAGAGGTTTGCAACCCCATAGGAAGAAGAACAATATCAAACAACCAGAGGCCCAGATCTCCCAGGGATTAAATCACCAACGAAGAAGTACACATTGAGGGACCCATGGCTCCTGTGGCATATGAAGCAGAGGATGGCATCATCTGGTATCAATACGAAGAGAAACCCTCCGTCTTGTGAAGGCCA